>OX388315.1:7421094-7833256 GCA_947579605.1 Athripsodes cinereus
CTAGCTTAAGAACTTTATAAAATGGCAACGTTCACAAACTCCACCTATCTCTCTTATACGTTTTCGTTCGCGATTTCGTTCTGCCGACCGCTGATTCCGAGATTCGAACCCAGCACTTCTTTGTCACGAGTCAAGAGCTCTAACTATTAGACCACAGAGGTTTGTGGGTATCCAGTAGATATTGTATTTATAAGCTGCAACGTTTATACACTTACCGATATTGTTTGCAACTTCTTAGGCATTGTCCATCACAAGATACGACCTCGTGACCTTTGAACCAGATATACTAGTGTAACAGTCATCGTTGCATTTTTACCATAGAAGTTTTATTCGAAGAGGTTTTTTGTTTTTGTATAAACTGAATTTTCAAACCTTCGAAAGTAATTACCTATATGATAATTATATACAACGATAGGTATGGTTCAACTGCAAAATATGTATCACTTTTTTAGCGCTCTGATCTCCTTGTTATAGGAACGATGTTATGTGAAAGAAGGGCGTTTGAGCCGTTGGAGTCCTTGTTAATAAAAGAAGAGTTCAAAAAAGATATTGTGTGTATGATTAAGTATTTTTTGGTCATGGGTTGTTTTCATTCTTATAGTAAAAAAATATGGGGATCATTTACTCAAGTAACATTTACACTCATATCCAAAATTCATAATTTAATTTGACAGTTTAAATGCTAAGTGGTAGAATTGCAATTATTGGACGATTTAACTAACGTTTGAAAAGGATTTTTGGTTATCATATTTATTTGCTTTTCATCAATATTTAATAAAACGTAGTAATATTTTACTACAAGTTTGAATTTCAGTGTAAACGAGTTCAGTGATAGCCAAATATGAATATTTTTAGTGTCATAGAATGAAAATTTGTTATTTTCATTATGAAACATAACGTCGTTGCATATTCAAAATGAGATTTGTGTGAACATTTTTATTTAGGCATAGGTACTCTTTAAAATGAGATTTGTGTGAACATTTTTATTTAGGCATACTCTTTAAAAACTGTTCATTATCGCATTAAAATTGTTGTTTGGACTTTTTATTGGCATGTGATATTATTCGATATATATTATATTAAATTTTAATATTTGATACTAAGAGTCACTTTATAAATTGGCTATAATGTCATTATAAGCAGTTTATTCTAGAAATTTCAAAACATTCATAAATTTACATAACCCGTTCTGAATATGCAACGACAATAAGCTAAACCATCGAACGTAGGTAGTTTGTAGTGAATACGGTTGCTAGTGAAAATATATTTCGTAGACGTGTAGACATACACGTGTAAATAATACGTCTAGAATGTTTTTAAATAATGAAATTGATTAGGGAGGCAGGAAAAACAGTAGAAAAGATGTAATTCGATTCCAATTATTTTGTCATGTCCTAATGGAACCATTTGGTATACATGTCACAAGTGGGAGTAGCTTGAGAGGCGTTATGTGTGTTCTTAATTTTGGTGACACTGATATTACCACATAATAATAATAACATAATAGAGTATAATAACGATATTATATTGCTGTTGTTATCTGCGAGAAATAATTTTCCGATCAATATACCTACAACACCAGACCATAGACAACAGACTGTAAGTGACACACAACATTGTCTCAACGTTATCTTTATAAATGTACTATACACTCATTAATAAATGTTATATTTAGTCAGAAACCGAGACATGTCGTCTGAATTCCATTTTTTTCAGAATAATGAAATTATCAGCATATAAAATTATTATCTTATCGATTTGCTTTTGACTGTATAAAATTTTCAACAGATTAGAATTCAAATAATTTTACTTATAGATTGTATAAATTATATTCCCTCCCAAATACCCTACTTAGATTATTATTATTTTTTTGTACAAATATATTCTTCTCAACTTAAATTAAAATACTTTATGTATATCTGAATTAAAAATATTTTTCATATATCAAAAACAAATTCATAATTATTATGAAAGGATTTTAAAAGACACAATAATATATCATTTTATTATTTAGATAATATTTATGAAAAAGTTTACTTACTACTTTTGTTTTATCTATATTACATTTTCATTTCATTTCACACATTTTCATTTTCTTTTAACAACCTAATAGTGTTCATGTAATTAATATTCCTTACCTTTGAAAAGTTGCAAATCATTTAATTAATTATAATAATTATATTTCGTGTGTTTCAACACTATGCATGACGTCTCTATTCATTTCGGTCTTTATGATCATTTCTATAAAACACTTTCTATAGATATAACTAAGGTGTGTTAGATAACAACACATTTTCATTTTCTCATTACTTTCAGTAATGTGATTCGTATATCACAATTTTGATACGTTAATGGACCGGGGTCTTTAATATATAATGTGTGAGGTAAATTCATTACATTTCCCGGAAATTACCCACTGTTCATGATTTAATGAAACAACCGCTTCCAAACAAACAAAGCAGCCCTCGATAGCTCAAAGTTTGACAATATCCACAAACAACCCTAATACAACACATTGAAAGCTCTGACCGCATGTATTGACCAATTCAAATATTGGTTTAGTATTTATTGATTTCACACATTACCTGCTTATTAGTGGTACTTTCGAACAGATATATCCTTTTCCATATTGACTGCACGTATTTGTGGTTCTATTACGAACCGAGTATAGCTAACCACAGAATTTTTATCCCACAGAAATGTGTTTTAGTCCCACACAAACTATTCTAACTTAAAAAGTATTTAAAATATGAAGACTTATTCCACAAAATTTTCTTAATACACACTACACATACATAATTTTGACCCATGGCTACCGATATCAGATCTCATCAACCAGCCTCAAGAATTATTTTCTGTATTTATTTGAAGATCACTGAATAAAGAAAAAAATATGATTTGCAATTCCTTCAGTATCTTTTAGATCATTTCAGCAAAATGTTTCATTGACAATTATTGAAGTTTTATTTTATTCGAATTAGTTATAGGAGTTTGATGCTTACTAGAACACAGTATTGAATAACCATCTAGGAAATATAAATAAATGCCAATTATTGTGGTAAAAGAATACTATTCAATCGCATTTAGATACTCGATTGGTTCACTGCACGAGTGTTTTCATCATTGAATAGGAAATTCTAACTCGAAACACTTTGTAAACAGATAAAATTCACTAGCACGCACTGAAACGTAATTAGAAAATCGAGAAGTCGACCATTGTTTTGTAGAACACAAGTACCGAGGTAATTATAAAGTGGAAACTTCTGTAAAACAACGTTAATTAAATTCGAATTATTTTAGAAACCTTTTTACCCATTTATGGTATGGTAAAGAGTCGAAACAATAGAACGTTTGGAAAATTTTACATATCCATATATAACTTTAAAATTTTAAGTGTATTGTGACGAGTACAACTATCCTTTACATTTAAACTTTGTTTTTTCGTCTGCTAATCACAAACTACATCAAAACACACACATCAAAAATGTAAAATATTTACTAAAGATCAATCTTCTCACTATTATTTAAAAGCCTTCGAAAAAAAATTCATTTTTAATATGTCATCAAAGAAAATTCTAAAAGAAGGACTTAATAATATAACATGACGTGATAGTATAGAACTTGAAAATAATAATGAAATGAATACTTAAGGAGAGAATCAATAAAAAAAATCCCAAAATCTGAAGCATAAAGCGCAAGAATGTGTTAGGTATATAATATATTATTTCAACACGTATATACCTATAATAAATATTGACTTACCCAGTAGCTTTTAATAGTTAAACATGATAAAATAAAATATTGTATGAAATAGGCAATATGTAGAGTAAAAACTACAAACGAAAGGTGTTCGTAATTTGTTGGAATATAACTCTTTCAATACTGAAAGGTATGTGAGCTTTGAGCTTTCAAATTCAATTAAAAAATACTTTACTCTTGTTAAAGAAACATACTTTTATGAAAATGCATAAAAGTCTAAAGAATGAAAAGAGAGAGAGAGAAAGAAAGAATGTTAAATGATGTATGAGTGCATATATTCATACATAATGTATGTATTCTAGAATAAAGATTACTTCGGTAGGTAGTTGAATGCTTTGTGCATATCATTATGTGATTTGAAGAATGTGCTTTCATTTGAAAATTTACAGACGAAAGAATATTATTTCGATCCGACAATACAATTTACTATCAGTCTTTTAACATTTTCAAATAATTCGCGCAATTTCCTCCACGATCAATGTCGAGTGAATGTCATATAATCATTGCCAAATGCTTGGAATGATTGGACATTATAAAAAGACACCATTTCTAACTTATGTAATTGAAACAAGTGTTTCTTTCTAAGACGTCTCTCTTGGAATCAATAATCTATAGTAGAAAGAAACACTTGTTTCGATTACATAACTATGGAATTCTACTACGTGTGCACCGACACAATTAATACCATTTCTAACCTTACAATAAACATTTTGCTTAAAATTTTCTTTATTTAGTAGCCTTTAAATAATCGATATTAAAAATTATAAATTTTAAAATTCGTGTATGAAAACCATAATGAAAGTTGTGAATATTTACCATTACTTTTTATGGATAGTGTTAAGATTAAAACTTTTTAATCACTAGTGAAAATGGCGTCATTCAAGTACTGATAGTACCAGTAGGTAGTTAGTACATATGTACAAGTATAGAATAAAGGCAAATATAAGGGTTAAGATATTTTACTATTCTTGTTTTCAATGGATTTAATTCCACTCTGTTCGTCTCAAAGAAATTATTTACAAGTAACAAATAACACATTGATTTATTTTTTAAGCACGGTTTTTGATAAATTAAGCAATTTTTTATTGTAAACCGTTATCAAGCAATTCAAATACTAGTTTACAGATATCAATTAACACTCGTAACACAGTAGGTGTGATCAGAATGAATCTTAATGAGAAACAAACTTTATTTAAATTGACTTTATTTATATGGATCATGATGATTTAAACTTCATTTAATTGCAAAATTGGTCAGTAAACATATATGTAAATAGGTTGGTAAACCATCGATTTCCTCTATAATGTTAGCTTAAAAACCTTGTGATATAATTTCATTGGTTTTATAATATCAAACTGTTTTATTTTTATTGGGTCATGATTTTACAAGCCATTAAACCGTCTATATTAGATAATGCAAAAGTATTTTATCCACAGGCTGACAACCATTATTTATTTACCCGCTTATCCTGTATTATGTGGCCTAAACTTTTGTGCACAGACACAAAATGTACCTTCTCAAATCCAATAAATTATTTATTGGATTATATTGCAGATTACCCCACAATAATAATAAAACTAATAAAACATTTTATACTGAAGACATGTACCTAACACACGTGTACATATGTGAATTTCTTATTTGCTCACAATGGAAAACGATGCTTTTTACCACTTTTTCGAAAATTGTTTCAAACCGAACGTAAAATATTGAAATATGTACTGCCTTTCTAACAAAGGCTTTAGTGTTTTTGATAGAAACTGAATATATTACAATATCCTTGCATATTATTATGTTAACAGTACAAAAGCTTACGGTTTTATTTCAGAATTAAGAGTTTTATTAATAATTGATTGCTTACTATTCATTATTGATCATTAACGTAAGTTGTCGAGTTTCCTGTAAGATGCAGATGTTAGAAAAATAAAAACATTTTACATCTTAAATTCAGCGATGAGTTTTGGTAACCATCCTGAATGTCTTATTGTTGGCACAGAGAGGACACTTTGCATATTTACGACATGCAGCTGACATGGCTACTTTACTTGTGCGATATGCCGTGACGGTATTGAGAGAGGCTATATTAACTACATCGCGCCTTAATTATAAGAAGTTGAGTATAAATAAAATTAACGATGAATAAAAGACCAATCATACAATAATTAATCAAGATAAATTATTTCTAATCATAATTATTTCTTTTGTAAAATATTATCAGTAAGTCTACGAACAAAGGTATACATTGTTGGCAATTCTTTTTTGACTTTCACAGTTCGTTTTTCAAAATATTCTTCATTGGTTTCAATATTATTTTGTTACCTTAATTCATTTTCTATTAATTGATTGTTTTTAGATGATTGTACCATTGAAAAGAGGATATTATCAAAACCTCTCATTATTTATAAAAGCATTTAAGTATTTAGAAATTTCTTTATTAAAATTACTCAATTAAAAACAACCCAATGGATACTGTCATTTAATCCTTGAATAGCTTGTGATTCATGCTAACATGTTTATCACATATTATCACATGAGGCTGGTCTGCTAACTACCCCACTTGTGGGATATACCATGATGGTGTAGCAAGTGGCTTATCTTTCAAACAATACTTTATTATGTGAAAAGGCAATATCATAAAGTAATCTATGGTGAACAATTACGGGCTTAGAATTATTGTGATGTAATGTTGTGCTAGTTTTTCCAATAACTCGTCTACCTCGTATAATATCTTCCACTAAGAGTCTTTTTTACCTAAGGTACAAATTAGATTTATCTCTAGTGGTTTCAGGCAACAATTTTTAATAGGCACAGAGAAAATTATTCAAATAATTAATGAAATAGCTTTATTAATAAATATAAGCCAAAACTTTATATGCAAAAATATTCATAGGTATAAAAAAAATAGTATGTTTTCACATATAAATAAAATTTAAGTTGTATTTATTCTATAAATTGAATTTATTTATTTCCTAATTCAAAAACAGAGCGAGTACTGTCTCACATCCGGCTACTAGGCACGCCGTGGGCCTTCTGAATCTTAAAATTTGTGAAACTCGCTATATTCTTGCTTATTGCACATTATAACGTTATATATGTAGTATGCACGGTATACAACATACCATATTATTATATAAATAAAACAAATGGTTGAATTATAAACATTTTCTATAATTTTTTTGATAATTAAATTTATTTTTGATGTGTATGCAGTTTGTCATAATAATTAAGAAAATCCAAGGGTTGTAAATAAATAAATCAAGGTGTATTGTAAAAATCATGATATTTTAAGGTTAATCTTGGTTTTAAATTTTTATTAACACTCTTGAATTATTAAGGATAATTTATTTAAAATAGCACCACTCAACCTATCATCATTGCGACGGTAATCTTCAAAAATTATTTTCACTATGTTCCTCGCAGCAAAATAAATTTAAAATGATAAAATCGCATTTATAAATGTTCAAAATATTATATTAATATAAAAAATAACATACATGTGATCCAGAATTTAAAATATTATAAAAATAAAATGGTTGTAATTTTGCTAATTCGTTTGCATGAAATCACAAAGAAGGGGTTAGGTAGAGCCCTCTTAAGTAAAAAATCAAAATAGTATGAATTATTACAAAACGATGCAATTATTGTGCAATACGTCATTCACCCGTATATTTTTGTGGTACTTTGTACTGATTTTAAACAATGTAACCCAAGGGTTAATTAAAATAAAACACTTATTTGTAGTATATCCACGGTGACTTTTTATTGGACGCGAGCCGGCTTTCAAGAGCTTCCGCTCTCATCATCAGGCTGGCGAAAAGTTTTTCGCCAGCACTTTTCGCCACTTTTCGCCAGCCTGATGATGAGAGCGGAAGCTCTTGAAAGCCGGCTCGCGTCCAATAAAAAGTCACCATGGATATACTACAAATAAGTGTTTTATTTTAATTAATTCAACATGAATTTCCACCAAGTACCGTCGGTTGAAAATATCAACTTTAACCCAAGGGTGGCCAACCCGCGGCCCGCGAACTGTATGGACACTTTTTTAATAATAGTTGGTACAAATACCCGTTACTTTTTTGAAAGAGGTAATTTGAGAAAATATTCTTAAAGAAAACCGAGGAGTTTTGAAACATTTCAAATTCCTATACAATTTTGAAAATTTGGCGACGGGGCGGTAGAAATTTTAAGGTGGACTAAAATTATTAAATGTTCCATATATGGAGTATTTTGTTGTGCGGCCAGATATGAAATCTCATTTATAAAATTTGGCCCGGCTGCTGAAAAGTTTAGCCACCCATGATGTAACCAATGTACAGGGAAGAATTAAATAAATATAATTGAGTTCGTCGGTAGCCTGGAGGTAGAGTGTCGGCCTCCGGAACAAGGGGTCCGTGGTTCGATCCCAGGTGCCGGCAAACTCCCCTTTCACGGCACAAGTTTTTAGCTCAGTGTGAAAGGTGTATAAGGTTGTATTTGGGTTTATAACAAAAACCCAGATATATATTTTTAAAAAAAAAAAATCATTTGTTTATCAATTGAATTCATTAACTTTTATAATTCTATTTATGCTATAATATAAAAGTTTAGTTTATCCCGAGTCACAGGCATATTTTTAGAATTCTAAAACTTTTGACATAGGTAATTCATAAACTTGACGTGTTTTGTCTGGAGACCGTCTAACAAATAATCCTGAATAAACAAGACGCTGCAAATTTAATGGTTTTACTTTGGAAACTTTGTGCAAATGGCTATTAAACTTTTTGATCCCTGTCTGACTTTCTTTTATCTTTATACAAAACTCATTACAGAAAAAGTGTGTGCAAAAAATCTTAAGTTCTTCTCAGAAATTTTTCCGAGTGTATTACGGAAGGCAGGTGTTCATATTTGTATGATTAAAAGGTATTTAACTTTTAGAAAGATATTTATTTAAGAGACCCCTTTCACGACACAAGCTTTTAGCTTACTGTGAAAGGTGTATAAGGCTGTATTTGGGTTTAGTAAGAAAAAAAAAAAAAAAAAAAAAGATATATGTTATTATAAGATATATATTAAAAAGATATTTAACTAGCAGTGATGAAGTTTATGCAAGCATCCCGAATGTCTTAATATTTCATTGGTATGGAGAGGACATCTTGCATACTTATCACTGATTATCTCACTTCTAAAATATGCCGTGATGGTATGGATGAATTACTCATTTAATAATATTGTTTTAATTCTTTTGTCTACATAACTATTACTTCAATTCTTTACTTAACTCAGAAAACATTAACAAATATTAGCTCAGAAAATCGTAGATGGAAGAAATCACCGTATATTGATAATCTTGTGAAGAATATTTTATTGATTTTATTAACGTTGTTTTATTTATTTTGATTTATATATTTTTTTATATTAATTACAAACAAATTTACACAAAGATATAATTTTTTTATATTAATTACAAACAAATTTACACAAAGATATAAATAAACCAAAGAGTTCGTCGGTAGCCTGAAGGTAGAGTCTCGGCCTTCAGAACAAGGGGTCCGTGGTTCGATCCCAGGTGCCGGCAAACTCCATTTTCACGGCACAAGCTTTTAGCCTAGTGTGAAAGGTGTATAAGGTTGTATTTGGGTTTATAACAAACCCAGATATATTTAAAAAAAAAAAAAAAAAAAAGTGTTATAAAATCAATATATAGTACAGAGGGCGTGTTTATCGCAGAGACGCAATTTCTTCCAAATAACCCAATTTCATAAAACTTTCATAAAAAAAATCTTAAAGGAAGGAAAAGAGGAGAAAAATATAAAGGAAAAGGCACTCGGAAACAAATGCTAAAATTTTGAGTTATGGAGTGGTTCATGCTCGCCTGCTTGAAAGTGTAAAGAGTAGTGAGAGTAGTTCTATGATGATGATGATGAGCCAAAATAATTAATAAATTAATACAATATCAGTAAATGAAAACTTAATATAGATCAAATAATGAGGTTATATTTATAATGGATTAATGGGTCATTAGTTTGTTTATTCGTTTGTTTGCTCTTCCGACGATTTTCCTATGCAAGCAGAATAATCAGTTGCGAAGTTTTACTAAACTTCCGAGAAAATTCTAGTAAATCTCTAATAAACTTTTGGAGTATTATCTATCTACTATTAATAAATGTATAATAACTTTCCATTCTTTATGATAATATTGAACTTTATAAATATTAATGTACATAGCCTTCGATCAGTTTATTAATTATTTCTTTAAACTATTTGAATATTATGGTTATTTGGTTACACTTTATTTTTTATCCCGTGGATCACGCGTCATATAATTGGTCTCCCACTCTTCTCCGAAAGTATTCGAGTGTTCTGTTAAAGGCAGGTGTTCATAAAAATTAAAATACTTTACATCTTAAATTCAGCGATGAGGTTTGCCACCCATCCTGAACGTCTTGATTTTATATTGGCACAGAGAGGACAGCTTGCATGTTTATTATCTGCAGCTGGTGTGCTGGCTACCCCACTTGTGGAATATGCCGTGATGGTATAGTAGTACCTAGCTGTTTATTTTTTTGTGTTGAATGTGGAAACAGGATGATATATTTTTCCTCTTTCATCGTCATATACTATAGTAAGGAGCAACTTGAAGGAACTTATTTGCGTGTCTTATAATATAATACATAGTAAAATGTATCTCTTAACCCTTACTAAATACTTTATGAACACGATATCAAAGTCTTTGTTACTTACATTATAATATACACATTCATTTGATTTTTATCTCACAAACACTTCCCACTTAGTTCCTTAACATATATACAACCCGCCGTACTCAGAAAAAACATATTTAGACCTAGTTGAAAGCTTTGTCTAGAGCGAGATTTGATTAATCTGATAAATTGGAACCAGATTTTCATTCTTCTATAACTTACACAATAACAAAAGAGATAGATGTCTTTCGACTTCTAATGTCATTATTTATTAGTAAAAAAACTAACATTGTAAAAATAACACACTCATAAATAACTCTGTTGACTTCTGATTTAAAGACCCCAGACAGCAATTACATATATGCTGGTATAAAGGGTCAACAACAATCACAGATATCATTCACTAATATGTATAAAATGTATAACATTACATCTCGAGCACTTCACAAATTTCTTTTCTACACTTTTCACTTTCTTAAGTTTTTTTTTTTAACGAAATTAAATTATTAACATCTTTAAAATCTTTTGATATTTTATTGTTATCTATCTACTATACTATACGTAGTTGATTTCTGTTTGTAAAAAACTTAGTCAGACATAAAGGTTGGAATTTCAGATATTCTGTGAGTGTGAATACGGACGAGAGTATTTACATCGTTCTTTACACACACGCATTGCTGATGTTTATTATTTCCCTAATAACTCCTCTTTACCTACATCGTGGAACCTTGTACTAGTTTTACATATACACACTATCTATTCAGTCTGACTTTTCTACAATACAATATGTTGTATTATATTAATCCACAAAGTCAAAACTACTCGTTTCGTTTTACGTCTGATTTCTTGAATATTTCTTTTATACGTCAGATACTGTTTTAAATCGTGATTTTTACATTGATACGGTTAAGTTTGAATTTACTAGACATCAAATACCAATTATTTTTAATGGAAAATTTTATAATGGTTTTAGTACCCAACACTGTAGGTACCGCAGATCTTATTATATTTCTAAACTATCGCATTCTTTTCCAATGTTGTATTCAATGAACTATTATATCTACCGCTTGTAATCTACTTAAAAATATACTGCACATTAAACTTAGGATAGCTGTTTGTTATAATATTCAAAGCGATTAGCTAATCTTTCTTATTAGTTCTTCCACGTTGTGTTTATTTATGGAGTAATGAAACTAACCTGAAAATCCTCGTGTAAAATAGTTTTCAGGTAAACAGATTTTGTCGCATTTCCATAAAACGGGATTAGAA
Organism: Athripsodes cinereus; assembly: GCA_947579605.1. Lineage (NCBI taxonomy): Eukaryota > Metazoa > Arthropoda > Insecta > Trichoptera > Leptoceridae > Athripsodes > Athripsodes cinereus. The sequence goes on from OX388315.1 coordinate 7,432,803, forward strand.
TGCTTTTTAAATAAACCTATTATTCGCTAGGAAATAGTGCTGTTTACCATTTTTCCACTTAACATTTTTTTTATTTAATCTTTTCTTAATCTAAATGAAAATTTTCATCAATACTAAAGACGTATTGGGGATCGATATCACGATTGAATAAATTAATAATACATCACCAGTATATTGATTTGATAGATAGGGTAGCCAGCTGATCATCTGCACGTTAGAAACATGCAAGTTGTCCTTTCCGTACCAACATAAAATAATACATTTAGGATGGGTGACAAACCTCATCGCTGACTTGTAGATGTAAAATGTCTTTATTTTTCAAACATCGCCTTGTACATGACACTCAAAAGCTTACATAGATGTATCATTCCAACTATTTATCCATACCATCAAGGCATATCTCACAAATCGGACAGCCAGGAGGCCCATGGTATCTTATAAATATGCAAGCTTTCGCCTTTCCATACCTTGAAATATGCCTTGATTGTATAGATAAACATTGTACATTGAGTTTACCCTGTAATTCAAATATTTTCTCTTCATATTATGGATTTTAAAAGATAACCAAAACGAAAAGCAAAAAAAAAACGATAGCTTCCATTAAAAATTCAAATTTTATTGATACCCTAATAAACGTGTTTTAATATTGCGCGATATCTATTGGATGCAATATGTTTAAAATAAACCGTTGATTGTGAGGAAAATATCAAAAGGATGAACTCGTTTCACCCGATTTTCTAACGTAGCGTACGTGAGAATTAATTTAATTAGCCTGAAAACCTCAACTATCAAATAATAATAGAGCTTAGTGGTTCTTAAAATCTGCACCATTGCGCTTTTCAGACAATGTAATACAAATTAAACAATTTAATAGATTATTGTGAAAATACACTTAATTACTTGAAAATGTTTATGAATTCTTCTCAATTCATGTGATCTTGATTATTTTGAATTTAGAGAACTTTAAATTTGAACACAATAAAGAAATTAAAATAAATGAAGAATACCTCATAACATCATCATCATGTTGCATCGCTTGCTGGGAAAGCATAAGGGATTGAGAGTTACATACTCATATTTTTCACTTCCATCACTATCATAATCGTAATACCTATACTATACCCTCACGCCATGTCCCAGGAGGGGTAGGCAGAGAGAACGGAACGCCATATAGATCTATCCTTACATACTTCTTTCGCTTCTTCTACATTCATCCAGTTTCTCATACACGCCGATTTCTCTTACTCAACATGCGTCCGTCCTTAAGAATTTGGTCCACGTGATCAAGCCACGTGCTTCTTGGACGTCCGCGTTTCCTCACACCCCTTCTTTCAGATAAATACATCCTCTTCGTCATCCTTTCATCTTGCATTCGCTCAACATGTCCAAACCATCTCAACTTGTTTACACGCATTCTGTCCACAACACTCCTCTCACATCCGCTCATTCTCCTGATATCCTCATTCTTCACTCTATCTCGCAACGTTTTACCAACCATTCTTCTCAGTGAACGCATCTCCACAGCATTTATTCCACTCTCATTCAAACACCATCACTTTCGTCTTCGCGACATTCAATTTTAACCCATTTGCACTACAGCTATCGTACACACACGAAACAATATCTTGTAAATCACTTTCATTCTCAGTCATTAGTACGAAATCGTCTGCATACATCAAAGCATTCACTCGATTTCCATTCAGTTCAACACCTACATTCATCCCTTTCAGAGGTCGCATAAAAACAGTAATACCTCATGTAAAAAAAAAACAAATGTTTTATTCTACTATTTGACTTCTTCACCATAGAGACGTCTTTTGTCTTGTTAGGACATTGTCAATCTCATATAAGTTCTCCTATTCAATATGCTCAGCACTATCCAGTACCTAGTATCTGGTTTATAATATGACCTTACCATGTAATCCTCGGACAACCGCGTTTGCAAGCACCATTCCTCTCAGTAATAATTATTTTTTTAGTCATTCAATCGTTTTCGCTTTTCTTCGGGTATATATTTTATATACGAACTAAACATTATCTATAAAAAGACTATTTTACGTTTTTTTGGATAACAGACATTAGAGTATTAGACAAGAGCAATATGAAATACCACCTTTATGTCTGTTTTTATGACGACTTCTATAGTCAAATACCTACAGTCAGTCCGCCCTGATTATCCCAGTTGATCCAATACGTTAGCGTCGGGACGCTTTTTTCACTTCTTCCAATTAGATTCTGCACAATTTTACATTGTGTAAACATAGTTCTCCAATCGAAATGTCTAATTGGTTTATTGATCATGTTATAGGAGTAGAGTTCTGCGCTATATTTTGTTTGTTTGCATAATTCAACCATATTAAATAACTTAGCATTTTACATAGATATTGACCAATCAACACAACAACACGAACAGTGATGTTAATTAAAAATGTTAATATTAAAAAGGTGGTATCACTGTTGATTGGCTTAATTAATTTTTAATTAAAAGTGGAAACATTTCATTCCTTTCATAAACACTCTCAAGTAGAAGGGTATGAAGAAAAATTTAATTTTCTCAGAACGAAGAGCTTTTTCCTTCACCAGACTTGACACAATAATAATAATTATTTATGTAAGTATTAAAATAATGTAAGTAAATGAAATTGAATTACTTAGTAAAAGGCGTCACACGAACCTTAGTATATATGTAATCTGGTTTCGTTTTATATTTTACCAACGCAGTCATAAATAATGAACATGAATTAAAAAAATTTAAACGTTGGATTACGATCAGCATGCTTTCAGCACGCAAAAGATTTTGAAATGTAGTTTTTTTTAATTCAATTTAAGTTTGAAATAAATATAGTTATATTCAAATATCGTTGCAGTAAGCAATATGCTTGTGTAGTGAAGGCGATTATCAACTCTATTACTTTTGTAATTCTTTTGCCATTTAACGATGCTCTCCCTAGAGATAAAATGGAAACAAACTTTCTTCGTTCAGCGCAATTTTGTACCGATTCGTAGCAGTTGTCTTTTCTTATGGCGTTCCTAAAGCTCTGATATCATTGACAAAGGGGCGGTGTATTTTGAGGGAAAGTCATTCGGGGTATTAAAAACAATCTGGATAGAAGAAATACAGTGATCATATTTTCTATTCTATCTTTAAAGGTCATCCACTCGTCTACGAATGATCAGAGAGTGAACATATTTGTCAACTTTGATTATACACTCTCGACAGGATCAGTCCATTTATTATACTAGTATATTGTGTTTTATATCGGCTAAAACAAATCTTCACAAAAAAATCTAACTTATCTAAAGATATTTATTCAAATTTATTCCTTCTCGTTCTTTGATATTAAATCAAAAACACAATAGGTTTGCATAAAAGTGAAGATATTCAACATGTTTCCCAAAATACTACCTCTGAGAAAATACTAAGTTTTTCATTTTGAATGAAGATAAAAATATTTTGAAGAACTTTTTATGAAAACATACACAAGTGAGGAAAAAATGCCGACAGAGAAGTACTGAATAAAAAAATAATAAAAAGAAATCTCTATGTTGAATTAAATTTATAATATAAGTAATGAGAGTACTTAAATTAGTACATTTATTACAAGACCCTTCATATATTTAATTGAAAATCAACGTCTATAATATGGTCTCGAGATAAAAGACTTCAAGATAAAAATTGTCATTCATAAAATTCATGAAAATTTCTCACCTTAACCATCTCGTATAATTAAATTTACTTGAGAATTCAATTTATTAAAGCATTTGGATTGGATTGGAAGATTTTGACACCATTATTACAACTTAGTATTTTATTAACCCATGAATATTAAATGAAAAGAACACAATTAAATACGTCACTTTTGGTAAAGTGGTGTTTAATCTAATTTTTCTTATTCTCTTTGGCGATGAAATTATCATGAAACTCGACACAGAAGAGGCGGAGGCGTGACGTCACGTGAACACACATAAGTTTTGAATAAAAATAAATTGACAATGTTAATATAAATACAAAATCTTTTGATTTTAATGAGATAAAATAAAAATATATTTTTCTCTACGTCATCATTTTTCACATTCGACTTCTCGGTTCTTTGTATAAAAGGTAGGTATGTGCAATTCTATATTATCAATCACTTCTAGCAGTCGTCAAATTCATAAAATTCCGCAATTCCCTCGGATTTAATAGGCACTCATTTACATGGATCCATATAAAATATTATTGTATTTTCTTTTGGTTTATTTCTCTTTGACCCTTTTGATATACGAACTATTATTAAATTCTCATTTCCCTCGTCCTTTATTTCCGATTACAAATTCTATAGCATGAGGTTTCCTTGTAGGTCTTTGTTAGTACTGAAATACTAAATATCTAGCTTAAAATATTTATAAAGATTATGCTGACAAGATAAAAGCAAAGTTAAAGGTAAGTGGTATAGCATAAATCCGCCTTTAATCAAAATGTGTATCAAATTGAATAAAATTGTCTATGGACTATAATTGTAGGTACATTTAAACAAATGGAAAATAATGTTTTTTTTCTTTGCTTTTATTATATATTCATGAAAATGTCTTTAATTGTTTTATGCATTCTACAATAAATCAAACAAAATAATTATATGAGGGTTGTAAAAGCAAAGTCATTTCGACCCTAGACAATTAAAATTGGGATAACAGCACATATCTATGTCTACTTGAAGTGTTTTTGATATTAAATCAGTTTTTTTATTGATTTACTTGAGGATAAAGCCGAACATTCATTGTTTGGACTGAATTACAGAAATACGAACATTTCTGCATTCGTAGTAAAATATTTGACACACTTCATAAAATAATGTTTTTTTTTACTTATTTCACAGTTGCTTGATAGATCAGATGTATTATATTTCATTTTATATACAGTAGAATTTTCATTTCAAAACAAATAAAATTCTCATTTCAAAACAATATTTTTCAGGTGTATTTTATATCGTTACGTATATGTTGTAGTTTTGATATCGCACAAGTGTGTGAAGCGGATGAAAAACTTATTTGAATGGTAATAATTTTCCATTTATTTTTTATTTAATTTGTAGTTTGAGTGTTCATGATATAAAGTACATGGGAATCTGCCAAAAATATTCACCAATAAATGATAATAAATAATGTAATATTTTGTCTTTACTTACAAAATTTTTAGACAAACATTAGTCTAAAAGCCTATGCGAAACACGCCATTGTCAATCTTCAAAACATCTTTAATATATAAAATGAGTGTTGTCTCTGAATTTTACCAAGATGAACTTGTTGACTCTTCAGAAATACTTACTGTCCTCTTACATATTATTATTACATTATGGAATAATGGATCAAAGAGGATCACAAATGTGTAAAAAATGTTTTTATACCTTACACAAAATACAAAATACATAACCCTGAAAATATGAGTAAAAAAACTTTATTCTTACTTTAAGACTTTCTTTCCACGTCCATTCTAAATCTTGCCTCACCAATAAGCGACGGCAAACGTCTCCTTGTTGTACGCTGAAATCAAGTTTTCAGTTTTTTTAAATGAAACGTATTTCACATCACTAGATATTATTTATAATCTTATTATGCATGTCTTATAATAAGTCTAAACGTCTACTTGCAAACTTGTTAGTGTATTTATTGAAAATCTCTACTTTCCACGCTTTTGAAGAAGAATACACGAGCATTTATTTTTATATTACGCTCTTGACGTTTCTCTTACGAACACAGAAAGAGACCTTCTTTTTTTCGTTTAAATATATTTATACATACATACCATCACGCCGCTTCCCTCGCGGGGTAGGCAGAAAGGATCGAGCGCCACTTCCTTCTATCCTTGCATACATCTTTCGCTTCCGTCACTGTCATACAATTCCTCATGCATGCTCTCCTATTCAATGTGCTCAACACGTGACCGTCCTGTAGGATTTGATTTAAATGATCTTGCCATTTAATCCTAGGACGTCCACGTCTCCGAGCACCATTCCTCTCAGCCAAATATATCTTCTTAGTCATTCTGTCCTCATTCATTCTTTCCACGTGCCCAAACCATCTTAACTTATTTACATTCATCCTTGTTATTACACCCACTTTCATTCCACATTCCTTTCGTATATCACTGTTACGCACACGATCTCTCAGACTTTTACCACACATCCTTCTCAACGATCTCATTTCTACTGCATTAATGCCACTTTCATCCTTCTTTAACCATGTCCACGTCTCACTTGCATACATAAGTGTTGGCACTAAGATAGCAGAGTGCACCAACCTTTTAGCTGTGGTAGATATGTTTTTATTTGCAATTATTGGTCGGATTGCACCATTTACCTTATTGCCAGCAACTTTTCTCCTTTCAATATCGCATTCACACTTCCCATCTCTCGTGAACAATATTCGTCAACTTGCTCTAACACTTCGTTGTCAATCATTACCTGGCATACTGTTCTCTCACTTCCTCTTTCAAACACCATGATTTTTGTCTTTTTTGCATTCATTCTCAATCCATTAATCGCACAATTTTCATACACACACGTCATCATTCGCTGTAGATCACTAGATTAAATATATTTTGTGTCAGTTAAAGCAATTTACACAGTATTATTAGGTTAGCTGGAAGAAATCACGCCGCTGCCATAAACTCGCCCTCTGTATATTGATTGTAGTTGATTTAAATGTATTTTTAATAAAACAAAACAATCAATAGGTATAGGTACTATCAGTATTTTTTAAATTTGCTTGTTTTCAATGTACACTAAAGAATAAATAAATAAAGCTGTTAATAATGAAATACCGTCATCACAAGAACAGAAAATTTACAAAGATTTCCTTATTTTCTTTTAAATTTGATCTTTGCGATACGAAAAGTACGTTGTATAACTGAATGAAAGAAAATACAGCTTAATTTTCCAAATATATTTTGTCGTTTTCATTCTATAAACTTGTATTCTGTAGTTTGAATCACTTCACTTAATCTAAATTCTCAAAGATAAAGTACAATCCATTCTGTAGCATATAATGATGTTATTAAATTTGTTGAATTTTGTAATATTCCTGGATTCGTATGGAATTTCTTTGATCGTGTAGGTACGATATTTGAAACTATTTATTAATAGGTATATAAGGATACTTTCAAGGAGTAGGTTTTTGGGTTGATTATCTGTCAAACACTTCCCCTCAACATCTCGCTTTTACATAGTTAATCGCGTGAAACTTTTCACTTATTCTAAATTATTTACAATAAATGCGTCGTCTAAGACTCCTTATTCCTATTCAAAATAGAAGTCAAAAGGTTACTAAGTTAAGTAAGTTTTCTAAGCTGTTTTGTATTTATCTGAACCAAAAAGCCTGCACTCAAATTTACAAGTGCCTGAATATTTAAGAGAATTTTAAAACGTTTTTTGCATAACAGTCCTGTTGATTTAACAAAGGGGATATTTTATTATTAAACAAAGTTGAAAACAAGAATAAACAATAATGAAAACTGAGACCGTAATACATTGTCGAAAACAAATTACAAGGAACATTGTTTGTATTTTTAACTTACATCACAAAGTATAAAATTATTCATTGTGAAATTTTCTGTTTTTTATTAACTGGTATTTCTCTCTTTTATCAATATATCAAAGATGTGTATTTGGAAGATGAAGATGAACTCATCTTAATAACAACTCGTCAATATAAAATTCAATAAAGTCACTGTGAGTCAAAGACTTTCATTGTTGTGAGTAAGTATTTGATTATAATAATATTTGAAAGCATTTTCTTTTCATTAAGTAATATCAAAAAGAATTCGTTATCCTTCATACAACATTTTTTTTTTTTATATTGGCATTCACCCGTGACCTTCCACCAACATTATAATATAAGGAATTAAAATTTAACTTTATTTTTTAATAATTTACATAACTGATTTAGCATAAAAATCTATCTATCTATTCCCTCATGCCGTATCCCAAGTGGGCTAGGCAGAGAGAACGGAACGCCATATAGATCTGTCCACTTCTTTTGCTTCTTCTGTATTCATACAATTTCTCATGCACGCACGTCGATATCTCTTACTCAATACACGACCGTCCTTGATGATTTGATCTACATGGTCAAGTCATTAGTTCCATGCTTTCCTCTTCCATTCGTTCCACGTGACCAAACCATCTCAATTTATTTACACATTCTATCCACAACACTCCTCTTGCATCCACTCATTCCTCTAATATCTTCATTCTTCACTCTATCACGCAACGTTTTTCTAATACGTTATAATATTTTGAAGGATGTTTTATAAATATTATGAATATTAAATTCATTCAATAGAAAGGGCACTCATACTAAATTAGATTAATTTTTAAATTCTTTATATGACCAGTAATTAGAGGATAGCTAATACTATATATTATAGAAGAAAGTCTCATAAATATAATTTGACCAGCTGTTTAAGTATTATTTATACTTTAAAAACCCTTTTATCAAAAGACATTTTAAACTTCTGAATTACACGTTTTATAAATATAGTACCATCAGGTGCTTGACGATTACTTATACTATAAAATCTATTATTTTGAAAGGACAATTTAAACAACTGAACTAAACATTTTATAAATATAGTACCATCAGGTGCTTGACGATAACTTATACTATAAAATCTATTAATTTGAAAAGACATTTTAAACTTCTGAATTACACGTTTTATAAATATAGTACCATCAGGTGCTTGACGATAACTTATACTATAAAATCTATTAATTTGAAAGGACATTTTAAACTTCTGAATTACACGTTTTATAAATATAGTACCATCAGGTGCTTGACGATTACTTATACTATAAAATCTATTAATTTGAAAGGACAATTTAAACAACTGAACTAGACATTTTATAAATATAGTACCATCAGGTGCTTGACGATAACTTATACTATAAAATCTATTAATTTGAAAAGACATTTTAAACTTCTGAATTACACGTTTTATAAATATAGTACCATCAGGTGCTTGACGATAACTTATATTATAAAATCTATTAATTTGAAAGGACAATTTAAACAACTGAACTAGACATTTTATAAATATAGTACCATCAGGTGCTTGACGATAACTTATACTATAAAATCTATTAATTTGAAAGGACATTTTAAACTTTTGAATTACACGTTTTATAAATATAGTACCATCAGGTGCTTGACGATTACTTATACTATAAAATCTATTAATTTGAAAGGACAATTTAAACAACTGAACTAGACATTTTATAAATATAGTACCATCAGGTGCTTGACGATTACTTATACTATAAAATCTATTAATTTGAAAGGACATTTTAAACTTCTGAATTACACGTTTTATAAATATAGTACCATCAGGTGCTTGACGATAACTTATACTATAAAATCTATTAATTTGAAAGGACATTTTAAACTTCTGAATTACACGTTTTATAAATATAGTACCATCAGGTGCTTGACGATAACTTATACTATAAAATCTATTAATTTGAAAGGACAATTTAAACAACTGAACTAGACATTTTATGAATATAATATGACAGGTTATTTGAGGACTACTAATACGTTGTATTAAAAATAAATTACACTTTAAACTTAGAATATTTTAGCATATCGTTACAGAATTCGATAAAAAGTGAGATAAAATGTATTCCAAGGAATTCATTGACCGTATTGAAACTATAGAACGTAGTAGAAACGTAGTCGTTATATAATTATTTTTGATCTTTTTCTCAGATTAAAACCTGTGATAGCAATGTTGAACATTAAACAACAAACTATTGTCCTGAAACTTGTTATGATTTGTGACGGTAGTTTCACTTAGATAAAACTCAATAAGTTTTCTACAATGAACCATCTTGGATATTAGTTTCTCCTATAAAATCATCAATTTTATAAATTAATACCCTTTAACAGGTCATAAAATTTATTTAACTTTTCTAGATTGTAGTTTGTCTTCTCATAAATCAACTTAATAGCATTTACAAATAGTTTCCACAAAAAAAACAATCTCGATGACGAAACTGTTATTTTTTAAGATTTAAGACAAATCATTTTTATTTTTTACCTAAAACTGTTTACCAATTCTGAAATCTCTACTTTCGGCAACACCTTTACAGCAACGCGAACAATGACTTGTGTATTTTAGGTACGAAATTGATACCTTCTCGCAAAGTCGTCTATAGTCGAACGACTACATAACACTAAAATGTGTTTTGACTAAGGCTGCTGAAGTATATTTTATTTATTTATTTGGATTATTGAACACTGGAACGTATATTTGAGTACAAATAATTTACGAATCACAAAATATAAACATTGCATTGTCTTATTCAAATTATACACATAAATTTACAATTTGCTATATTACAATAAGCCCACATGGTTGTCATTTATAATAAAAGTTATAAAAAAAAAACAACAATTTAGTTATAATTTTTGAATGACTTGAGAATTTCCAAAGACCTGCATGATCACTTTTGAATTAAGTGTGTTAAATATGCGATGTTCAAATCTTTTTTTGTAAGATTTAAGATTAAAGTTGATTCTATTCATTAATAATTTATGCAAATAATTGATTTACTCAAATATCTAGATACTCTTTATATTGTAGTGGGTGTGTTACCTCCTTAATTGTTATCACAAGTAAAACAGTCCAGGTGACAATGCATAAAGTATTGTTACCAGGGACTGACCTCCGCCCTGGAGGCCCTTGTGGAATCACTCTCTTTCGGAATCTCCACAGGTGTGGAACTTTGCTAGCGCGAATCATATCTTAGTAACTTCCTTCTTTCTTCGAGTCTTGTTGTATTGAACCGATTGTTATTTACCACTTAACTAATTAAATAAATGTATAAAGCCGTTACTCGAGTGATCATTTTACCTGGTAAGACAATTATCTCTCTTTTGCCTTCTGATAAAGTAATGTATCTTCGTCAGTGACGAAGGAAGCAGCACATCGTCCTGAACAAGCGCTAAGGATCGTATCCTTAACCGCTTCAATATATTGTAATCACGCCCTTGAGATGGATGCTCCATCAAATCATTCGACATACATACAATATAATGAATAAAGAAAGTGTACAATAAACATTCATCTTGCATTGCACTTTAACTCTGAAACATATTCACCTTTCGATAATAAATAAGCACACTTCAGAGAGAGACTCAAAGCAAAGGAATCAATAAACTTCCTTGGATCATAAAACAGAGCGAAACTAAATAATATGTAGCTGGTGCTTCCATTCCATTTGTATTTATTTATCAATATCTAAGCGTAAATCCTCCACTACAATGCATTGCATACAATATTGTATGAGTGTTCAACCCGTATGTGCTTGTTTGCAAAATATTCAATAGTTACCTACAACCATATAAGTAACATATATAGTAACAAATCCTAGGGGCAGGTCTGGGTATTAACTATTGCCGGATTCATGAGTTAATTATCCTTCGTTAAATTGTGATTAACTTGTAATATTTGATTAACCATAGCGTTAGATAAATAATAAATAAAAATTAATTGTTATATTAAAGTGTGCAAGCGCGGTATATGGTAACAAACAATAATACCAAAAGTCAAGCTTTTTTTGTATATTTTGTAAATACTTCCGGCCAAACTGGAAAAAAATAAATATACTTTGCAAAAAAAAATGTATAATTAATAAAATACACATGTAACATGAATAATATGAGGAAAGGAATAGAGAAAAAGGAGAGGAACTGCCCGGCGTAATTATTTATAAGAAAAACAATATGTCTAAAAAACAATTTATATAAAAAGAATAGATATCTACCGTTAGATCATTTACGAAATGAATTTAATGTTGAAGAAATACGAACCTTGTGTGGGAGTCAGTAACTTACATTATACCGTAAGTCTCTTACTGATGGTGAAAAAGCGTCCTTTAAATTAAAATCGCTACATTTTTCTGGGAATGGATTTCTACGAATTTTTCAATAAGCTGGTACCCATCGCAGGTACTGACCAAGCGCTGAATAAAGCATTTTTTATTTTTGCTCTCAAATATTTCGTTTCTTTCATTTTTTTCTCCTGAAATTGACGTAATAATAAACTTTAAATTTCATTACATTTTCATAAAATTTACCCCTCAAATATTCACCAAATTAATATTTTTCATAACATGACTGTGATCTATTCTATTCTCCTCAAGAACATCCACTCGTTACTGAGTGATCTATTTTTTTATTAATTTATTAACTTTCTTCAGGAGAGAATTTATAAAAGAGATTATCGAATAACTGAGTTAATTTTCTGATTAACGGTGCACAGGACTGCTTGAATTCATTGTGTATTTACCATATAGCAGTGGCGTGTTTTCCAAACAAGCCGAAAAGCCGGGTTATACCTGAAATCACTAGGTCCTATGCACTATATTTATTTATTTAATTATTAATAAAATGGACGGCCATAATAGCCTTTAACAGAAAAAAAGAAATAGAAAACATACATAAGACCTAATACACAAATAATAACAAAGTTTCCACCAATAAAATACTTAATACATACAATAACTATGTGCATACAGTAATAACATAAAAATACAATGTGAATAGTAATATTGTAAATGATACAAACAAAAATTCAACAGAATATATATATGTAATATATGCGATCAATAATCACAGGTTTAACGACAGGCCCTCGTTGGATCATACGAATTTAAAGAAATTCAGCACTGTCAGTTCAAGGAAATGTGCTTGTTATACACGTAATAATATGGAGTAAAAATTTATGTATATATATTTTGTATTATTTCATATAACACAAGATAAAATACAACGATACAGTCGCGCCAAATCCATTAAAACAGATTTGTCGGCGCATTCTTTTCCATAATAACAATATATACTAAAGTTATTTAAACCTAACCAAAAGCAGCAAATATATTTTTTTTATTGTTAAATTTTTATAATACATAAAACTTATAAATGAAATGGAACTATTGTTTTTACCTTGCATATTTTATTTTTAGCAAATAGCTTATTTATAACTTTTTAAAGTTATTGAGCGTGGGCCTACCTGCTAAAAAAAAACCTTAGACCCACCACTGCCACGTAGTATAACATATATGTACAAGATTGATAGTGAATCTATCTACTACTACTATTTCCTTCAAACTAGTGTGCAATTATGTATAATTCTACATTTTTCCTACTTCCGAAGGCTTTTGTTATAGCAAATTCAAATACATTATTCGTTCCTCTACTCAGATGTTACTCGCGATTGAAGCGTTTGAAAAATCACAATCACAGATACGTTTATACAATTTAAACTAATATTATCTTCGCAAGAATTTCACAATCTGTTCAAACTGTTTCGGTACCTACCCATTTATAAATTTACTTTGACTTTGTTGTTCAAAAACTAATTGCGAAAATGGCTATTCGTTATTTTTAAACATATCAATAAATCCATATAGTCTAATGTGTATACTTCATTATTTTAATACTTTGGATTACAGGCTGCATTTTATGATATTAAATATCACAAATTTTATTTAACTTAGTTGGAAGAATTCGCATTCTTGCTATAAATTTGTATTGATTTTATTCATTTTGAATAAAATTTTGGAAATAGTTCATTCAAAGTACAGTTAAGAATAAATAAATAATTTTTTAACACTTATAAACTGTCGCATTATGTTATTTTTGTTTCATAGATTTTCAAAGTACATGCATAGGTATATAAGGCATTTCTCTATTTCCACTGAAGATCGCCCACAATCATTATATATATCTTAAGTTCTTTAATTTAAACGATACTGAAAAAAATGTTTATGATTAGTATTTTCGATCATTCCAATGACTATTTTTATTGCAGAGAGAGTAAGGAAGGAATTAATGTAAATACACTATTAAATATACTGTTTTTAATAGTGCAATGTTGGATTAATAGTGCACTGTAAAAGTGTATATGGTGTATTTGTCTGGGAGACGGACTGTATATCGAATTCTCAAGGACGGGCGCGTATTGAGTGAGAGGAATCAGTGTTCGTATATGAGAAATTGCATGAACGTGGAGGAAGCGAAAGAAGTATTTAAAGATAGATCAATTTGGCGTTCCGTTATCTCTGCCTACTCCACTTGAGGTACAGCATGAGGATAAAGTATAGTAGGCATAACGTTAAGAGGATAATCTCATATCTTTCGCATTGCATTTTATTTGTTACGCTACTGATGATTGATATTTCTGTGTTTCTCGTTGCTCTATACGTACAGTTTCAATAGATAGGTGTACAAAGGTTTTTTTTCATATTATTATGGCCGCCGGATACTAATGGTTCAGTTCCGATAGAAAGAATAATAAAAGATATCATATTTGACACAATATTCCAATATTTATAGATTCAGGCAACAATGGTTCGGAAAAAATAGGAATGTTGACATTTTATAGAAATATATCATACAACAATGAAAATAATGTAGACAAATCAAATCTTGTATGTAATAGAATTCTTTGGACTATTGGCAATAAAATGAATGATTTAATATTGCTTCATGTGAATAAATAATTTATTATTATTACGCATTGACGTTAGTGACATTGTTTTATCGCTGACATCAATATATCACAGTTGTGTGATATCTCCGTGGCTATTCAACCTATTCTTCAACTATTGTCTGCGACCTGAGTTGGGTGTTGGTGTTGCATTGAATGTAAATCGGGCAAATGAATGCGTTAATGAATGTTTCAAGAAAGTAAATAAGTATGAAAGTGGTATTAATACTGTTGCAATGTGGTCGCTGAGAAAAATTGTTAGTAAAACGTTGCGTGATAAATGGAAAATTCAGTAGAATGAGCGAATGCATGAGGAGTTTTGTGGATAGTTTTCGTGTAAATCAATTGCGGTAGTTTGGATATGTGAAGCGAACAGAGATGAAAGAATAAAGAGAAATATGTGCTTATTTGAAAAAAGGAGGGTTGCTTCACTAGGAAATACAAATTCTCAATGGTAACCGCATGTTGAGTAAGAGAAATCGGCGTACATGTATGAGATATTGAATGAATATGCGAAAGAAGTATGTAAAGATAAATTAAAATAGCGTTCCGTTCCTCCTGCCTACCCCACTTGGGATACGGCGTGAGAATATAGATAGATTATACAGAGATAGATTCAATGTATTTTTCGATGTCCTATTCGCGTTTCTTAATATTACAACATCTCAATTTACCAGTTGAAAAATGAAAATGATTTACTAAGAATATACCATACCTACTAGAAATATTTTTTTTAATTTGACTCTGAAAGTGATCACTCCTTCACTCACCTTTTAACACTCTTCCCGGGAACACAGGTACTCATTCACAGTAGCCAAAACCATGCTAACAAAGTTTAAGTTTGTACTAGCGGTGTACCCAAAGCCATGTAAACTATATTGAATTTTACACTCAAAGTGTATTCAAAGACGATTTAACACTGTTTGAATGTATATTTTTTTTGTTGTTTCAGGTATATGGCAATCATGAGACCTCTAAGACCTAGGGCTGGAAAGAAAGCTACTCTCGCAGTCGCCACAGCAATATGGGTGGTGAGTGCCGCTATAGGATCCCCCATGTTACTCTATTTCAGAGTCGAAACAGACCCTTTACCAGGTGGAGACATAAGGTAAAGAGACTGAAAAATTTTCATTGCACATCTTGAATCGTTTTGATAAAATGTTAGCTATAATTTCAAATTTTCCCTAATCATTTACCATAAAAACATACAATAGATTTATTTTTACAATTACATTAGTATTAAGCATTCATTCAATCCATTGCGGCCTCTTCCACAAGTGGGATATTCGGTTGACAAAATGTTTGTAATAAGCATGCAAGTCGTCCTCTCTATGCCAATAAAAATTAAGACATTCATAGTTTGTGGCATACCTCGTCACGAAACTGAAGATGTTAAACATCTTTCTTTACCGGGAACTCCATATACACGGCTTCAGTGCGCAAAAACGATATTCAGAATTTACATTTTTTTTATTTGTAAATATTAATATGGGAGAAAGAGTATTAGGTTTATTGATGATAAAGGTATAAATTTACTAGTTCATATATTTTTGGGAAAACTAAAAAAAGCTGGTAGACAGCATTTTATTACTTCATGAGACTAATGAAAAATGATATCTTTACGACGTCTATTACTTGGGTCTTTTTGTTTCAATAGGCAATAGCCTTCATGCTCTCTAATTTCTGATGTCCTTATTAATAGTCCTTTACTAATGATGACAAACACAGTTTTTCTCAACTCTGTCCTTTCAACCTTTAAGTGTACCTATATACATATATTACAGTTACAGTGTAATAAATTCGTAGAACATTATTCAATACCAGATATATAATTCGCAAAAAAAAACAGTTATTCAACTATGTATGTATAATTGTATAATAGTTATTACAATTTGATTCGTGGAAGCCCTGCAATGTACAGGTCTCTCACTTTTTTCTGTAAGTTTTCGAGTATCCTGTGAAATTCGGGTGTTCATTTACTTTACAAATAAGACGTTTGATATTTTGAATCCTGACTTTTTGACAAAGACAGGACGACTCGTATGCATATTATTTGCAGTTAGTCTTGTCACTTTCCCAACTGTGGGTTATTTATTATAATCGATGCAGTAGTCGGTGATGGATAGATAGTTTCAACGTTTGGAATTTTCCAAACTCGAGCATAAATCAATTAGGTGCCTTTCAACGAGAGACAATTTAAATTTTAATATTAAAGCCTTTAGCCACACCCACTTCGTCCACTACTATCCCACCCACTCCTAATAATAATAATAATAATAATAAGAACACTTTATTGATCAGAAAAAAAAATCATGAGCAATTGGCGAGCTTATTGCCTGGAGGCAATATCTTCCAGCTAACCTATCCCTCCTTCTAAACTTAGATTTATATTTTTTTCCCAATCAGTCCTCTTGATAATTTCAAACTGAGTTATTGACGAGTTTTATACAAAAATTAATGAAAAAATAACTGTGTTCATTAAATATTTGTAATCATGAATTTTCACTGTGTGAAAGTATAAATATTAGATTTTTTTTTTTGTTTTTCTATGAAATAAATAAATAAAAATTTACATTTCAATTAAAGAATAAGAACTTGTCTGGCGTATTCAAAAGCAGATTAGATGCAGTTTTTATACGGATATCATTTAATAGGAATGAATTAGACATATTACATATTCGTACGTATATTCATTGTTCTATTTTCGTATTTTGCTGAGCTAAAAATAATATTAAAAAGCAGAAAATGTGTCCGTTTTAAAAACATTCTACAGAGAATAAAACTGACGTTTAGAAACAAAAGTTATTTATCAAGCACACGTCACATCGAGCTGTTTTTTTCCACAAATTACCTTTAGAAACTATTGTATTTCATTCATTTAAATCCAGTAGTAGTAGACTACACTAATAAATCGAAAGTCATAATAGTAAATTATGCATGTTGGTTTTCCGTACGCATTACGGATGAAAATTTGGCCATAAGTCATTAAAATAAATATAGGATCTTTATTTAAACTTTGTATAATAAGAAACTCTATAAAATTTATAATTCAAGTAGTATTGAAAAAAAGTTCATAATTATTAGTATTTGAGAAACCTGTCAATAAATAAAACAGGGAGCATTTTTGCCAAGTTTTATAAAGTACTCTTATAAGGACGATCGCTCTAAGGTATGTAATGTTTTCATTTCAAAAATGACAAATGAAGAATTCATATTAAATCTAACTTTTTTTTGATAATAAAAACATTCCTTATTAATTTTAAATTTCCTCTAATTGAATATTAATTTAGTTTAACAGATATTACAAATTTATTTCACAATGAATTTTCCTGCAATATTTAAATATTGATTGTCAAAGTTATTATTTAAATAACTTTGACAATCACAGAAAGAACTGGTGCAAATATTAATAATTTCAAAACATTTCTATGTAGTATTGGCGTTATCTGTTTTCACTACAAAAACCACAATGTTATTAGGCGTAGATAATGTAAATTTATAAGAATGAAATTCTAAATTAATATTTTAAAGATATGGAAATATTAATATAATTATTCTATTTTCTGTTTTGATGTTTTCTTTTCATGAATTAAATTAAATATATTGTATTCATAAAAGCAATTTAATTTATATTGTGATATAAACTTATGTAAATAGAATTTGTATGGGTTCAGAGATCAACTAATATAACTACATCTAGTAATATAGAATTTGCGATTCGTGAATTCCTTATTTACAAATGGAGTTGTCATCAAAATTCTTTATTAATTCCGAAAAAGGTTCTAGAAATATCTTGTAAATACTCTCGTGTATTTACTATAAAAGGGTTTTGCTTTAAATGGTCATGGGTTACGGCATATAATATGGAGATACCAACAGCATTTAACTAAAGGTTATTTATAAATTTATATCCTGAAAGGAAAAACTTCTACTTTTGTTATATAGCATTTTAGCATTTTCGTTGGTAACCACTTTTTCACTGTTTGTATGAGACTACAGATTCCTTCTGATTTTTTTTATAATTTTAATGTGTAGACGTACAATTCTTAAGCAGTTTCTGGATTTTATATTAAATTTTTAATGTCAATATTTGGAACGAACACCGTGGAGTTTTCAGGAAAGAATAGGACTCTTATCATTTTCTTGATTTTCAAATTTTCTGTTAATAGCTGGTGTTCAAAGAACTTCACGTAAGGTATATACGAGTATAAAGAACTTCACGTAAGGTATATACGAGTATAAAGAACTTCACATAAGGTATATACGAGTATAAAGAACTTCACGTAAGGTATATACGAGTATAAAGAACTTCACATAAGGTATATACGAGTATACGTATAACATCTACAATTCAGCGATGAGTTTTGCTTTTCATCCTGAATGTATTATTTTTTTATTTGCACGCAGAAGTCAACGTGTTTGTCTATTTTGTGCAAATATTCAACTATACTATGTTTGTGGGAAATACCGTAATGCTACAGATAGGGATAAATAAATAGTTGGTTTGTATTTCATGTGTTGAATTTGTAATAAAATAATATTTTTTCAGGCGGGTGTGCTATGCTGAATGGCCAGACGGTCCAACAAATCATTCCAGATACGAATATATGTGAGTATGAAACTTCCTTATTTTAGTATCATGAAAATATTTCATAATTTTTGTCAAATATTTTAACACGGACAACTTCAAGTATTAAACTATTTAAAATGGCTTTGTTCAACACCTCCAGGCTTTGTTCAAATATTTAACTAAAAATAAAAATATCTTAGATTCATTAGGTTCTGTCATATTTCATAAAAATGCTGTTAAATATTGGACTTGAGGATAATAAAAAATATGTTGAAATACTTTCAGTAATTTTTCATTCTTTGAGGTAAATAAGGGATAACACTATGCTGAAAAAGTTGGTAATATTTTAATTTTCATCGGAAATTTTAGGATGAAATTTAATCTAAACCAACAAGCCCTGGCTTTAAACTGAATAATAATAAGAAGGTCTAAATAGTTTATCAGTGAGAATAAACGAGCAGGTATAAGCTTATTAAAATTTCACATCGGTACTAGTATCAAGTAAGTGCCACGTGCCAAGTAAAAAATTAATTATTAATATTTGACTAATTACCTTGGGTGAAAATGTGAAGTTCCAATTCCGTATTTTAAGGTTTGAATACATTTAAGTTATGTGAGAATTTAATATTATGTATATACAAATTGTGCCAAGGTACCAAAAGTAATGATATAAGAGAAATGCTAGCATCTCTAACTTATGAGAGAAATTCAATATTTAAGGAAGTAGTTTATATGGATCTTCGTTTTATCAAATATGAACTGTTTCAAAATTTTTTAATCATTGTGTAAACTAATTAAAACATTAGTCTTTGACAAATTATTTTGTGTTATAATCAACCGTGCGGACACGTCATGTGAGGTTCGCAGAGAATGGTATTCGTGTGGAAGTTGTTTGTCTTTCACGATTTGTCATACACGGACGACAAGGAAATTTAATATAATTTCGGCACACTGTTCAAGTTCCTAAAATTCTGTTTTCATACGCCTGCTTGTATAGATAAAAAAATAATTATAAATACCTATGTTTTGAACTAGCGTCATATTAAAGGCCCCGTTTAGCAAAAACGGTATAATATTCTATTTTCAACAAATTTGATAGAAAAACTGTCAAAACTTGTTGACCCTTGCGAACATATTGATTTGATAAAATAAAAAATCTTATATTTATTACCAATATTAGTTTTTTACTAAAAAATAAATAAATCGCAGACTGACGAGATTTATTTAGGTACTATTTGTCATATCGAAATACAAATTATTTGTATTTCGATACAACAAATAACAAAAAAAAGTAGATTTTTTTTTGTTCTATAATTGTAATAACTATCTAAATATTCTCAATATTATATGAAAATTTGTAGGATTCTCGTGCGTTTATGTACCAGACACACCCCCGAATTCGATTTTTATAAATATGCTTTTTTATAAACGAATACTATGAAGCTAAAATCGAGTTTTTTTTAAAGTTAAAGTTTGATATTGGTAATTAATATTTGTTTTCATATTTTATCAAATCAAAATGTTCGTAGGGTCCACAAGTTTTGAGAGTTTGTGTACCAAACTTGATGAAAATTTAATGTTTTATCGTTTTTGCTAAAGGGGCCCCTTAAGAGGAACTGCATGATTATAGAAGAACAGAAGGTAGTATGCAAAGATACACTTAGAACGAATTCCTCTCTGTTTGCCACACAAGAAATATGACAAGAGGGAATAGATTGACAGATTTTTTTTGGCTTAGACTTGATTAAAGATTAATTTGACTATTTCTATCAAAAATTATTATGAATATAATTTGTATTCCTATCACAACAGTTTTTTTTTCAGTTATCAAAATTTTTCAATGAATAATAAGGTTTTATAAATTCGAAATTTGTAACCTATACCTTTGTCCATGATAATCAGAAATACTTACGTAAGCAAACATTTAAATATTTAAATCATAATTTTTCAAATGTGTGATCATTTACATCGTGGAATTCCATTTTAATAAACTATTTTTGAAAATACAAACACTGTATTTTCCACTTTTACAATTTTATTTGTTTAAACGTTTTTCAAGACCTACTGTCTCATCTTCAGAACTTAAACTTTTAAAAAGTCTTGATCACTCTTTGTTTCAAAAATAGTTTATTAAAATCGTATTATTGTATCAATCTTTCTTCTCATAGGAAAAATATGAGGAAAATATTACTCAAATTCAACAAACAATTTTTTTTGTTTTTGATCATTTTGTTGTCTATGCGATTTTCTTTGCATAAAAGTATGTTTAACATAAGTCTTGTACGTCGATTTTTCTTCTAAATTGTTATACTAAACAAAAACATGAATATTTTTAAGTTTCCATTTTTAATATTTCTCAGTGCTTCTTTTAGGCGACAATGACAGGGACAATTTTGTCAGCTTACTTTTCTGCTGCCGCTATTTTAAGCTTTTGAAAGTCTGTCAATTCCCTGTCTAACTTTATCTACACATAGGTAGCCATTTCAAAAGTATTCTTAAACTAAGTATAACAAATTGCGTATCATGATTGTTAATATATTCAACCCTCATCAAAGGTCTTCAATTAGATAAATTACAGGACCAACGACCATCTCTTTTATAATTTAAAACCATTAATTGTTTCTAAATTTGAATTATCTTTCATCTCCTTAAATATAAATATTGAATTCAATTTCCTTTTTACCAAGAACAAAGTAAATTTTATTATTATAAGGTTATCGTCAAATTATTCTAAGTAAATTTGAAAGTAGGTACTAAAATGAAAGATATACCTAATTAACAAACATGAAAGCGAGAAGAATCAGCTGTTGTATTTCATCAGTCATTTATTTTATCATCCTGTAATATTGCTCAAAAAATACATAATTGTATTTGAGAGGTAAGATTGCTCATGTTATGTAATCTTAATATAAAAAATATGTGTTTAGTGCATTGTATATGTGTATCGCCGTGTTAGTACCCATAATACAAGATTCATATCTTAGTTTGGGACTAGCTCGGTCTGTGTGAATTGTCTACACGTGCTATGTTATGTTATGTTATGTTATTTTAATTTATTAGATATTTCATACCCTTAACAGAAATAAAAAAAAATCGCAGACAGAAACCACTTTTGAATAAATTAATGTCATTATTTTGAAGTAATATTAAATTTTCAAGATTTATTCAAAGCAATTAAATCTAATGGGGTGTTCACATTTGGCGAATATCGCCAGGCAAATTTCAAAAAATATCGCCAGGCGAAAAAACAAAATTCGCCGGACATCCATTGATTGTCACACCTGTTCACACAGTCCACCGATATAGAAACGATCTGTCAGATGCGCATTGATTTTGACACTGTTTTGGTCAAATGGCGGACGTCGAGATGGAGATCGCGAAGTGTTTATTTTTAGTCGAAAATGTTATAGTAGAGGTTATAAGGCGTCTTTTAATTAAGGAAACAAACGCCACAAACCAATAACAAAGATAACAGCTGTCACGAAGCGGGAAACATTATAAAATTTATAGGCTATAAAGTTTTTACCATAGATACGAACGCCGCGCACATCTGCGCATGCGCAAATCGTTCAATCGGCCGAAAAAGTTGGAAGGTGGTCAACTCGAGACGATATCGTTTCTACTGGTTTTTATTGTTTCAAACTAGCTGTCATTTTGTTCACGCGGTTCAAATGGCTGGCGATATTTTGGTCTGTCGATATTCGCCAAAGTAAGATCACCAAATTACATATATTTTAAATCCGAATAAAAATATATAAGCACATTTATGTTGTAATTTCGCTATGAGAGCTTTTATGCAAAAAGGATAGGCCAACACTTCACCCTAAGTACCTACCACATATTATTAAATGTACGCATATTTGAAAAACCATTTGGGCGTGCACGCAAAAAGTTGTTCGGGCTTTTTTATCATTTATTTCAACATGATATTTAAAAAGGGTTGTTTGAAATTAAATAATTGCGAATGAGGGGATTTTTTCGAACACGAGTTTATGTGATAAATAGAATGTTTTACTATCTCCCTTTTATGCTGAAGTGAGCTTTACCGCATGATGAAAACACTTAAAAAAAATTAAAACCCATCGCATCGGTACACCTTCTTATCACAAAAGCCTGCCCTCGCACTCGGGTTATATTAATTATATTAATATATTCAAACACTTTTAACATCAGCAAATAAGAACTTAATGTAAGTCTCTGTAATTTTTAATAAATTATACACCATTTATTACAATATATATCTATTGTTACTTTAATCGTTTCATTACTTGAAATATTTGTAAATACCTGAAAAAAAGTTTTAAAAAAAAATACTCTAATAAAGGATATAAAATCTCTCTTTCTCTCTCTCTTTTATCACTGATTTCAATCCTGTAGATTTGTTTGCAGCAAAGTCTGGCATCTTTCTTTCCATTGCTGAGCAACCCTCTTCAGTTCTTCGTACAATCGGCATAGATCAGTATTATTAGTACCGATAAGATCGCATAAAACCGTTTATGGGAACCGAGCTCGTTTTTTCGTACCGGTCCAATCTCTGGAATAGTCTGCCTCTAGGTCTTAAGCAGGCCACTGACTATGACGATTTCAGAACAGGCCTGAAGACTCATCTGTTCGCAAGGTTTTACACAACATGACACATCTTATATCTTATTTTAAATTTTTTGACAAAGACTGAATGTCGCTGAATATAAATGTATCTTCTAATATTTTATAATATTACTTCACTTTATGTTTCTCTAATAATGAAGCGGAATCGATACGCAAATAGTGTAAAATCATGAAAAATCACTTATTATTCTGTTATATTTTTATGCTATGAATTTTCACTGAAAACCAATAGTCGATATATTAGAACTTGTTTCACATTTTTTTGGTACAAACATATTTTTTTGTAGATCTTGCTTGCAAAGGGCTCGATGCACGTCAGTATAAGCTACAATAAAATGTTTTCCTTTTTTATGTGGTTTTATAGAAAATTGGACAATCAGCTGTATACAAAGCACAAAGCAATAAAAAAAAGTAAAAATAAAAATTCCTTAGCCCCTGAGGGTTTTTCTATTATACTGTGTAAAGGTCGAACAATACCAGTATTAACTTTCATTGTGCTTACGTCTTTCTATTTAAGGCTCGTGAAATGATAGAGCAAGTATCAAAAATTCAGGTGTAGGTATTTATTTATAAATTCAGTGAACGGCCATAATCCATTAATAACACTCTGCATAAAACATGAGCAAACATTTAACCAGTGAAAGAAAAAAATCTACTAAGAATGGTGCTTTTAACAAAAAGAGTTCATTGAAACTTCAAAAACTACTCCTTAAAATAAATATTACAAGGAATAAAAATGCTGATATAAAAATATGGAATAGTAATTTATCACAAAATTGAAATGTTAATATTATTTGTTAATGGGCTCTTTTATAGAAAACATTCACAAAATTATTCAATAAATTAAATAGGGCATTGCATCAATACGTTCTTTAACCTCATTTGATGTTCCTAACTAGTACCGAGTAATAATTTATATATTTGTAAAATTTATATTTTATTAAACTGGAAATCATTTGTTGCCTTACAAATTGATTGTCTTTTAAAATAATGAATCAAACTAAGAATGTATTTTTTTATTTCAGATTCAACGTAGCATTTATGATACTGACATACTTCCTACCAATAGGATCTATGACTTTTACTTATACAAGAGTTGGAGTAGAGCTTTGGGGGTCTCAGAGTATAGGAGAGTGTACTCAAAGACAGTTGGATAATGTCAAAAGCAAAAGAAGGGTAAGTAGTTTATTTATTTTTCCTCCAGTCCTAAATCGTCAAACTTAACCAATTGCTTCGTATCTTTGAAACTGCGGTTAACAGGTTACTTAATAATTTATTAACATTTGTAAGGCAATAACAAAAGCTTTGTCAAGCCTATCAGTACCACTAAGCCAGAGTTGACATCTCCGACCCTACTATGTCAGTAGGTGGTGAACCTGGCTAACGTAGCAAATCCCACCTTTGGACCCACACATCCACGTATAATTTAAAGCAAACAGCAGCACAAACAAACCAAAGAGTCGAGGAGTTTCGTGAGTCATGCCCACAATCACTTCCTCTCTTGCATCCTTCTTCAAAGGACACACAAGGAAATTTTCCCACATGTGCGCCATGGATAATAATCAGTCCAACTTAATTAAAAAAAAGTTTTGCTCTTAGCTGGCCTTGTTCAGTAACAACCTGTACACAAAGGTTATCGAAGAGCAAGAAGCTTTCCAATTTTTATTCTTTCATGAATAACCGAAAAGAACTTATAGACAATTATTAGTCTACCCGTTCTTCCAGATTCCATGTACTTGCCAAGCACTCATTATTCACTCACAAATCTTGACAATTACCGTAGATCAGCGATGCACAAACCGCCGCCCCGCGGTCCGCATGCGGCCCTCGGTCGGTATATCTGCGGCCCGCCAGCAAATTATAAAATTAAAAAAAAAATACCAGTGATAAGTATCGGGTATTCGGTAAAAGTACCGGATACTTAATAATTCGAGTAGATACTTTAAGAAAACTATGGAGTTTTTTTTAAATATGTCAAATGCCTATACCATTTTGGAAATTCGGCGACGGGGGGGTAGAAATTATAACACGTAAATTTTTAGTATCCGGTATTGACAAAATAATAGTCGGTACAAATACCCGGTACATTGTAGAAAAAGGTACTGCGAGAAAATATTTTTTAAGAAAACCGAGGAGTTTTTGAAATATTTCAAATTTCTATACCATTTTGAAAATTCGGTGATGGGGGGGGGTAGAAATTGTAATGTGTGAGCATTTCTACAAATTAAAATTTTTAGTACTAATTTTCTTATAGCGGCCCGTCATTGGCTCATAATCTTCCCGAATGGCCCCTGTTCCCTATAAGTCTGTGCATCCCTGCCGTAGATAGATACCACACCCCGGTTCCTGCTTCAACGGACATAATTTGCATATAATAATATGTAGATAGTTTTAAAACTGTAACATTGCTTTGTCTTTATTTGAATATTTTAGTTTATAGAAGCTTGAAATATCGTATATTTTATGAACCAATGTCTTAAAAATACGAAATAAGGCTCTTTTGCGAATTTAGAAACTATTAAATATTCATAATATAAACGTGTTCAAAGAAAAATATTTTTAGCAAGATTTCCTTGGTTTACATATTGTCATTTTTTGTTGTATAAAAGCCAGCTATGTTTTATTATGTTACTTACCAACTTTCGATTTTATTCCATAGAAAAACAAGATTATAATCAAATATTAAAATCTTTTTTATTAAATTCTAAAAAGTTTTCGAGTGTCCTGTAAAAGGCAGGTGTTCGAAAAAAATAAGACATTTTACATCTTGAATTCGGCGATGAGGCTTGCCACCCATCCTGAATGTCTTGATTTTATATTGGCACGACGAGGACAGTTTGCATGTTTCTATCATGCGGCTGATCTGCTGGCTGCCCCACTTGTGGGATGTGCCGTGATGGTATAGTAGTAGTAGTAGTAGTAGATTAAAATCTTATATCTTAAGGTTTATCTGCCATTCCTGCTCTGTAAATAGGCTTAATACGTCGCCTTATATTTTATTCTGTTTATATCTATATATCTTTTTGTTTGTTTGTTTATTGCAGACACGTTTATTTATATATTTATCAACAGAATAAACAGTCGAAACATCCTTTATTAAGAAGCTACAAAAAATAATAGCTCAGTGAAAAGCACGTAGGTATATCGGACAAATCCAATCACAACAAAGTTCCACACAGTTTCCTCAGTGTTTTATTTACATATCTACTACTACTACTTCTATACCATCACGACATATCCCGCAAGTGGGGTAGTCAGCAGACCACTGCATGTTATAAATATGCAAGCTGTCCTCTCCGTGCTGACAAAAAATAAGACATTCAGGTTGGGTGGAAAACCTCATCGTTGAACTTAAGATTGTAAAATATCTTTATTTTTTCGGACACCTTCCTTTTACGTCGCAAATTTACGAAAAAGAGTGAGAGACCAATTCTTTGCCGGGTGTTCCACGGAACTGTGTTATTTATTTGTTGAATAAATAACAGAATAACAAATGCCCTGTATATAAGCTTGCATCGTCTGGGCACGTTTCTAGATTATAATATAAATAGTAAAAAAAAAAATTATTAAAAAAAAATATATGACTTTGAAACTTAATTAAGTAACTGAGCTTAAGTAGCTTACCCCCTACGTTTTGTTAACTTATTCTTATTTTATTTCACTGTAGTTATAATATTAAAGTTTTCAATTTGATAATTATTCCCGAGTGAAAACGGGTTTAAAGTATGTATCACAATTTATAATACAAATTCAAATTCAAATATATTTATTCAGTAAAAAATATACACTTAAAACAATAATCAATCAATACAAAATAATAATAAAAACATATATCTTTCTTTTATTTGTTCCTTCAAAATTGAGCAGTGCTCGTGCTTTGATGGATAAAGGATAATTCTTATATCTTAAATTCAGCAACAAAACATACACAACTATATAATATCCAACCAAAAGTTAATAAAAATAGAGTTATATGTAAAAACAAAAAAATAAAAATTAATAAAACGAGAATACAATCAGTTATTTTCAACTAAATACCTTTTTCAGATTATATCTAAAATTTGAAAGCTCATCTGCTGTTTTAAACTTATATTCTCCCTTCACATTAATTTAATGTAGAAGACACGTTGAGAGCGTGTGTTATACATACCTAATTACATATTATTTTCAATATTCATTTTCCGAGAATACTCATAAACATCTATTGATGTAATATAAAGTACCTACTATCACAAAACACTTGTGTTATTTCCATTTTGAAATCTTGCGGGAGGAAGTGAAAAGTTTTCCAAAGGTTTTTTCATAGATTTTGCGATATCGTAACATTTCTTTTAAGATAATTATTTTATACTGCACAGTATACTGCACATAGTGTGTGATTATATCATAAAATGCATTTACTCTCAAGAATCTATATTTTTACATGGTCGCTTAGACTGAATTATGTCGTTCGCCTACTTTTATCATTAATCCATCGAAAGCATCGAAGAGAAATTAAAACTAAGAAAAACTGCTGCTACTACTACTACTACTACACCATCACGGCATATCCCACAAGTGGGGTAGCCAGCAGACCAGCTGCATGTAATAAATATGCAAGCCGTCTTCTCTCTGCCAGCAAAAAATTAAGACATTCAGGATGGGTGGCAAACCTCATCGCTGAATTTGATATGTAAAATGTCTTTATGTTTTCGAAAACCTGCCTTTTACGGAACACTTGAAAACTTACGGACAAGTGTGAGAGACCAAGAGCATCCGTTTTAGAAAAAAATTCATTCATTGGAAATAATAAAGATTAGGTATATATTTCTGTCTCTTAAGTCATAAAAGATATATTATGTGAACACTTTTCCTCTCAAGAGTACAACTTGACACCAATACCTGCGATGTATCTAACGCTCTAATATCATTTCCACAGCAGCGATGTTTTGTGAAAGAGGGTCCTCTTTTTTATTTAAGAAAAACATTTATATTTTTGGTCAATATCTCTATTTTTGGGTAAGAAAATGCTAGGATATTTTTAAAATTTCATTCGTATAAATATTAATAAAGTACCTCGTCGTTACCTATCGTGTATTGTTAGTTATTAAAAATACGGTATTTGAATTCTACCAATACTTTGTTAGTGATCTAGGTATAATTACAGATTACATTACATGTCGAAACCTAAGCCTAAACCAAAACGCCGTGTTTTTAATTTATATTAATACGGAGTTTTACAAAATATATGCCAACAAAATAGTAGGTACACATATATTATACGTTTGCATCGAGAATGTATTTTTTAGTATTTTTCCTTTCACCTTTTTCGTAAATGTGTACGTTATAATACTCTTACGAGCGTAATATATTCCACTCACAAACAAATACTGACATAATATCTACTATTTATGTCAACAAATTTTGAAAGCACCTGTACAAGTTCACGTTTACTAGAAATACTTAAGTAATAGGGGGCATGGTAAAGGTTCGACGTATGCAATAAATAAATCGGAGAAAAAATAATAAAAACAAGTATCCGCAGATACGTTTCTCTCACGAAATATTTGTCTACAGAGCTGGCTCTCAAAAAATAATTAAAATGCCCTTGCCTGAAGCCCACCCATAATGAGTCGCTAAATCAAAACTAATCATATAACAATGATAAAAGGCTTATTTTATTATTTTTTATCTTATTATTAACCTATTACAATTATAATGAAGAAATAAAATAATTTATGATTTTAAACAGTTTTTATGAAATCAGTGTGATGGTGGATAGCCCAATAAGAGAAAGTCTTGAACTTTCAACCTGGAACTCTCGGGGCCAAACCCAGCTTCATCTATTCCACCTTCACGGCACAAGTCTATTACTTATATTTCATACACTTTCAATAATTTTACATTTATTTAATACATACAAGTACGTGTTCGTGGTCCATCATCTGGACCTGTAGGACATGCGGATTTAGTGGCCACAAGGAAAAACTTTTTCGCCTTCAAAAACTTCTGTACTTTCTTTGGTAGCCTAATATCCCCTTCAAGTAACTAGCGATACTGCATAGAGAAGAAGGCATATTCCCATTTCTTCCCTTCCCTTTTTGCACCAAATTTTTTGATGTGTGGCCGCTAAATCTAGAGTGCTCCCTCGGGGCAGCATTTCTCGCTTTAATGCGACATTAAATCCTGTTTGTGCATGTGTGTGTCGTTATGGAGATACATATCTCCAGGTACGGCACGAGGTATGTGGGGGGCGCTGCCCTTTAAAAAAACATACAAGTACACGTCAGTGGCGTGTTTAAGGATTTCAGTAGGCCCACTTTTTATATAAAATTAATACATGGGTGAAAACACAAGATCTATTTTACTTTTAAAGTTGTATTTTAAAAATAAAAAATATCTTCATATTACTACATCATTCATCCAAGGTAATAAGATGGGAACAATCAGCGTCGCGCTCATCAGGGGGCCTAAAATGGCCATATTGAGCAATTCCTCTACAATTCATATTTGGTGAAATATTACCGTTAAATCGTTTTACAATTCCTAATTATGATCCTATTATGATACATATAAAGTGGCCTTTTTAGCCCCCCAGGTATTCTTTGAATATTGCAATGAGCCATGCTTAATTTCCCATAAAACTTTGTACTTAAATATGTACCTAACTCTACATATATAGTAGTAAATCGTATAAAGCAAAAGAGCATCTGTCGAATGCTGTACGCTATTATAGGGACTAAAGTAAAACAATAAATAAGACTCATCGTGCAGTTAAACAATAGACCATTAAAGGTCACGTGGTCTTGTCTATGGATTTGCTTTTGCTTGGGGGGCAAACAGTCAGATTGCGCAAATCATCCTTGTAGGAAGTTATGCCATAAGAGAAAAAAAAGAAAGTCAGACGACAAAATAATAACAAAATCGACACTGACAGTTTTTTTGATTATTAGGTATTCTTTAGGCGTTCCACCTAATATTACGCCTGTTGTGTTGGGATGCCTGATGCCCCTCAATGATTTTTCTGTGACGTCATCCTTTAATGGTCTATAATGATGTAGCACAACTCTATTGCATGTAGTAGGTTTATTTCATGCTTCTGATGACATCGCATCGAATTCACTCGCATGTTCGCACAATGTTCAAAATATAATTTGATTGATAACTATACGTAGATTTATCTTTATTTTTATTATTTCAAAGCCCGGTTTTTCGACTTGTATGGAAGAAACGCCACTGGCAAACATACATAGAAGTCAATAAAAACTAAATTTAACACTACACAGGTGGTACTAAGGACACCTCTGATTTCTGCAAGTAAGTAGGTACATGTAATATTTTATATCTGCGTCAGGTTTTTATGTATATTTTGTACCGTAAAATCTTCAAATTTTCTCCCTTTACACATTCTGAAGAGAAGTTCATTTTTACTGTTGGTATTTCTTCAATAAATCCTCTTGTGTATATTCGTTATAAATCACAAACCTATGTACCATAACAATATCAACACGTGTATGGTGTAAAAAGGTAAACAGAACACGTAATATGATGTACGCGATGTTATGAGATAATGCAACCTTATAATATTCCTTATAATATTCAGGTTATGATACATAGGTACGTTTTGAAGAAATAAATCGTCTTCAACGTTTTCTCTGTAACTATAACATTAATAAGTAAATTAATTTCCGTTAAGAAAGTTTGGAATGATTATAAACTCCACTGGGTTTGGAAACAACGTGCATTTGACAGTTAATAACAAAAAAACGTTTATTTAATATTTACGTTAACTTATGTTAAAAATATATATTTTTGTTACTGACTTTTTTCGTACTGATTTTCTGTAACAAACAGAACTAAAGATTAAATAAAAATATCGAATCAATGAAATTATAACTTTTTACTAAAGGAAGAACGATTGACTGAGTCAAATTTTTGATTAACGCTGTCTACTTCTGCAGGGCTACTCTTGACAAAACTAAACACGATCTTAATCTAGTCTTGATCTTGATCATACGACGCACGAAGTGACTATTGGCCAAAAATACACGCAAACCGATCTTGCGTTAGCGGTAGCGCGGTGTTTTTGACCATAGTCACTTCGTGCGTCGTATGATCAAGATCAAGACTAGATTAAGATCGTGTTTAGTTTTGTCAAGAGTAACCCTGCTGGTAAATACGTGAGGAAAGAATTTTCTAATTTCCACATGGACTACTTAACCTCATAATATTATAACTAGGGTGTGGTTGTGTAGATAGCTAGCGGATGGTTAAAACTTTAGAACGTATATTATCCGAAGTAAATAACTTGTGATTATTATTATAAAGAGTTTTAGTTTGTATTTCACAGACAGTCGGATGTGTGTTGTGTACACATTCCATATAATTTACCCAGGCGAAAGTATTAAAGTAATTTTCTATCAAGGATTAACACTATCACACCGCTGCTTGAACGCTATTCAGAAAACGGGATAAGTAAATTGGAGAAGCTGGATTTAATGAGGATTGTCCAGTACCGGTATATGCGTGTATTATAGTAAAAAATAGTTAGTATTTCAATATAATTACATATATATTATTACCTATACTTGCTGACCCGGCAAACGTTGTTTTGCCAAATACATTATTTCTAGATTACTAATATCGCTATTAAAAATAGGGTTTGATGGTAGAAGGGTAAAAATTTAGGGCTGTATGTATTTTTCAATGCCTTACCATAAAAAAATAGATATAAAAAAGTTTACCAAAAAATAATAATATAAAATCGGGGTGGACCACCCTTCAATTTTAGGGGCATGACAAATAAATTTTGACCGATTCTCAGACCTACCCGATAAGCACACAAATTTTCATCAAAATCAGTCCAGCTGTTTCGGTGGAGTATGAAAGTACAAACACCGTGACACGAGAATTTTATATATTAGCTTTACCTCATTATTATACATTAAAAGGTACATATTTTCTTTCTCGTTCATGGATATTTTGGGTTTATTAATAAAACACATATTTATCTTGGAACATAGCTAACGTATCCTTAACGCATCGTACGTAAGTAAAAAAAAATACCAGATTTGTCGGTAAAGCTGGTCGGTAGCCTAATGGTGGAGTTTCGGAATTTCGGTCGACACATCCTCGACTGTTCCTAATCCACCTTCACGACACAAACACATTGTTTAATGTGAGAATGTATTTGGGCAACCCACGAATCCAGATTCATTTTTTTATAAAAATATATCCGCGATACAATATACATAAATCCAGTCAGTCGTCTGAATAACGTCTTTCTAGACTAGTCTAGAAATAATTCAACAATAGCTGATCTCTCATCCTTTGTGTTATTGTTACCACTTTTATCACCATATGCCACACATTATTGTTGCCTTAGGCTCATCTCATAATAATGTTTAAACTTTTGTTTCTCTCATTGTTAATAGAACTATTATATAGTTTCTTAGCCCAGCTTAGAAAGTAATAATCAAATTAATTCAAATCACATAATAATATATAGTTGGCTATGCGTAGTTACCGGTAAAGAATAGGATTTCCACCCTTTTGTGTGAGTTTTGAGTGGCCTTTAAAATTAGAATATATTTGTAAAACATCACAAATAAAATAAATTGTAGTATTAATAATAATTAATGACCCAAATACACATAATATAAAAACAACCGTCGCAGAAAAAAATACGTAAATATACAGCACTAGCAGGAGAAATAAAAAATATTTGGTATTCTATGTAGGTCCGTTTGTATAATACCTTTAGTCATGCCAGCTACAGGGGTAACTCCGAAATCTAATATATAATTTACAAAACTTCTATTTACCAGTAATTTATATGTACATAAAAAGTCAAAAATCTTTTATAATAAACACTTGTAATATTGTTAGAAAGTTTCTAAACACAGATATTTCAGGCACAATGCTGGTATTTTGAACCTGCTTTTTGAACCCAATCCTTTGATATCCTGTATATCTGGATAGATGTATTTTCCCAACATTACACTGTTAAGTTTTTGTGTGACCATGACTGATCATATGGGGACTTATCTGGTTGTATAATGCTGACAAGTGTGGATGGCAATTCTGCCGACGCGTAAAAAAAAATAATATTATTGCAAAAAAAAATCAACAGTAGAAAAAAAACATGAAAAAATACTTACTGAACAAATAAATTTGTGCAATGGGCGAGTTTTTTGCAGAAGCGTGATATCTTTCAACTAACCCATAGTCCCAAGCGCCATGTCTTCCAAATAATATCTTCAATTCAGCAATCACAATCACCCATCCTAAATATTTTTTATCGCGTAGATAAAACGACCTTTAAGTATATTAGGTACATGTGGTTAGACCGCTGGCTACCCCAGTTGTAGGAGGTGCCGTAATGGCGAAAATAGACTATGCAATTCACACTTCTTTAACGTGATTGGGTGTAAAATATTGATGATTTCTTTACCTGCATCATTATCTACTATTCATTAATGCCTGATTGCAATACTTTCATTACTAGGTACTTTACCATCGCGGAATATCCCACAAATGGAGTAATTAGAATATCAGCTTTATGTAATAAACACGCAGCCTGTCCTCTCTGTGCCAACAAATTAAGACCTTCAGAACGGGTGAATGATCCCCTGCCTTTAACAAGATGCTCGAAAACTTACGTAAAAAAGTGAGAAACATGTTCTTTGCCGGGTGCTCCACGGTTCAATATATTTATAAAAATAGAATTTTCAGGTATTACTCAAACATTAGAGGGTATTTTATTGTCATCTAAATTCATATGGAAAGACCGTGGATAAATATGAATGAACTCAAATATATTTAAATGACAATTATTAAATCACTTTTAAGTCCACGAAAATTTAAATTTAATATAATAATATTCATTAATGTAGAATGTAGGTATGTAAATTACGTTCTTAAATTGCTAGAGACCTATGTATTACGTAATGGACCTCTATAAACATATGTAAAGAAAGACAAAATATCTACTCGGCATAATATGTTGTAAAATAATTGAAAAAAAAACACAATATGTAGTTAACTTCCAAATGACTTTTATTAACTTCGCGTACTAGTATTCGGAGACTCTCGACTCCATCATCAGGCGATTAGTAAAAAGTGAAATAAGATACAGAGACAAACAATATTTATAGGATTTGAATAAAAGAATGTTGGGAGAAGCCCGTGTTGATAAGAAAGTAATTATTATTCATTGATAAAAAACTATTGGAAAGTGATCCGCTGTGGACGGATTCACGAGAGAATAATTTAAGAAAAATATAAATGTAAGGTGCTGAGTTGGAGTAGGCAGATCGATGGTTGATAATTTTAACAAAAATAATTACAACGACATGATTCATCTTTAATAACTCAAGTAGAAATACTCGTGTAGGTTTTGTGAATAATGGTCTACCCAATGAATTAATATTTATTTTAATACATTATCTTTAGATGGAGCAATTTACGTTTTCTAATATTATGTCAAA
Organism: Athripsodes cinereus; assembly: GCA_947579605.1. Classification (NCBI taxonomy): domain Eukaryota; kingdom Metazoa; phylum Arthropoda; class Insecta; order Trichoptera; family Leptoceridae; genus Athripsodes; species Athripsodes cinereus. Next base: position 7,467,976 of record OX388315.1, read on the forward strand.
CATGTTTTCAAAATGTAAAAATATTATACACAAAAAAATATTATTAATAGTTGAAAAATTATTCTGGAAAGTAAAATTATCTCAGATAAAATTACAAATTTTCTACCGAATTCTTTCTGTTATTTGTCCTATTTTCTTTTTGGGGATGAAAACAAGCTTTCTCCACTGAAAGCGATTTTGTGTCCATTAAATAACTTCCAAGTTATTCCCCAAGTATATTGTTTACATAGAATTGATGCAAGATTGTTTTTCGAGCCATTGGGATATTTACGTTGATATTTTTTTCTCTCAACAAGAAAAGGAAAAATGTTTATGATAAACGTAATTTGTTACAATATGAAAATTTGGGGTACGACTCTATTTGCCGACTTACTCTGTCTTTATTACACAAACATAATTGTTTATTATGAGTGTGTTTGGGTTGGGTGCCAACACAAATTCTTCTATAGAAATCTATACTTGAGTTTGATAATGACTTAAAAAATGTTCCGAGTGCTGGATATGTGTTTTAAATAACTACTTACATACATACATACATACCATCACGCCGCTTCCCTCGCGGGGTAGGCAGAAAGGATCGAGCGCCACTTCCTTCTATCCTTGCATACATCTTTCGCTTCCGTCACTGTCATACAATTCCTCATGCATGCTCTCCTGTTCAACGTGCTCAACACGTGACCGTCCTGTGTTTTGTTGAGCAAGTAATAAATACTTGCTCAACAAAAATTTACATTTGTTTACACATCTTCCTAATAATATATTCATTTACTCATACCATCACGGAATCTGCCACAAGTAGGGTAGCCAGCGGGCAAACTGCACACAATTATGTATCAATAAAAATCAAAGCATTCACGTTGGGTGGCACACCTCATCCTGCCTATTACAGGACACTTGAATACAATAAATTTTAATGTATTTTTTTGGTATTTTTAAGTATTGTTATCAGGTATATTATTTTTGTGTTTTTTTTTTCAGGTGGTGAAGATGATGATCGTAGTCGTTGTGATATTTGGAGTTTGCTGGTTACCATTCCACGTATACTTCATAGTGACATCTTACTATCCAGAAATTACCAACTTCGAGTATATCCAAGAGATTTATCTCGCCATCTACTGGTTGGCTATGAGCAACTCCATGTACAATCCTATTATCTACTGTTGGATGAACTCCAGGTTAGTTTTCTCTAAAATTGTAAATACAGTCGACCCTCGGTAATCCGGCTCCCCTCTAATCCGGCACCTTCTGTAATCCGACATGCTAATTTATATGAATTTATATGTTACACATACTCTGAAGTACAAATCATAAATATGATTTGACTACAGAGAGTTCAAATAGTATTAAATTGTCACCTAAACGGATAAATAGGAGTCCTTGGACTCCTGAAATATCCGAGAAATAAAGCTATTTCAACATAAGTATGATTCATACATTGAAGTACAAATCATAAGTATGATTCATACTCTGAAGTACAAATCATAAGTATGATTCATACTCTGAAGTCTCTTCTTCTTCCTGGCACTGTCCCAACTTATTGCCGCTGAAGGCTGTAAATATGATTCATACTTCAGAAAATGTATTACATATAAAATCTTATCATTAGATCTGTAATTTGTCTATAGTCCGACACTGCCCTGCAAACCGTTTGTCGGATTTCCGATATTCGACTGTATTTTCATAAATAAAGAACCTACAACTACAGTTTTCAATTTGCTCACTTGCAATTAATTAATATGTAGTTTTTTTTTAAATATTCATATTCATTTGCCGATAAACATTTTACCTTATATAACATAACTTTCATCATATATAACTCACATAGATGAATATTACGCAAGAGGGGTGATATACATAGAATTAAAATAAAGGACAAATGTTTTTGTATATATTTGTGATCACGAGATTTGATCAACGGTGTATCGTATGTAGATCCGTAAACGTTTCCACTTTTTCGGATACTTGATAATAAATAGATAGGATTGCAATCAAATAAAATAATATATTCAAGATCTTCACAAATATTTATAAGGCATTATTGTTTTATCTAAATAGGTATACGCAATTTATTGAAATACTTTTTTGATAAAATGAAAATAGAAACTCGTTTCTCGTGCCGGAAATTGAAAAGGATCAGGAAATAAAGCAAATCAAGAAATGATTGTTTATTTGCAATTTTTTTTCTTGACATATGCCAAATCATTATAAGTACCTACGTCACGTGAAGATAGGTACTAACAGCCGGTACCATGAAAATGAAAATGACTCCTTATTTTTTTGCGGAAAAACTAGTCTAGCAGAAACTAAAGTAATCAATATAGTTTTGACTGCACGAAAATTCAGAAGAATTTTTGTTTTTGTGGAACTGACATTAAATCAACAAGTAGGAACATATGTTATAACATTTTTACATAACATGACTTTGAACTAAGAAACGTCAGGTAAGTAACTAGTTTTATTTCACAAAAATGCCGATTTCTCCAATATAAGACATTTTTATTTGTTGAGTTGTGGAACTGAACAGCCGATATTTAAAATACAAGTCTGTAAATAAATAATAATAATAGTAATAAATAGATAATAATAGATGTAATAAATACAAAAAATTATCAAAAATATATTATAAAAAATCAAAATATAATTGATGATTCGTGTAGGAAATGTCTGGCCAAACCGGAAACAATTCAACACATAGTTTCGGGTTGTTCCACTCTCGCTCAAACTGAGTATACTTATAGACATAATCATGTAGCAAAAATTATACATCAAAATTTAGCTACTAAACATAATCTTTTAAACTCAAATAATGTAATACCTTATTATAAATACAACCCGGAACAGGTATTAGAAAATCAAAATTATAGGCTCTATTATGATAAAACCATAATAACAGATAGACAAATACATCATAATAGACCCGATTTAGTATTACATGATAAACGTAATAAAATAACGTACCTAATCGACATCGCTGTCCCAAATACACATAATATACAAACAACCGTCGCAGAAAAAATACGTAAATATACAGAACTAGCAGGAGAAATAAAAAATATTTGGCATTCTAGGTCCGTTTATATAATACCTTTAGTCATGTCAGCTACAGGGGTAACTCCGAAATCTTTAATAAATAATTTACAAAAATTAGATTTACCGGTTAATTTGTACATTAAAATTCAAAAATCTATTATAATAAACACTTGTAATATTGTAAAAAGGTTTCTGAACACAGATATTTCAGGCACAATGCTGGTATTTTGATCCCGCGTTTTGAGCCTAATCCTTTGATATCCTGTATATCTGGATAGGTGAAAATTTTCCCGGCATTAGACTGTTAAGTTTTTGTGTGATCATGACTGATCATATGGAGACTTATCTGGTTGTATAATGCTGAGAAGTGTGGATGGCAATTCTGCCGCCGCGTAACTTTATTGCACAATAAGAAGCATACTTAATAAATACGTTAGATTATGCAAATTAAATAATCTGATTTTTACTTACGTACCATTAAATGATAAGTATCGGCTAATGCATGACATAATATTGGTAATTACCGTTTACAAGAAACCAGGAAGTTTACAGATTGAAAGACCTATTTTTAGATGCACTCTATTGCATTTGATCACGTACTTTAAAAGCTTCAAAATCACACACACACAAATGAATAATCTTTTGAAATATTTGAAAGGAACTTAAAACATACAACATAAAGGCCTATAAACATTTTACTTTTTGACATCCATATTGACTACTTTAATGTTCTATTTTTGAATCTTTAGACATTTTTAAATAATCCGACATTCTTTAAATATTTTTAATTTTAAAACATCCATTTTAAAAGACTTTAAAGTGGGCTGTAAGACGATAAAGTGGACTGTAATACGGTAAAGTGGACTTTGCCTCATAATAACAGTTCATTATTTAAGCTATCTCCAATAACATATTTTGACTTAAAGTTGGAAGAATATACTTTAAAGTATTTAGAATGTTTATTTTCATATAATTTCAAAATGCTCACCTCTCCATTAGTAAAGCTTAGAAGTATGAAGGAGTTATTAAATTTCCTCTTTAATAGGTAATGCTTAACAAGCAGTCGTTAAAACTCTATTTAATAACGTTAACAATACCTCACTTCAAATAAAATAATTATCAAAAAAAATATCTACTGTGAGAACTATGATTCTAACCATGCCTACTTAAAAACAAATAAAATAGAATACTATTCCAACTGACAAACCTGACATAAGTTTATGCAACTTTATGACTGACTAAATAATTTATCGTCTATAAATTTCAAAATTTGAAACATCATTTAGTTTTAAAAAAGTCTACCATATATTTTGTTTTGTGAAGTAAAGTTATTCGTGTATTCTATGATATACTCTTTTCTCCTCAACTTGGGACTGGACGACTCTGAGATTCTGCTGTATAGCATACCGATGTAAAGCCTTTTTTCTTTTTTTGATTATGTCAATTTTTGTTATTTTTTTATGGTATTTCTTTTGTAATTGATACAATAAATAGAATTGAGTCAATGAGGGCATAAATGTGAATTTAAATAGTAAAAAATATTGTACTTTGTACTGTAAAAATATTTTGGGAAATAAATTATTATTATTCTGGGCTTACTTAAGGTATGCCCATTTTCGATCGTACAATAATATATAATATTCAAATATACATAAATATTAGGTACCTTAAATAAAAATGTTTAAGTAAAAATGTTTATTTTTAATTATACTAATGATGGCGTGAAGAACTCACTATTACGTTCATCTGACTAAGAGGTAACTCGATTGGCACAGATTTGATCCAAATGAGTTAGATTTATTTCCGTCCTGTGTTTCCTTAATAAGCATTGAAGAGCGAGAATAAGGGGGAAACAAAAATTTCCCAGCATCATAGGCTGTTTCATACACCCATAAAATAATAAAATATTATGAAAATAGGATAGCTTTTAAACATTTTAAGTACCTACTTAATATGGCTACCCCAGGGTGCAAGTATTTTATTCCTCATACGGGGTGAGTTCATTGCCTGCTGCCTCGTATTCACATCCAGAAATTTATTTCGTAATACACCTTTAAATTTTGCAGCACCACACATACAAACACCCACATACATTACCTTTTCGAATATATTTTTTAAGAGCATTATTTTAGTTATCAAGTACATTCAATACATATGTAGTATTCCAAAAAGCCACATAAAACACGTGTAATAACGTAATATTTACTATACTTTCACTTTGTGGACGCTTTTTTAACTCAAGTACATCTCACATTGCATTAAACTCGATATCCCGAATATTTAATAGACTCCCTTTTCACAACACAAGCTTTTAGCTTACTGCGAAAGATGTATACGGTTATTTTGGGTCTATTACAAAACCCAGATATATCTTTTTTTTTAAATGAGTTTTTTAAGATATACGATCGTACAATCAAGTATAAAAATTCGTTTATCCAGCTAGGTGCATGTGTTCTATTTAGAATAATCCATTTATTAAACAAAATATTTGTATACAATTACATATCAAAATGATTTTTTAAATTTTTAAAACTTATAAACTACTTAAAAATAAAAATACGAAATAATAATATTAAAGTAGGGTAAAATCAGCAACTTATATCCCGAACTCTTAACCATGTTGACCTTTTTACCCACTCATACATACCCTGTTTGAATAAATTGAAACAAGCTTTTGGTTCTACTATAGCTTAAACAACGCGAGAGAGACGTCTTTTGACTTCTTAGGTCAGTGATTCCCAGAGTATTCCACGAATCCATGGTTAAAGTATCGGATATTCGGTAAAAGCACCATATATTGACATAAACAATAGTCGGTTCAAATACCTGGTAGGTACATTGTAGCAAAAGGTACCTACTAGGAGAAAATATTCTTTAAGAAAACCGAGGAGTTTTGGAAATATTTCAAATTCCTATACCATTTTGAAAATTTAACGACGGGGGGGGGGGGTAGAAATACAGGGGGTCCACCGGAACCAGCAAATTTTGGAAAGTAGTCTATGAGAAAAAAAGTTTGGGAACCTCTGTCATAGGTCATTATAAATCTCTATCTGTCTCTCTCGGAACGCTTGCTTCAATTTATCCAACAGATTCAAAATAGCTTGAGCTGTGTAATAGTTTTCAATGGCCGATTACTCACCACAGTCATTTGAGTATAAATACAGTATAAGTAAGTATAATAGTATGTAAGTAATATTAACTTTACGATACTTGGAACAAGTATCAACTAGTCTCATTAACTTTACCTAGTACTAGCAATCTATCTAATAGGAGGATTATGCTTAAATTTTATACTTTAATAAAATTGTTAGATAGATAAACTGAAGACTAAGTAAGTTTAATGTCAAAACAAGATTCTCATGACGTCATTGATATTTATAACTGGATGAAGGACGTAGAACAAAAATTTTTTTTTGACCCATTTTAAATTGAGATACCTAAGCAATATGACGTTTAATTGGAGGTCTATCCTCCTCCATTTTCTATCTTCAAATTAGAAACGAGTGAGGTAAAGAGAGAGTTGGATAAATTGAAACAAGAATTTCATTCTAATATAGATTAAACAAACACGAGAAAGATGTCTTTCGACTTCTTAGGCCATTATCAATCTTGATATTGATTGATAATGGCCTAAGGATTCAAAAACGACTGTTTCTCTTGTGTTTGTTTAATCTACCTATAGTAGAACGAAACGCTCATTTTAATTTATCCAATAATTATGGAATTCTACTACATGAACAACAACTGAATGAATAAAACTAATTAAATTGGTAATTATTTTGCAGTAATGAATGTAAATAGTTATGTAGTTTCTTTGTTTCAACATTATGTTTCTTTTAAATTAGTATGGTTATATAGACTTACTCTATTTTAATTCACTTTTATCGAATAATCTCTATAATATTAATTAGCCTATGATGATTAGGCGTTCTAAGTATGGCGATAATAAAAATTACTTAATGCGCAACTTGGCATAATATTAACTTATTACTTAGGTCAACGTGATAACGATGCGTATTTCATACAAAACTGAAGATGAGTAAATAAACTTATATAATTGGTGGCATCATACTAGCTTCTTGTAGTACGTAGTATATTTCATTGTACGAAACACTGTTTAAAATAATAGCCTATAATGAGACACTCATTATAATTGTAGAACTCGTAGTATCCATTATATTTTATACAACCCACCTATATATTTTAAATAGACTAAGTCATATTTTGTGTCAAATATTGGAAAGTAATTTCCTATTAAAACCGCTCTACTACTTTGATTAACATGTAAACTATTGTAAACTCGCATTGAAAGATTATTTTCAATAGACTTTAGGTAGAGGCTCAATACCAAATTTGTTGTTTTATCTTTTATGTGGTTAATAGACTAAAGGGTTAACCAATTTCTAGGAAAATAATTAATATTAAGGAAGCTGCACAGGAACACACACACCCTCACACACACACACACACACATTTGGTTTATATCCACACCACGTCTCCGAGCACTATTCCTCACAAACAAATTCATTCTTGATCATTCTGTCCTCATTTATTCATTCATGCACACACATAAACATATCTATATTCACCCACCAAAACCAACACACATACTCAACCACTAAAAGCAATCAAGCTGGAAGCAATACACTTCCCGAACCCCGTCAGTGAGTCACTAAAGATGTCCAATCCATTAACGCGATGTGAGCATAGAAACATTATAAAATCTACACATTCTGCAGATAGGATTATTTTGACGGGTGATATTAACATGTCTATTCGGCAGAAAAGTTTTAAGGTTGCGCAGACGGGGATTTGTCGCATAAAAATTCAATAAACTGATTCACATTATTACCGTTAACTACTTTGTGAAGCGTAGTGGGATCAGCAAGAATTCTCTTATCCCTTAACTTATCCATTTTTAAAAGAGAAAGAAGATCCTCATAACACTTCAAAAGTCTACCCTGTCCAGCTCTATAAGACAAATTTCTCATGAAGCATTTATGAACTCTTTCAAGAGCTTCAACATGCACATCATACATGGGAAATGATATTTAGAGCCATATTTATAATATCACGGCATATCCCACTAGTGGGGTAGCTAGCAAAAGCCAGTAGTCCTATATACTATGCTTCTTTAATATTATTTCTTTCACGCCTTAGTACTTGAATAAAGGTTTGTATTATTACAAAATAGCTAAAACATTACAATTCTCGTAGAATTTTCTTCCTGTCAGAGACATCTCGTTTATTTTAACGAAAAATATTCATGTCTATTATTTTTTCTTTCGCCTAAATGTCATCTCCTCACTCTGATGTTTATTCCACGTGTCACCAAATATAACATTTCCTTTTTTACTTTCCTTCATAAAAAATACTTTTTGAAACTAAAATATTATTCGTTCTACCATGTCCTCTTCAGCATGTACATGTACAATTTACATCGTGGGTTAATACTCTCACACAAATGTTTAATGTCAAAATTGGACAAATCCATTTGTTACAGAGTATCAGTGTGGTAAAAAATAAATAAGGCTTAGATATTTCTACATGCACCAAATTACAATATAATGGCGTATACGACGAAACGTCATCTATATAGTGAAGATGAAATTAAAAAACTATGTATATATGGGGATTTTTTTTTATTTTATTTCATTATGGAATGCAATGGACATGCGATCGTTGAGAAGGATGGTTGGTAAAACGCTGCGCGATAGGGTGAAGAATGAGGATATTAAAAGAAAGAGCGGATGCAAGAAGAGTGTTGTGAACAGAATGCGCGTGAATAAACTACGGTGGTTTGGACATATTGAACGAATGAACGAGGTAAGAATGACAAAGAGGATATACTTGTCTGAAAGAAAGGGTGTGAGGAAGCGCGGGCGTCCGAGAACCACGTGGCTTGATCACGTGGATTAAATTCTCAAGGACGGCTGCATGTTGAGTAAGAGGAACCGACGTGCGTGTATGAGAAACTGTATGAATGTGGAGGAAGCGAAGGAAGTATGTAAAAATAGATCTGTTTGGCGTTCCGTTCTCTCTGCCTACTTCACTTGGGACACGGCGTGAGGGTATAGTATAGTATAGCATTATGGAACACCAACACAGTGAATATATTGTCATCTCTATCGGTCAATCAGCTCAGGTTTAACCAATTTTGTTTGTTATTCGTGATAATTTGGCTGATTTCGATATCGAGTATGGAGATTTTCTGCATACGCCATTATTTTTTGAAGAAATTTCATGGGGTTTGACTAACTTAACTATCTATCTTCTTCTTTTTTCTACTTTCCACTTAACATACTTTTTTGCATTTAAATCCAACATACAGTACCTTATTTTACGTTCTTACTACTATGTACTTCTACTACTATACCATCACGGCATAACCAGCAAGTGTTGTAGCCAGCAAACCAGCTAAAATGTATGTTCTTGAAATTACATAAATTATTTATTATTTAAAATAGTTAAAATTTTATTTTCAACTGTTTTCGGGCCCAACGCGCAAATGACAAAACCAATCAGATAGATTAGACAACCTTCTATACACAATGCATTATTATTTAAAACCCAACCAGAAGATAGTATATAAATTAAAAGAAATTTGCAACATGGTGATGATGGCATTATTACTATTGGTATTCCGTTTTTATTAACTTTTATAGAACTAATATTTTCTATATACCTAATTAAAAATTAAAAAAATGGATTTAAACGATTTCGATATCGAACGATTACTATTTAAATGAGCTCTCCATAACACAACATGGTTTGGTTCACCTTGTATTTATGGGTCTACGAATAGTTTTAGTTATCCTTTGGTAAAAATCAAACAAAAAAAGACTCAACATTTTGCGGCTTTTGAAATAGAATAATAATAATTGTTATTTCCTTTTTCTCTTTTGCATTCAATTTCACCTCATCAAAAATAAATAATTCGGTTTTCTTTTTGTAGAACAAGTATTTTTTATGACCGTCCAAATAATACAAGGATTACTTTTACAATCTGAGATTTTTATTAAGTGGGATTATACAAAAACAAAATTTATCTTTTTATGCGTGCTATCGGAGATTACGCGTAAAAATTTTATCAGACTACATATTTTATGCACTATTACAATGAACGAAGTACTACACATTTAGTAACCCAGATAAAAAAAAAAAACATTTATTTAAGTACCTATATTTGATATGAGTGATAATTTTATCGAATTTATATTTTTTATATTATTTTCCTCTTTTATAATTGATAACCGGTTGGAAATATTAAAAAATATATTTATATAAATATACCTACTATCACAGTGTTTCTCACAAATGGAATAGCCAGTAGCCTTTCTGAGTGGTATGATTCTTGGATGGGCCCTTGCGATGATTTTCCACAAAACGGCGCATCTTAAAAAAGTTGTCTCTTATTACAGAACACTCAAAAACTTACATTAAAGATTTGGTGACCAATTCTACATACATACTTCCGATTACCACTGTACCACTGTATATATACCTATTATATACCTACAGTGGTACCTTGACATACGAGTGCCCCAATATACGAGTTTTTTGAGCGATTTTTTCCTTTGAAATACGAGCAATCGGCTTAGCTTTCCTAACTCATTTCCGGAACAATCAAATGCACAATACTTTTAGAAGGCATTCATGTCCGTGATACATTTGTTTAAATTTTATTTATTTTATTTTATTTAATACATTTTACAGGGATACAGACAGTCATAAACAGGTAACAATAAACAGAATCATATAAAGCCGTAAATGGACCAGTAAAGTCCCCTATCATTACCAATATGTAATACAAACAATGAATGCAACAATTTTAGGGAAAGGTATGTCAATGTCAGTATACTGAATGTTATTAGGAACTAGTAAGCAATGCCTTCACATTATAAAAATACATATCTCTAAATCTCGCTCAAAAGATAGAAGTTGTATTAAATGACATATTTTCCTTTTTGCTTTGCTTACAACGGATAGGGTAGGTATATATAAACGAACTAACGTAATACAAAATTATATATTTATGTAGAAACATACTCAAATATTTATGTGAATGTATAGTATACTAACTTGGATGTTGATACTAATAATATGTGAGCGTAGCCATTCATACCCAAATTGTTATTATAAAATACATTAGGTATTTTTTTTTTCTTTTATTTATTTTTTTTAGGTATGCTTTGGGTGTATGTAGTACATTTATGTATGTATGACTATCATTGGAATCGAACGTCGCAATCGGCCATTGAACTGAAAAAGTTAACGGTTCTACAGTAATCGACTTTACGAAATAAGCCGGCACTCCCGCTTATTTTTTACTATCGTACAACTTATCCTCGTTCACATATTATTATTTCCACCCGAATACATCGAATGTTTTTTGAAACATCTCTGACGCTGTGCAATCAGCTCAACGGGTAAATAAAAAAGCTAATACTACTAATACAACACCATCACGGCATATCCCATAAGTGGGGTAGCCAGCAGAACAGTAATAAACATGTAAGCCGTCCTCTCCGTAGCAACAAAAAAATAAGATATTCAGGATTGATCAAATCTCGTCATTGAATTTGAGATACAAAATATCTTTATACTTCCGAGTATCTGCCTTTTACAGGACATGGAAAAGAGTTGGAGACCAATTCTTGTCCAGGTGCTCCACGGAAAAAATATCAAAATAAAAAAGGTTTAAGACTGATATACAGTAGTGCTACTCTTGAAAAAATCTAAATACGACCTTAATCTAGTCTTGATCTTAATCATACGACGCGCGAAGGGGCTGTGGTCAAAAATACCGCGCTACCGCTACCATGAGATTGGTATGCTCGTATTTTTGACTAATAGTCACTTCGCGCGTCGTATGATTTAGATCAAGACTAGATTATGATCGTAATTAGATTGTGTCAAGAGTAGCCCTTCTGGTCCATGGTTCGACACGTTTAAATAAGAGAATAGGCATAATATTAAATGTAAAAGAATGTGTTCTAATACTTTCGACAGAATATTTTCAGGAGGTACTGATTAATACACTTCATTCAATTTTTTTCATGGACAAAACTCTTTTCCTTAGTTCATAGAAACAGTGCATTTTGTCACTTCGCAAGTTGTAATATTTTTTATTAGCTACAACTGATAATTTTTCGTGCTTTTACCAGCAAATTTGCAATATGCTTAGACAATAAGATTAGCCAGTTTTTTCTTTTCATTAGCCAATAATATTTTTGTACCGTGAGACATTTAGTAGACTTAAGTAGGCTAATTAACAATGGAAACACATTACGAATTATTCCCTGGGGGAAAGCAAAGGAAGAAAATCCACTTTAAACATTAATAGTTATAATTTATATTATTTATATGTACGACATAATGATAATAATATAAGTTTCCATTATCCAATTATTAATGAGCATATTATGTAGTAGCATTACGCATTACCAGTTTAAGTATCAAAGTAATTAGGGTACTTAAATTGAAGTTAAAATCGGATAATGATACTGAAACACGTAGAATCATTTTCGTAACGTACGGTATTTTGCACAACTACATTAACTAAATATTGTATCTAACGATTTTTTTTTCTTTTCACAGCCGAAAACAAAAATTTCATGATTTTGTAACAGTAAGATTAAATAACCATCAATGACAAATCATTAGTTTGAACTCGAAACATGACATATATAATTTTCTACTTAGGGCTAAGAATGTAATTAGTTGTACTTAATTAAATTTAGTATTAATTGTTCACATTTAGTATGAATTGCACACATTGTCAACACAATATCACACATTATTTTGGTTAGATGGCTTAGCTTATAGCAATATGCTCGCCCATTGCTCATGATTTTTTTTATATGAAGTGTTATTATTATTATCAACTCGTGTGCAAAAGTTGTCTCTTGATGGCTGTATGTATGCATCAAAATACAATTTACTAATAAATACGTTGCCTCTAATCAGCAGTTGACTCTTGACATCTATTATATGTGTGCTATAGAATACTTAACTGATATATGCATTGTATTGAATAAGATGTGAAAATTGAACAAAATATATAGTCACTGGTGACTTTAACGATTTGCTCGCAAATATAATGTACTTCCACTAAAAAACCATCGATTGACAAATTAAACTGCACATTGCATTGAATCAGGAGTTGACTCTCGACGCTTCCGTGTATGCAATTGAATACTGTTTAATACATTGCATCGAATCAGGAGTTTGTTTTCGACGAAATATGTTGCTTCTATTCAGGAATTGAAAAATACAATACGTTTAAGAGCCGTTCTTACCTAAGGTACAAATGAGATATAACTCTAGTGATTTCAGGCAACAATTTTTAGTAGGAGCAGAGAAAATTATTCAAATAATTAATGAAATAGCTCTATTAATAAATATAAGCCAAAACTTTATATGCAAAAATGAGTATAAAAAAATAGTATGTTGTCACATATAAATAAAATTTAAGTTTTATTAATTCTATAAATTGAATTTATTAATTTCCTAATTCAGAGACAGAGCGACTACGATCTCACAATGCTCTCACTAGGCACAGAGTATGCCTTCTGAATCAAAAAATTTGTGAAACTCGCTATATTCTTGATTATTGCACATAATGACGTTATTATGTAGGATGCACGGTAAACAACATACCATATTATTATATAAATAAAACAAATGGTTGAATTATAAACATTTTCTATCATTTTTTTGATAATGATTTTTTTTTTATGTGTATGCAGTTTGTCATAATAATTAAGAAAATCCAAGGGTTGTAAATAAATAAATCAAGGTGCATCATAAAATTCACAATATTTTAAGATTAATCTTGGTTTTAAATTTTTATTAACACTCTTGTATTATTAAGGATAATTTGTTTAAAATAGCACCACTCAACCTATGATCATTGCGACGGTAATTTTCAAAAATTATTTTCACTATATTTTTCGCAGCAAAATAAAACTAAAATGATAAAATCGCATTTAAAAATGTTCAAAATATTATATAAATATAAAAAATAACATAAATGTTATCCAGAATTTAAAATATATTAAAAATAAAATGGTAGTAATTTTGCTAATTCGTCTACATGAAAAAGGGGTGTTGACCTCTCTTAACAAGTTGACTTAGGATATCTGTAAACAAATAACATATTATTTTACCGCTACATTCATTACCTGCATCTAATTTGAACCATAAAGTGTACATTGTCTGAGTTTGTTAAATGCACAACTCCCAGAAAGTATTTCATTACGTTATAAATTATTCTATCAACGTAGATAGGAGAATAATTTAAGTAAGAAAATTCTTTAAAAATCTGTAGTTTAATATTGTACTTTATAACCATAATAAATGTCTTAATTTTCTTCTTCATTAATTCTAATAACGGAGCCTTCGGACGGTAGGAATGAAATATATTCTAGTTGTTTAATGAAAATTTAAATTATCGTCTTCCAATCTAAAAAAAAACTATCGTATCACTTTTGAGTTATTCTTACCTAAGGTACAAATGAGATATAACTCTAGTGATTTCAGGCAACAATTTTTAGTAAGAGCAGAGAAAAAAAATATTCAAATAATTAATGAAATAGCTCTATTAATAAATATAAGCCAAAACTTTATATGCAATAATATTCACGGGTATAAAAAAATAGTATGTTGTCACCTATAAATAAAATTTAAGTTGTATTTATTCTATAAATTGAATTTATTTATTTCCTAATTTTTGAACAGAGCGAGCACAATCTCACGTCCTGCGACTAGGCACGCAGTAGGCCTTCTGAATCTTAAAATTTGTGAGACTCGCTATATTCTTGATTATTGCACATAATAACGTTATATATGTAGTATGCACGGTTAACAACATACCACATCATTATATAAATAAAAAATGGTACAATTATAAACATTTTCTGACATTTTTTTGATAATGAAAATTATTTTTGATGTGTATGCAGTTTGTCATAATAATTAAGAAAATCCAAGGGTTGTTAATAAATAAATCAAGGTGAATTATAAAATTCATGATATTTTAAGATTAATCTTGGTTTTAAATTTTTGTCCAGAATTTAAAATATATTAAAAATAAAATTGAAGTAATTTTGCTAATTTGTTTGCATGAAATCACAAATAAGGGGTGTTCAGCCTTAGTAATTACATATCTTCAAAATATTGAAACAAGCGTTGCTTATGTATCTACTATAAAAAGTGTCATTATTTTAGAAACTTAAAATACCTATGATTTAAATTTAAAATTACGTGTTCTTAAACTGCTCGGTGGTACAACTTGCAAGTCATATATTTTATATTTTAATTTGTGATGTATCTACACACATAAATGTATCTTATTGATTACTAATACATTTTTAAAGCGTCTGACGCTGTTATATAATATGAGTATCATTATTAACAACAACAAAAAATGAGTCTCGATCAGTTACGATATATATGTCATAATAGGTAATAAGGCTATATTAATTACACGTACCTACCTATACCAAATTTGAAAAGGAAGATAAATTTATTATGTTCGATGGACCTGGTAAATTGTAAACGATTGGATGTATTTTAAAATTAGAATAGAATTGATTTGTTCGGTTTTTACTTTGAACATATTTTTTTCCAGCACTAGTTAAAATCAACATGAACCTTTTTATTTGTTTACTAAAAAGTTATCGGATTATCTCTCGTTTGCGCCCAATCAGCTACAGAAGAAATAACATGCAACTTGTCTATTCTATTGCAAATAAAATTCGAAATTTATGTAAATACTAATGTCGAGTTTCAACGACACAAGTAACGTTAATTCATTTCCAGTTTCATTAGTTAACGTTTTTACATTTTGTTTTACCCAGGAGACAAGTCAAATAATTTTTAGTCACATATTTTAATATTAATCCACAAGACTTCTTCTTCATAATAAGGGAATACATTTTGAAACTTCTAATAACATAGTCGTACCTATATTAATTATGAACAATTCGAGACAATATGAACAATTCGATTTCCCAAACATAAATAAGAAAAATTATCCCACAATTGATATCTAAATTGTTGCATAAATCCGATTCTTTTTATATAGTTAGGGATTCAAATTTTGTCTTTTATGTTTATTTTTAGAACTACATACAATACACTTAGTAGGTGTTAATACTCGGATCCGGAGAAAAAAATATTAAATGAGGTTACAACCTTGTTATACATTATACAATATTGGACATAACGTGGGTGGCAGCAATGAAATATTATTTTACGTGGGCTACCATGAGATATTGGATAAAAATATCTCTTATGACTACATAATTCGTCACCTTATTAAATCCCCTAGGGTTTAGAGGTGCTTAGAAAGCTCTGCTTAATTGTTTGGTAGAATGAATATAGAGATAACTTTTGATTATTTGAGCTACAAAATGCTAATATTAACTAGATTTTAAAGAGTATTTTAACCTAGGCTTCAGTGGCGTAACTATAGGGTGGCAGGGCTGGCAAAATGCCATGGGCCCCCGACCCGATGAAGGCCCCCGGTCAGAGAGGCCGCGAGCTCAGAATACTAACCTAACATTTTTGTCAAAATTTAGTAAAAATTATAAATTTTATTTTAGTACTTAAAATCAATTAAAGCTAGACACAACTAAAGACTGTGTCGGTGTTTAGGTAGTAGAATTCCATATCGAAATAATAAAACAAATGTTTTATTCTACTAATGGTTTATTATGTGAGAGAGACGTCTTTCGTCTGATGAGGACATTGTCAATCTGATTGACAATGTCCTCATCAGACGAAAGACGTCTCTCTCACATAATAAACCATTAGTAGAATAAAACATTTGTTTTATTATTTCGACAACTAAAGACCATATACAAATTCAAATATTTTTTAAGATTTAAATGCGTTCATAAGCTTTTGCGGAATAGAAAACTCAGATGAAAGAATTTTATCAATAAATATCTTGTTAATATTAAATTGTTATTTCATTGAAATTAAGAAATACCTACTGTGCTTTTGAAAATAATATTAATAAGATATTTAACTAAAATTCACACAATATTAGTAATACTGTTGGGTAACAACTTAAGTAATTTATTAAAATTAAATTTCAACGTGACGATTTTACTGGGGTGCCCCATCCAATGAATTTGCCACGGTCCTCAGATGACATAGTTACACCACTGTTATGCTTACTATTAAACAACGTTTATTTTCAAATTATACAAATCCTAGGATAGTCCACATCTAAACACCCACCTGAAGTCAGTTACGTTGCCCACTAGGATTGCGAACCCTATCTGTGTGAAATTGATAAAGTAAAACATAAAACCATTTAACGTAAAACTACAGCTTAGATCTATGTGTAAGCGTCTCTAAATAATTCAATTTTTTTATAATTACCTTTACTTGGTACTTTTTCTGTAAAGCAGAAAGAATAAGTATGTGTGACGTCAAGTATATCACTTTCATAGGAAAAATGGTATCTATAGCATTAATGGCGGTAATTTTTCAAACTAGCCTCATATAAATATACGAGGGCTATTTGAAAAATTCCAAGCCTCATTGTCTTCAGATACCTATATAACCATTGAAAATATTTTTTATCGTCAAATAGATCGTCTTAATACATTATGTATGTAAACCGTGTAAATTTCAAGTCATTCTAACCATTACGTTGCCAAAAAATACTCTTCAAAAGCTGTCATCTGACATAATTTGTCAATGATGGAGAAAATTGAATATCATACAATGATAAAATTCCTTCATTTAAAAAGGTAAAAAACTCGAGAAGTAAAAATGAGTTAGGTTCTGAACACACACTAATATACAGTTTCTTCTTCAATTACAATTATCAAACAAAGTGGCCAAGTAAAAACAATATAACTATTCTCATCAGTAGTTTAGATAAAGAACGTTCCGGGTCCCCGAAAATGGCTACAGCTGACGGAATAGTCAATTTTGCGCATAAAACTGTAAATGAAGATCGTTGATTTACTGTTGAGGATATTTCTAAGGGTCATGATATCATCTAAATGGGAACATAAGATTTTACATCTAGTTTGGATATGAAAACATAATCTGAAAAATGGATGCATCGTTTGTTGGACGAATCAACTAAATTCCCATACAAACGGATATTTTCAAGCTTAGACAGTTGATTTTTTCTAGAGATTTGAAAGAATGAAAGCACCCGTGAACCAATGCCCGGTCTTGGGGGGTGCGAGCCGAACAAATCTCCAGAATGGCAAAAATCTATATCTGGGATCGTGAAAATATTCTTTAACGTAACCGAAGACATTGTGTAATATTTGAAATTCTTATTCAAATTCAAATATTTTTAATTTAAGTAAAATTTACAACTTAACAATATTATATACACACCTTATTACTAAAAAAACACATTTATTACATATTTGACCCTCAAAATTGAGCAGTGCTCGTGCTTTGAGGGTTTAAACATATTTCATACAATTCACATCACACAATAGCGCTTACCAAACAATAAAAACAAACACATATTTACAATACAAACAGTAACCAAATACAGTTTCTTGACAAAACTCAACAACAGAGCAGTTGAACAGCTATTTAAAAATATCTTTCAGATTCAATTTAAAACTCTGATTTTTTTTTGTAGAATCATACCTACTTAGATTTTTTGTTCAGCTTATTGTACCACACAACACCCAAATGAGTATAGTGGTGTTGTCCAGTAGATGTTTTTCTGGGAGGTACCTTAATTAGGCCTCCCAGTCTTGAACACGCACTAATATCATCCGGCGAGTAGAGTTTTTGTACAAAATACTCTTTACAAACCTGAGACACTGCCTTTCTCTTATAAATATTATCCAATGTGGGCACCAGAAATTCTTTAAAAAGTTCTGAGGTTGGGTGGTCCATCGGTTTATATTCCTACTCTTTCGAAAATTTGCCAATGGGGTGAAAGAATTTGATTTTAAGAGAAATTATTAAAATTTGTAAATCAAGACATAAATAAGGTCCATAAGTTTTAGGGATTCCACATTTAGGATTTCAGAAAATAGCCATTAAAAAATTGAGTAGGTAGATGTGAAATATTTGAAATTCGTATACCTTTTTGTAAATCTGGCGACGGGGTTAGAAATTTTAAGTGTCGAGGAAATCATCAAATAGCATAGTTATGACGTATAAGGTGCACTTACTATGGTAAAGGGTGGCATATTATTTTTGTTCGGAGCTGCTAAAAACCAGCTCTGGCCCTGCATTGTACCAAATGTATTCAGTTGCAGGGAGACTAAGATGAGAAATAATTAATATTGAATTTCAAAATACCTATTATTTTTTTCTATGAAACGCTAGAAACTTGTCAAATAGCCCTCGTAAATCACACTCACTAATTACCGCGTAATGATAACTAATAAAAACTCGTAAGCCTTCAGTTTACTTGGTAAAACAATATTGTGCAAATAAATTAAGAGCGCGCGAATAATTTCGTTTGCCTGACATATCTATTTATTTATTCAATAGAATAAGTACTACAGACAATACATACCTACATGTATATCTAGCGCAATTAAATAGTATACAATAACGAGGAGTACACAATGCAATGTCCTATTTATAAGTGTCGAAACAATTATTTTTTTCAAAGCCCATTCGGTTGTCATATACCTATATTAAAATAACAATAATAACGAAAATAGAACTTATAAAAGTAACTATGAATAATAAAAATAAATTACAATATTCATACAATGACGATTGATGTCATTTAGATAAATTGAAATTTTTCAATGAAGTTCTTTTTATATTTTTTCCAGATTCAGAAGAGGTTTCAAGCAGTTCTTCTCATGCTGTCCGTGTGTAGAGGTCGGTCCTGAAACCCTGACAAGAAGAGAGGTTCTCACATCAAGGTTATCCTGCTCAGGATCTCCTGATCACCATCGCATTATTAGGAATGGTATGGATGCCTGTTCGTATTACAATTATTTTCATTTATCAGTGTTTTGTGTCGTAAAATTGTCGGTAGCTAAGAAATATACAGAGTGTAAAAGACAAGAGAGTGAAGAGAATAAAACTATGCTGTCGTTTGTACAACTTCACAACTTTTATGCTTTTAGCTTCTTCGTTTTTGTATGTTTTAGAACATCCAAAAATGGATGCAGTGCATTTATAAATAACTATTTTAAAGTCATAGGAAAAAACACATAAAAAGATACTCAGAACTAATAATGAAGAAAACAAAAAAAATGGATATTATCAGATTATGATTTATAGATAGATAAATGTGATGAAAGTGTGTAGAACTTTAGCAAGATAAGAGTTTTCAATAGATAGAATAGTTATATGATAGTGAAATAATAAACTATAATAATTGTTTGCATATTTTAAAATATCGAATCTCTATGCTGATTCAAATCCCTTTTAAAGTATATTATCATTGCATCCAGCATGAGTTACTCATACAGAACAATACCTACACATGAAGCTGTCATTGTGGGTTATAAGATCCTGGTGGCTTAATTAGACAAATCACGCCTCACTATAATGTTGGGTTGCGGATTCAAATCCTATCCAGGTCACTACCAAATAAGGTGATGCTGCCTTTTCTAAGTCTCATATGACAGCTTCATTTGTTAAATTTACATAAAATATGTATTTATAAATTATTTGAACTTTAAAACACCTTAGCTGACATCTTATCTAAATATTTCGCTTGGTATGTGAAAAACTATCGATTACATCAATACTTCATTAAAATTGGTATTCAAAATATTACCATATCAATACTTCATGAATGTCATTTTTTACAGGTTCTGTGAGAATACCTCTGCAGTCTCGTGGAAGCACAGTGCGCTGGACCAGAAGAACACCCTCTTGACAGAATAATCAAGGTGGAGTTCAGGTCCCTCCAATCCCAAGACCCATATCACCAACATCTCCCACTACGGTGCATACATGGCTATGACCAGTGGCCAAGCCTCGGAAACCGCAAAGAGTAGTTACATTTGATAAAAAAATAGGAGTTGTATTGTAAGAAGTGGTTATATTTAAATAATATTTAATAAATGTTATTTTATACTATGTAAAATATCTTCTTGTGAATCAATTTAAATTTTAAAAATACACCTATGGTACACCTATGTTCATATATTAACTATTTATTTTCTAACATCTGATTTCATGGGCGGGTTGATTAGAAAAATCACCATACATACCAATGTCAAATATGCATTTTATAATATAAGACACTGCAGTAAAAGACAGATATTAATTAAACCTCATTTTTAAGGTCTTTACTTGTGAATACATTTTTAATCTATAAATATTTATGAAACATGTTATGTGTAAAATGAAATATGTATGTAACTTTTCAGTTCTTGTATTTTACTTCTTCTCGTAACTACCTCCTTTTGATTTAGTTGGATAGTAAGTGGTGTTTAATTGAATAGCAAGGGAAGTATGGACGGTGAGTGAAATATTAAATCAATTGTCTACTTTTTATGATGAAATTCATTAATAAATTTTCATAATTAGACCACGCATATACATAGATCTTTTTGTTTAAGAAATCATAATTTTAATAGTTATATGCTGAAGAAAATTCCCAATATTTTTTTTAATTTAATACAGAGTTTTATAGTTACAAAGTTAAAACATTAATAGAAAATATATTTGATTTATTCAAGTTTGCCAAACGGAGCAATTGTAGACTCATACTAAATATTTTACAGTTCTAATTATTTCAATATTATTTTGTTATCATTTTGTTTACAAAATCAGAACATAATATTATGTGTAAGGTAATCATGAATTTTGAAAATATAATATTTATAAAAAATTACATTATATTTATATACTTAGCTTGTGTTTATGAAATAATGCAGTAGAATAAGTGACTTAGCCTTTTCTCTGAAAATAATACTTGTATAATAAATGTAACATACCTTGTAATTACACTTACCAATTGAGTGTTTTTTTTTATCTCTTGTCTTTTTTTTGTCACCATAGAAAAGTAGAGAAAAATAAAGCAGTCTCTTTCGTCTGTTGTTACCGTTGGAAGAATAGAAAGAGTTTGTTGCATTGTATGTTTGGTAAATATGGATACGGTCATGCAAATGTCATATTTTCAGAGAAAGGGTTAATAGAAAATAAGTATAAATTAAAGGGGAAACATACTCTTCATTTTTGCTCAGATCAAAATGTGAATTAAAACTATGTAAATAATAAGAATATTGTATAAAAAATTGTAAGACATATCCTTATTAATAAATGTATATTTTAAAAATAAAATAATTGATCACAGAAAATAGTAAATATAAATTTGCAAGGATTACGATATGAAGACATAGATAATATTAATAAAATAAATTATGTTAAGTGTAAAAATATTATTGTAAAATAATTTTCCTATTAATAGTAAAGAGGTAGAAGAAATAAGTAGGTAAAAGGAAATATAAATCATAGACAAATGATTTTAAAAAAAAAAACGACAGAAACTAAAATAATTCAGGATTTTTTTTAGAGTTTCCTCAGCGCCTATCCCACATGAAATTGCAAATGTGATAATAGAAGTGTGTATCTATCTAACAAGATAAACTGTACAAATAAAAGTTGTGAATAAAATTTGTAAAAAGTATTCGATTGTTAGTATAAAAGTATTTTTGAATGGATTGCTGTATGCTCGAAAATTATTTGATTAAAACAGTTGTGTTAACCTTAACCTGAAATAGGCATAATATGTAAATCAAGAAAGATGGATGCAACAAAAGTTATATTAAAAAATTGAATAGAGACTAAAATGTTTAAATAATTAGGAATCTATTTTTTCTACCTACCCCGAGTGATGTAAGGGGATAAACTATTAAAGTTATATTAAAAATGATTTACATTTTAGAGATATGTGTTCTAATTAAACAAATATCCAGGGTGAAATTATAAAATTTTTGAGATTGATGATTTCGGACAAGTTTTTTAGATTAAAGAAATCTAAATGTGAATTTTATGAAAATATAGTTATGTAATATATAACCTCATTTACCTGATTATTAAAATCACATCTTGATAGTAAAAAGTTCAATAAAGATCAAATTATTGAAATGGATGCTCAGGATAAAAAAAATTAATAATCTGAATGTTTTTTATCTTTTTTTGGATTCTCCCATATATTATCAGTTCATATTCTCAACCGATACTGCTTTCTATATGTACTAGAAATATTATGCACTAGAAAATAGAAGATTTTTAATCTATTCTTTGTTGTATTATAATTATTAGAATCTAACATAACTATAAGAAAATTTATACTCAATATTTATGTCAATGTGTACAGTAAGCTTTTAAGGAAATTAATTAAGTAAAAATAAACAAAATGAATGTATACCACAGTAAAAGAATTAAAGTAAAACATTGTACAATTTGTAGATATAAATTATTTAGATTTAATATTATTATTCTAGATGTTAAGATTAACTTTAAAATATATATTAATCAACATTATGTATGTAAAGAGATTAGTCACAGCACCATTCATTTATTTCTGGTATTAAATACCTACACTTAAAAAAATAATAATACTGTACAATTTTACCACACATATTCAATTTTATTTTATATATTAAATAAAATTATATTGTCTATTCCGTAGATTACGTTGAATGTTTAAATTATACATTAAGTATATTTGTAAATCAATTGTGTCACAATTTTATAAAGCAAACAATATTGAAGATATTAATTTTAAATACTCATTTGATATTTGAATCAAAACTTTTCTTCCATATTCTTATAGCTACTGTAAACTCCACTCGAAAATTTTGAGTCAAGTGAATTAATTCATTTTCTCTTTATCCTGCTCTCTATTCAACCAAAAAATATTTATATTGTATGTTACAAAAAAATTATATAATCTATGTGATGTATGAATCCTATGTATGTAAAAGCTTATTGTATCAAAGGAATAAAATAAACACCTTCAATTTATGTAATAGCAAATTTTATTCATAACAACAACGATTATTATCGCTCAACACTAACAACACATTCCCTGTGATTATAATATGAAAAAATACAATAAAATAAGAAACCCATACAGTCATAGACTACAGATTGCATTTTATCAATTTTTACTAATGGTGAACTTCATTTTTTTATAAAAGTATATTGGAGTAGGAAAAAGATATGATATATGAGAGCCACAACTGTAGAGCAGCGATGCACAACCTGCGGCCCTTGGTCGGTATATCTGCGGCCCCCAGCGAATTATATGATATAAAAAATATCAATAATACCAATGATTGTATTCGGTAAAAGTAACGGATACTTAATAATTCGAGTAAATATTCTTTAAAAAAACTGAGGAGTTTTTGAAATATTTCAAATTCCTATACCATAATGCAAACAAGTAACATTTTTAGTATCCGGTATTAACATGAACAATTGGTACAAATATCCGGTACATTGTAGAAAAAGGTACCGCGAGAAAATATTCTTTGAGAAAACCGAAGAGTTTTTGAGATATTTCAAATTCCTATACAATTTTGAAAATTCAGTGACGGGGGGGAAGAAATTTTAATGTGTGACTATTTCGAGAAATTAAATCTATAAGTGTTAATTTTCTTATAGCGGCCCGTCCTTGGCTCATAATCTTCCCGAGTGCCCCCTGTTACCTATAAGTCTGTGCATCCCTGCTGTAGAAGATACGACGCAGCCCACATGGGTTAAGATTTATCAACACTGGGTCATACGAAAAGTAAAGTAAGTAAGTAAGATGGTAAAGAAATGTAAATCTGCTGTGTTTTAAATTAAATGATTATCATATCAATATCATTCAACTTCAATCAATGCATAATCTATCTGTGCTGTCACAGTATCTTCCACAAGTAAGATAGCCAGCAGGCTAAACGGACATAGCCAAAGTTAAGGTCATCCTCTCTATACTATAAAAAATAAAACAGGAAAAATGGATGTAGCAACACAGACTATTCTAAATACATATCATACCACAATTAATATTCTAAGTATATATCCTATTATTATCCAGACGTAAATGGCATTTTAATTTTCCCAGCATATTTATTAACATCAGGCCACAGCGAACAATGAAATGTACTCTTATCCATATGGTCTATATAAAATTTTCCATCTAAATGATCTATTTCATGTTGCGCTATCCTGGATGCCCAACCATTGAATTTTGTAACAACTTCTTGTCCTTCTTCATTGTAACCTACAACAACAAAATACTTCTGTATCTCATAGAAAAAGTACACCATACTGACAAATCAGGTAATGTATATTTTTTTTGAGAATGGCTGTGTAAAATTTTTCTGCATAATTACATTCATATATCTCATTTTCGATGACAAGATTTTATTTTTAAAGATGATTTCAAACATAGTTATTGGGTATTCCTACAACTCTTCTTTTAAAATGCAAATATCAATTGGAATTAACATTGTTTCGCTTTAACAAAATTTGTTGTCTTTATTTTCAAGTTTGGATATTGAAAAACATAGGCAAAATTACCATTAAAAAGGGTGTACTGAAGACTATAACGTATATCAATTACCCCAAAATCGACTTGGTGTAATGTCCCGTGGAACAACAAATATAAATAAAATTATCATAGGCACTTTGTTGTGGATTGTGACCACATTAATGTTATACATTCTCATATTATTGGAAACTTACCTCTAATTTCAACTTCTTGGTATCTTGGGACTAGAGCAGCATAGCCCTTCACACTTTCACATGCTTCTTCAAATGTACATTTATTCATATTTATTATCTTCATTACCGGGTTAATAAATACCTGGAAAATGATACCAGTGAATTACTTAAAAAGCAATTTGTACTTTTTGTACATAAACTAAATATTTATTTATTTATTTATTCATTCTTCTTGCACATCATCATTACATAACATTGTTAACAAAATAATATGAAATTTTAAAAACTAGGACGATGTGCAGTGGCGAGATTATCACTATAAAGTGATTTCTTCCATCTAACCACATTTAAATATTAGGAAATGTCTGAATTTTAAACTGTTATTGTTATATTTGTTATAATGGCATTGTGAATAGGGGATTCGATCCCGACCCTTTTTTCTAATCCCGGGATTTCGGGATTATCTATAGTTGATCCCGGGATCCCGGGACTAGTCCCGGGATTGTATTGGTAATGTAAAGTGGTAACAAAAAGTCAGTAGGCCATGTCAAAATCCCTTTTTTTTACTTATCTGGCAATGAATTTAAGTTTTGAATCTGTAAAAAGTCGGTTAAACAAAATTACACTTCAAACTTATTTTAAAATAAACATACAAGGCACTTCTATTTATGATTTATAAAAGTAACAATTTACATACATACATACATACATACCATCACGCCGCTTCCCTCGCGGGGTAGGCAGAAAGGATCGAGCGCCACTTCCTTCTATCTTTGCATACATCTTTCGCTTCCGTCACTGTCATACAATTCCTCATGCATGCTCTCCTGTTCAATGTGCTCAACACGTGACCGTCCTGTAGGATTTGATTTAAATGATCTTGCCATTTAATCCTCGGACGTCCACGTCTCCGAGCACCATTCCTCTCAGACAAATATATCTTCTTAGTCATTCTGTCCTCATTCATTCTTTCCACGTGCCCAAACCATCTTAACTTATTTACATTCATCCTTGTTATTACACCAACTTTCATTCCACATTCCTTTCGTATATCAATGTTACTCACACGATCTCTCAGACTTTTACCACACATCCTTCTCAACGATCTCATTTCCACTGCATTTATGCCACTTTCATCCTTCTTTAACCATGTCCACGTCTCACTTGCATACATAAGTGTTGGCACTAAGATAGCAGAGTGCACCAACCTTTTAGCTGTGGTGGATATGTTTCTATTTGCAATTATTGGTCGGATTGCACCATTTACCTTATTGCCAGCAACTTTTCTCCTTTCAATATCGCTTTCACACTTCCCATCTCTCGTGAACAAACTACCTAAGTACACACATTCGTCAACTTGCTCTAACACTTCGTTGTCAATCATCACCTGGCATACTGTTCTCTCACTTCCTCTTTCAAACACCATAATTTTTGTCTTTTTTGCATTCATTCTCAATCCATTAATCGCACAATTTTCATACACACACGTCATCATTCGCTGTAGATCACTTTCACTTTCAGCCATCAATACCAAGTCATCGGCAAACATTAACGCTCTTACATTCATCCCATTCATATCAACACCTACATTCATTTCTTTCAATGGACGAATACAATGATCAATGTATAGGTTAAAAAGCCATGGCGACATAACGCACCCTTGTTTTACTCCTTTTGTCAGTGTGAACCATTCCGACAGGTTATTGTTCACTCTAACACATGCAGAACTTCCTGTATATAGGGACGCAATGGCGCGAATTAGCTGACTACCCACCCCACACATTGATAGTACTTGCCACATTTTCTCACGATCTACTCTATCATAAGCCTTTTCAAGATCAACAAACGCGCAGAAAAGCTTCTGGTGTTTAGTAACAATTTAACTTTTTTATAATTGAATTGAATTCTTGTATTTGTATTTATTTCATAGTTTTAACCAGAGATGTGACGTATTTGAAATTAAAGTACTTAAAACACAAGTACAAAATACAAAGTACGTATTTTCATTTTGTATTTCAAATTGGTTTTCGTAAAAAGTATTTTGTATTTTATTTAAAATACTTTTTTTGAGTATTTTGTATTTTATACAAAATACTTTTACAAAATACCTTCTTATTTGTTTGAAACAAAACTCTGCCATTAATTGATATGCGCGTATGCAAGCTTTTTTTTTTTGTCAATTTGTTGAATTACGAATACAACGTTTCCATTAGAGTACTCCATATTTGAGATATACACGCATAATAATGATGATTGAACTAATTATACATGACGCCGTTGAATGATCCATGACCATTCCAAGGACGCTGTGATTTCTTCTGAACTGCAGCGTTTTCAACTTTGTCTGCAGGCAATCTGTTCCAGGCAATTGACTTTGACATTCTGTAAATTTAGAGGTATTTGCAATATTGAACTCTACGAGTTTATTCACGGCGTTAGAAGCTGAGCACAGTCTTCGACTCAAATTTTTGTCAGCGGAATAGGTCACTGGGTGGTATGCTACCTTGTGGACAGTGAGACACAGTTTAAACTCCACTCTCTCTGAGACTCTCAGCTAGCGTAGACTTCTTAGAAGTGAAGTGATGTGGCAGCTCTGATTCTCTCTGTAAATGATTCGGAGGCAACATTAAAAACCATCTGAAAACGATCGAGAAAGGTCTGGAGCAGTCCTGTATATAATATGATGTTACAGTAGTCCGTACGATTTCAGATTCGGAGTATCCATCCTGATTTATTCTGCAGCCCAAGTTCAGGAATTCTTTAACCTGCTTGATACTCACTCCATTTATGACTATTTTCGCAGTCGCCTCATCTCTTCGAATGACCATACATTTTGTACTGTCTTTATTTATTTTTTATGTTGTATTTTGATAGTTCTTATTAAGACTTTATTCAACTCATCTTCATTATCTGCAAGCAATGCTATATTGAATCATGTCAACCCTTTCTCCATTTATCTATACTCTTGTCCAGTTATTCATTTCTTCTATCTATTCATCAATGGCTCGCTGTATATAATAGTTAAAGAGTGCTGGAAATATTGAATACCCCTGTCTTACACCTTGTTCGACTATTTGTAAAAGGTATTTTAAATAAGTATTTTAAAATACGTATTTTGTACTTAAATATCATTTTAAAAAGTATTTTGTATTTGAAATACAAAAATTCAAAAGTATTTGTATTTTGTATTTAAATACTTTTTTGAAAGTATTTTGCACATCTCTGGTTTTAACCCAGAACAGCTTTAGTTTAGTGGGGCAATATATTCTATAATGTTGTTATTTATGTTTGTTTGTATGTACTATTTTGGAATATTTTTTTTAAAAATCAACTAAGACTTATTTAGCTTAACCCATAACAAAAAAATACATACTACAGGGATCAATGTTTAAACTCGTATTTTTAAATCAAATTGACCAGAGACTTTATGAATTATTTATTCGAATTAGGTCGATGAGTGATTTTTTGATGCTATTTTTTAAAATATCAAATCACTCAAGCATTGTTAAAAGACTATTCCAACGCGATTTGCAGCTAAACAATAAATTAAGCTCTCTTCCATGTTCCTTTTCAATAAAGTTTTGAAGCATAGTATCGTTCTTCAAAGATGCTCTTTTAAAAATAAGAACCACTACGAACTTTCTTTACGACTTCATTAATATTCCGGTCATAGGTCAAACTCACTATTACCGATTAAATGACTAATCCTGAGACCAGTTCTTCATTATCACCATCCAAATCATCAATAAAAGGCGATAGCCGTTTATGTATTAAATAAATAAATAAATAAAATATAATCACTGATAGGTTCATTTGCAGGTATTTTTCTATACAATAAATCACAAACGGCTAAGTGAATACCGTGTGCAAAACAAACTAGGTGCTTTGCATTAACAAGTTTTCCAACTGTAATTTGGACCATCAGTAACTATTGCCACAATATCGTATCTAGTGAGATATCGAACTCAGAATAACGCTCTTTTAAGATACTAACACAAGCTTCGGCTGTCAGTGATTCATTGATGTGCTTGAGTACCAAATATTTGACTTATTGTATAATTGTATTAATCCCGAAAATCCCGGGATTTCTTAAATTTAATCCCGAAAATTTCGGGACTAAAATACGACCGGGATCCCGGGATTCGGGATCCCGGGATCGAATCCCCTAATTGTGAATGATATAACAGCTGAAAATGTTTAAGCTATTCACAAGTCACAAAGAGTTATTACATAATTATATAGTTTATTTAATTTACAATAAAATTCTAATCTTTCCACAAGGGGATGACTTGGTATAAAATAAATTAGAATCTTTCCATAAATCTAAATATATACCATTTGAGGAAACACAAAGACTTCTTGCTTTTTTATTGTTTCATCTGAGCAACATTTCAGATGGTTTTCATTAAATTCCATTATAATAATTCTCTTGTTGACACCTATTTGAGGAGCTGACAATCCAACACATTCATAGTCATTCATAACAGATTTCATCGCAGCAATAACTTTCTTGATATCAACTGCTTTTATAGCAGCTATGGGCACAGTTTCACATTTTAAACGAAGGATTGGATCCCCTATTTGATTGATATGCTTGTAAGGTGGTTTCACCGGTTTCCTCGGCCACAGACCATCATACCAAAACAAAGTTTTCCTTATTAATTTATTCATAATTATTTGTGTGTGACGTTAATACACTAAATTCTGCATATAGCAGAATGGATTGCCATATGTGGAAGTATAATTCATGCAATCAACTTAAATTTACTACAATTAACCTAACTCGAACTTTCCGAAAGCATCGCAAAACGTCAAAATTAATTTGAACTTTTCTATGGACAAACAGCTGTCACTTGTTAATAGACAAAAAGTTTTGTCCACGATAAAGGTATAATTATTCAAACTTGATCCTTCTGGATGAAGGGTCGGATGAAAGCGATTATCACCCGACATAATTTAAAAATACATTTATAAATTTAAGCATTAATAATTATTTTAAACAAAATGAACATGTTGTCGAGAATTTAATTTCACCCTTTTCGAGGGCTGGATCTGGATTCCACCTACACACTCTGCGTCTAAAGTAGCATTCACATTGCTTCACTTTGGATGATCATCCAGAGTGTCAGGGTCAAACCTGTTCATCGAAAGTGAACACGTCTGTTCACATTGGTTCATCCTATGCTTTCACTGCCATGTCAACACTCTCAGTCATATCGTATGTAGTTTGACGTATTTTGGTACAAAAATAATTAAACAAATTCAAACATGGAAAATAACACTTAAAATAAATAAATATAGCTCTCGACTGCATAATAATTTTGTACATGATTCTGACATTCAATACAAATTCATAGAGAATTAAACAAATAATAAGATAAAACTTGTTTATGGTCGTTTCAGTGAAAGGACCTTTCATCAAAATTATGACCAGTAGTAATCTCTTTCCTCCGTCATCGCTAGTGATCACTAGCGATGAAACGCCCGTTCACACTTGTTCATCTTGGAGGATCATCCGGAGTGATCACTGAAAGTGAACGTATGTGAACGACCCTTAAGCCAGCCTAAGCCGATTCGTAAACGTCGAAACACTTAATACTCACGGTGAAAGTGTTACTTCATTTCACTGCGCATAGTCATGCACTTCGATATACATCATGACGTTAACATGATAATTATAATTATATACGAAAGTTTGATTATTCAAATTTATAGACTATTAAATATTAATTGAAAGACATCAAATAACCTTGTCTTTTGTTTCTCTGTTTCTTTTTTGTTATAATAGTATTTTACTTAATTTGAGGGATTCAATTATGTTTTTCTGTGTAAGTATTTATTAAGAAAATTATTTGAATTTGAAACATTAATATTATCATAATAACAAAATTATGAAAACAGCATTATTCATTATCATTTCAGCACTATCAATGCATTGTTTGATAATAATTGTTATATATTATATAATTTAAGATCGTTTGAATTTGGTGCGCTATTGATATTGACAAGTTTTTTCCTTTCCCGGGACCACGTCGTGAATGCAAAGTGCCCGCAAAAAAAATGTGTCAAATTTAAAATATCTTATTGCTCGTATGGTATCTGATAATAAATTGTACCTACTCAAGTATGAAAACGAAATTTGCTCTTTAATCTGTGAAGTATGAGCCAACATCTATAGAGGGTGTTGGTGTGAGCTAATAATGCGTACTTTTGTTATCAAATTAACATTAATAAGAATTCGTTCAGTACTATGATCATCTTTGGTTCAGTATGATATGTATACACCTATACTAGAATCTCAGTGGAATCTCATTATAATAAGAATCCCGTGACGCTCATAAAAAAAAGTTAATTTTAGTTCAATTATAAACTGGAAGTATTAGGTACCTATGAAATAATTATTCATAAGTTCTAAGTCCAACAAATGATGTAAAAACACGTAGGTGTTCACCACGTATAACTAATGAAATTAAAATGTCATAATTTGAAAATAGCGAAAGACGAAGACAATTTTCATGGTAAGTAGGTGTTCTGCAATCGAATCAAGTTTTACCTTTACCTAAGTTTTGTACCTAAGCACTTATATACCTTTTTACAATCCATTATTCATATCGCGATACTAACTTAAATTAATGTTTACTGTTCAATAATTGCATTTCATAATATTATTTTGTCGCCAGCTGGTTATAAAAAATATGAAGATAAATTTCGATCATATTTTATTCAGAAGTAGGTATTGTTTATGTTTTGGTACATCATTTTATGAATTGGTTAATAATAATTTAACGTGAAAATAAAAAAGATAATATAGCGCTGTGGCCACTTATAATAATATTTAATATTCTATGGCTGTGACGAATTTTCTGGTTCTCCTCCTCTCCTACGCAGAGATATACCTACGGCTCTGACAACTTGACAACTGCTTCGATACGAGGCGAGATAACAATTTACTAGCATGGGAGACGGGCTGTGATGTTTGTTTGCCGGTGGATCTAGGATTTTTTACAATATTGATTGAGTTAATATAGAATAACTTTTTAAAACGAATTTACAACTGCAATTATAGTAAATCTACAAAATGGTATGTATCAATTTTCATTATCCAAGAACTACATGAATTATTTGCATAATTATATTATTATTTAAATTAAACAAAGTTATCAGTACATATTGCGTTGCTGTGCATTGTACAATATAGGCAAAAATATGATCGTGTTCTTTTGGGTATCCTTATCACATGTGACTTGATATAACATGAGATAATAGATGTTTTCAATTATCTGCAAGTTTTAAATACTAATGTATATTATGTTTTCAGATTTCAATCAAGCAAAACTTGAAATGTTTCACGGGAGTTCTCAAATCCTTCATTAATAGAAACATGTGTACTGCCAAAACAGACTCAGTTATATTTGAAAATGTCAACAAAACAGGCATTATAACCTTGAATAGGCCAAAGGCTCTCAATGCCTTAAATTTAGAAATGGCAGAACTAATTTATCCTAAGCTTAGAAACTGGGAAACTCAGAAAAGTTGCGTTATTATCAAAGGGTCAGGTGAGAAGGCATTCTGTGCTGGAGGTGATGTAAGGGCTGTTACGGATTCCGCGAAACAAGGAGGACGACTTGGCCAGGACTTTTTTAGAGTTGAATACAAAATAAATAGACTTATTGGACACTTCAGCATTCCATATATAGCCTTTATTGATGGAATAACAATGGGCGGAGGTTTAGGACTGTCAATTCACGGGCAGTATAGAGTTGCAACAGAACGCACTATGATAGCCATGCCTGAAACACAAATAGGTCTGTTTCCAGATGTAGGTGGCACCAATTTCCTTCCCAAACTACCTGGAAATCTCGGTCTATATTTAGGACTATCAGGTAATAAATAATAATCATTGAACTTCTTACATCACTCTATTCCTGCACCTACACAATAATTCTATATTGCCAAGGTATAAGAATTTTATACTGCATTATTATTACAGTATTAGTGTCCGAGATAACATTTTCCCCTTAATATGATTATTTATAATGATGGAATTTGATAGTCACTTGAAAGATTTTGAGTGATTATCAAATTCCCCTACCAATTGGCCTGTAAATAAATATCAAAATATTGACTATTATTTCTATTTTATGTATGGATAATAAATTTTATGCTTCATAGGTCAACGTTTGAAAGGAAAAGATGTTTTAAAATCAGGAATCGCAACACATTACGTCCACAGTAGTAAATTGTCAGAGTTACAAACTTTACTAACTAGATGTGAATCACCAAATGATATTTATAATTTACTCAATAAATTCAATGATCCAAGTGGAGAGTTTTCTCTCCAAGAACACATGTCTAAGATAACATACTGCTTTGCTGCATCCACATATGAGGAAATAATACAGAGGCTGGAGAAAGACGGCTCTGAGTGGGCAGTGAAGACTATTAATGTAAGTTCATTCACATGAATATTTCCAGAACTTTGAGACAAAATAGGGCACTCAAACTTTTTGTACAAATGATTTTGTAACATTTCTTTTGAGGCACCCAATTAAGATGATCCACATTATGTTTTTAATGTTATATTGATGTGCACAGTAAAAAATGTGTTCATTTAATTACTAATACTAACTAATGCCTTGTACCCGTTGCCGGGTATTATTGAGAGAGTGAATTATAGCCGATACTAGCTCAGTTTTGATATTGAGATTCCCATTGCCCTTTGATTATGTGGCATGTTATTGTAATCCCTAGGTGAATCCATTTAATTAAAAAAAAATATCAATGCTACGTCACTCAACTATAAAGATAAACAATGGCGGATTAGTAAAATTGTTTTTGGATTAATAAAAACACAAGTTTTAATCTATTATGACTTTTTATTAACCAAGAGATATGCCTTTCTTCTTAATAGAACATTGAGCGTTTGACAATGTCCTAAAGATGTCATTAATTACTTCCATATTTCAAATGGGCACATTTCTTACATGTTGTCTAACCTTGCATTATGGTTGTATTCTTTTTCAGACACTCAGCAAGATGTCTCCTGGCAGCTTAAAGATTACCCTGAGGGCTCTGCAAAGAGGATCACAGTTGGATCTGTCCAAATGCCTTCAGATGGAATATAGAGTATCATGCAGAGCTCTGATCAACAAAGATTTTATTGAAGGTAAACTGCTACCACATACTTTTTATCATTTACTTATAATATTTAAAATATAACCTTGACTCTGAAGTGATACCGATTACCTAATATTATTTTATATTTATATATAATTATATACTAGAATAGTGTTATCAACAGGGAAAAAATAAGAGTTTACCATATAATCTAATTTCATTTTTATAAATGAAGATTCCTTGATTATTTTTTATTCGTATGTTTAGAGTTAATTACTTGGCTGATGAGTCTTTTGAATCCTCCTGGTTTAAGCCAACTCTGCGTTCATTCAGGATGGTTTTGGATTTTGTAATAAACCCAGATTTTATTAATAAAAAAATAGTGGTTTTCAAAATTCATTTCTTTAACAATTATTTTTACATAACAAGCTTAAAAGAACTTAGCTTATAGTTTCCATTGATACGCTGCCTACTACGTAACATAACCTTGCTGTATATTTTTCTCATAATTTATACACAGTAAGATTTGCATTAGATTATTTGCTATCCATCATTAACTTGAATGCGTAGAGAACTGACAAATCTCATTGTGTGTTAAGAGCTCCCTTATTAAAGGTTTTTAGATTGGTTTTTCATGTTACATACAAAGAATATTATAAGCTTGCGGGATAATTTCATTAATCGTTTTCTCTTACAGGTGTTAGAGCATTACTGATCGACAAAGACAATAACCCACAGTGGGACCCTAAGACAATAGCTGATGTCACAGAAGAGTACATTGAAAGTTTCTTCAAAAGATTACCAGAAGAAGAGGAATTAAAGTTCTAAATGAACCCCTCACTACTAATAAATGTTAAGTGAATGTTGTTGTAAATACTCGGGTACCTTTTTGCTGGGAGCTTCAGATGATAAACTCACAATACGGCACCCTTGAGCTCATTCTATAAGTAAATGACACTTTACAAATTGTCCTTAAATTTGTATAACTAAATTGGACTTCATAATCCTACACAAATAAATAATAAATGTAGAAAAAATTTAAAAGGTAAATAAAATAAAAACATTGTTATACTTTTCAGTATGATCATGTATTTAAATAAATTAATGATTAAATAAAGGGGGTGTTTTTACACCTAGCAGTGGTGAGAGTGCAGGAATCTGGACATTGGCAATGTTTATCTTATTAGATATACATTTATTTTTTTCCATTATTTCCAGAATGTTTACTACCCTTACCCTACTGAATCATCGATTGATTAATTCATAATTATAGCGAAAATTATGAAGCTTTTTTGTTATACTATATCATGATTTCAAAACTTCATTTAAATAACTCTTTCTGCAGTAGATAAGCAGCCAAATTTATAAGCGAGATATTGTAATCTAAATTCAATTCATAGAGTGATTTTTCTCTCAAAATTATGTTACCAAATTCAGATGAAAATTGAATTAAGAAAATGTAAAACTATGTATTTGAAATTGATATTGATATTTTTTTTATATTTATACATTCACATAATAATCAACTTGAGCCATTCAATTTTTAGTATTGTAAACACTAAACTCAAACTTTGAACTGATTGATTCAAAAATATTATGTGATTATAATTGAGTCATATAAATTCAAACACTCCTTACAAGAAGAATTTGAGTTGTACGTATTTAAAATATTAATAGAGAAAATAACTTAATTAAAGAGAAAGTAATATGTTTTCATTTGGAGATTATAACTATTTAAAAGATACATATATATGTAAACAAATATTTGGATACAATGTATTTTGCAAATTACAAATTCTATATGTAAACAAATATTTGGATACAATGTATTTTGCAAATTACAAATTCTTCTCATAAGGAGATAATAATAATAAGAACACTTTATTGATCAGAAAAAAATCATGAGCAATTGGCGAGCTTATTGCCTGGAGGCAATATCTTCCAGCTAACCAAAATAATGTGTGATACTATGTTGACAATGTGTGAGATAGCGCTGTTTGTATTTATAAGACTCGATTATCTGTAGTAGAATTCATATGGATGTATGTAAAAAAATCACAAACTTTTATTCAAGTGATACATATATATTTACTGATAAATCCTGAGAGATTTTTTTCATCTTCCTAGGATATTGTCAATCTTGATTTAAGAAGATAAAATCTCTTCATATTGCTTAATAAAAAGCTGTAGTTTTGTAAGCATTTATCGACTTACGATGCATTATTATACGGTGTTGTAGATTATTATTGTTGATTTTATCGTCCCTCTTCTGACTATCCGACATTCATCTGAGTATCTGACATTTTTGGCGAAATCGAGTTATGATCACCAATGTGTATTCATATGTGCCCTGCATGTCCTCACTGAAGATCACACCTGTAACTGTTGCCGTTATCCTGGAACAGCTCTCTGATTTGTTGTTGTATTTACAAATTATTCTAAATAAAATGTTTTGTCGTATCTACAAATTCCTCAAAATTTCATCATAAAAATGGTACTGAGAAATATAATACAAATAAAATAATGTTATATATTTACACTGTATCATTTAACTAGAAGAGACGAAAATTTGCACAGCAAAACATTAAACTCCTGAACAATTTACATTTTGGCAGATACGACTGTTAGTTAGTCATCGTTATGAATAAGAATATCAAATGTCAAAACTTTGTCGTGACCAATTCAGAAAATGCAAAATCAACAATCCTAAAACCCCATTGCACGATGTTCCCAGAACACAGTATACTTGGCGGTAAAAATGCTACCAAAAGGTAATTTCCAAGAAATATTTTTGTAAGCATTGTTAAGAAAATACCAATCATAATTATTAGTAAAAACATAATATGTATGTACTCCGTTATAATATTAATTGAATAGGTATATTGGGTTTAATAGGTTTCTATAACTGATTACTACATACCTCTGTACCTGTGCATTACTCATTAATATTCTCAGCATGCACAACCGCAATATGAATGTATTATATCATAAATCACTTTCACAACATTTCCTACGATGCGAGTGTTAATAACATAATGTATAATAATTGTTGATTGTGTTATTAACATTATTATATCATTTATTGGTGTTTTATTAATGTTACGTTAAAAAATACGATTTCTTAAAAGAATCATTCAATGCCGCCAACCCCTTTCTAGGATTCTAATAAATATGGTTTGTAATAGTTGATGTGCATTCACACTATATCTGAATAATGTGAATGAGTGTTTTCTCTCTTTTTGTAAAATAGATAGAGAGAAAGAAAGAGAGAGAGAGATGAAGTAATTGTTTTCTTACGTATTTCATCAAAAAGTAAAGGGAGATAGAACACTCACATTTTTCAACCAGTATGTGTGAATTACTTACATAAAAATATTTGAAATGTTAGAATTGAAAACTTATGTCGACATTTAGAATGATATTTGAAATCAATATTTTTGCAATACACACGAGAGTGCTTTTCTTTTTTTCTCAATTTTTTTGCACAGCTGAAGAGTCGATAAATTAAACAAAATGGATATTAAGTGTTTAAGTGCTAATCATCGATATATAGACAATTATCTATTGTTATTGTTGTAATAAGCACTCATGCGGTTGAGAATAAATTAATATTAAAAAAAGGGCTGTTAAAATATCATCTTTCATCAAGAATGATATACACGGTGCTCCATTATTTATAAAGTGATGTTATATTGTTGAAAGTATTAAAATAATACTGTTATTTGATGTTTCATATAAAAATATATATTATTCCATAGAAAAGTTCCTATAAGTTTCACATTCATTAAGTTAGCTTTCTGAATAAGTTTTTACGTTTGTTATAAAAGTAGATATAATATCAATGAGAAGGGTTTACTATTTTCTGATACAATTTTTACATAATTTGTGCCATAGATTTAAGAATTTCTTTTATAACAATGTTACATGTTTTTTAGATAATTGTTATATTATTATTATAATAATTGTTTTATGAAATAAAACACATTTTGTAAGCAACAATCAATGCACATTTATTTTTCTCATACAATAGTCATATCCAACTTAACAAAATTAAATAATATATATGATTGCATTTCAATTATAGAAATAAATATTTTTACTAAAATATCTCACGCCCATTAGTGTAAAATGATTTTTAAAACAACAGCAGAACTGAAGTACGCCGAAAAAGAAATAATAGTGACATAATTGTAATTATAATACGCACATCGGAAAATAAATAATAAAAAAAATAATATATTGTTGCATCTGGTGACGTTTAAAAAAAGAAATAAAAACAATCACTTTTTTGAAAAAAGAAAACTAGTTACAATACGAAAGTAGCCTATCATAAAATTTACATAGAATGGAACTTTCCACAAACAGTCCACATGGTTGATGTGTATGCATGTGTTTTATGTATGGTTTAACTTAACCTGTTCAATATAATACGACTCACTGTATAGTCTTTGGAACCTACTAGACGTTACATACATTTTACATAATATTATTATTTTCACTTTATTTCACAACTCACCCACCGTGTGATGTTTCGGATTGGATCATATATAAACTGCAAACCATACACGGTCCAACATTACATTACAGTCTTTATGATATAATATATAGTAATATGTTGTAGAGTGCCTATAGAGGTTCTTCAGTCTATGTATTGAGCGAGCCAACGGAATCCTTCTCCATAGCCCTGCCTTTTGAGAACTGAACACATGAAAAGTTCTAATGGACGACCGGGAAGTTCTGCTCTTGACACTTTGCTCTGAAATCAATAACACAATACATTACATAGTGCAAAAAAATTAACTTCCAATATGCAAAAGCTGACTATGGTCTATCAGTATGTGCATTTTTACCCCACGGTTGCTGGCTATAGTCATTCTTAACATTTACATGAATACTGTGGTTGTATTATGTAACATAATCCCAAGAATATTCCAGACATTGGTGTATACATTAATATTATTGTGATTTTTGTCATTTTTACTAAAGCATATTAACTAATCTCTTTTAGGTTAGTTTGAAGATATTATCACGTCCCTGCGATAAACTCGCCCACTGTACGAAATTATTTGTTTATACCATGTAACCTTATTATTTGTATCCAAATATTTTGTACAATAAAGTTTATTATTATTAATCTCGTCGTCTTCTGGGTAAGTTGATAAACTCGCCCTCTGTAAATTGATTACATCCAATTTGAATGCATTTTTCTATAAAATTGTAAGAATCGTGATCAATGTACAGTAAAGAATGAATAAAAAAATTTTTTTTATAAGATGGCACTTCGATCGACGAACAGACTAATTCAATGTAAGTTGCCTTTATAATAATAAATTTAAATATGTTATTTTAATACTTAATAATGAACATAAAACATATTCATTAAAATATGGAACGTCACATTATGTAGGTACCTGTAAAGCAGCTATCAACAAATTTACGAAATTCTTACAATCACAAATATAATATGGACCAAACTTCGCTCACCAATACATGTGATTTGTTGTAATATTTATATTAGTGTATCTAATTTACAATTAATATAACTATGTTTCAATATTGAACAATGTCAATGAATGAAGGTCCGCTTTTAATTTGGGCCCTGGATCCAAGACCGCCATGTACTGTTTTAGTTTCATATTACTGAAGCTGGTTAGAGGTTAATAAACAAAACAATATGTATGATATATACAATCATATGTACCTACATTTCTCTATTACACCCAAGTACAAGTGCGTCAATGTGATATAAGGTAGATGCAATACAAGATTCAAGTTATACTTTTATGCTATAATTGATTATGTAGAAAATTTAATTACGCAATAAAGATAAAAGATACTTGGCTACACTTATTTATGTACTTGATATAAAACAAATCGCATGTAAAATTGATGGCGCTGGTTCATCTGATATGATAAATATATTTTTGTTTGGATACCTTTCCAGTGGTTTGTTGATAGAGATTGAAGAAATTCCTTAATTCATCTTCACTTGCGGCACCCATTTTGTCAATCTTGTTGCCAAGAATCAGAACAGGACAGTTTGCTAGAGTTTCATCCGTAAGAAGAGAGTCTAATTCAGCTTTTGATTCTGGCAAGCGAGCTCTATCACAGGCATCAACCAGGAATACAATGGCATCTACCGCAGGGAAGTAATCCCGCCACACCCTACGGGCCTGCGTGTGACCACCCAAGTCAAATGTTGTAAAGCGCATATTTCCAATAGACAGTTCTTCAGATGCTAAAATTACAAACAATGCAATTAGTTGCCTACATACATATTATGTTTAAGTAAAGTTAATAATTATTCCTACAATAATTAACTAACTTACGTAATTTTATAACATCATATTTGCATGTCCTAATAATGTGTAATTTACCATAATAGTAAGAGGTTGCAGATCGAAATCCTAATTTCAAAGTTCATAAGACTATATACAAAACAAAACATTAAACCTTGCTTTTACTCTAAACTAAACTTATTAAAGATCTCAAAAATGTTTTTTACCAAGCACTCATATTCATGGGAAAATTAGGAGACAAACAGGACATTTAAAACTTGTTAGTTGTCAAAACACCTATTATTAGTCATATATTAGTCATTATTAGATAATTAATTAATATTTTATTGTACCTATTTACAAAAAGCCATCTACTTAAACTCAACCAAATATTGGAAATCGGTTTAGGGACCTTTTTTTAGATCTAAATTATCAAAATTTTATGATTTTCCTTGCACTTAAATTTCAGATTTTCAAAATGGTCCAAGAGTTTTAAATATTTCACATATCTCCTTGGATTTTTTTAAGGAATACTTTTGAAAACTGAAATTCTTAGATTTGATTACCAAAATAGTCTGCAGATTACCAAAAGATTTATAGTTTGTAGATTACTAAAAGTGCGTAAATTTACGTAAAACTAATAAGACTTGGCAACAATGGCAACTAGTCGTAAGAGCGGCAGTTTTCTATAAAAACAATGATTTGAGTGATTTTCTACAAATCTTTATAAATTAGTAGCAAAATGAAGTTTTATTTGTAGTATAATCAATGGTATTTCAAGATTAATATGTCCATGTAATCACTTTGATCATTTTACTAATTCCTTCATATTAATTAAAAGCACTAATAATATATCCATCTCGTGTCTAAACTAATTGGGAATGACATTACGTCCAATAACATGACATTTTTGTACATTTAAGATTATTACTATTCTATCCACATATCCAATTAGTGGATCATTATTCAACTTCAAACACCGTAGTACCTACATACAACTGAGGAGATAAGATGTATATACGTAGTATTTTGTGAGTACAGTCGATTCCGCTTAATTGGGACACATCGGGACTTGGGCATTTTGTCCCAATTAAGCGAATTTCACATTTTTTTAAAATTTATTAATTTGGTTTTAGCAACTAAAGCCATTTACCCAGTAATACACACATAAAATTAAACAATGCATAATTTTTTTTTAATTATTTTATTTTATAAATACTTGGAAACTGTAAATTACATATAGGTAATATAACTTATCGTTTAAATTACAAAAATATGTAATATAAACTTTTAAGAAAAAAAAATCCTAATTAAAATAATAAACACAATTTGATTCAATGCAAAAATGAGTCAAGTGTTTTTTGTTTTTGTAACATTTCACTTCTACAAAATCAGCACAGATATTCAGTGCGGATGTAGGGCTCCCTTCATTTCTTTCCTGATCTTAAATTTACTGTCCCAATTAAGCGGAATGTTGTCCCAATTAAACATATAAATTTACTATTGGTTTCTTGGTTTGGTTTCTGTTCTTTGAGATTTGTCCCAATTAAGCGGAATCGACTGTATTTGAAATGATAATACAAACAACACAAGCATAACAGATATAAGTAAAATCCATTAGAATAATTGTTATCTGTATGAGTTACGTTATAAAGAAATGCACTTGAAAAGCATGAACTTGTTTCGAGTTGTTTAAAATTTGTAAGTTAATTATTATTTATAGCTGAATTGTGTTTTACGTAGGAAGAGATGTGTAACTAATACAAAAACATCAAATAAATTTATAGTGCTCAAAAGAATAAAATAAAAGAACAAAAGATATGCAACGAGAAGACATTGAATTGGCTTGCAGATAGATGACTATAAATTGATTAAGGAGACCTTACTATCTATCTATCTATACCCTCACGCCGTGTCCCAGGAGGGGTAGGCAGAGAGAACGGAACTCCATATAGATCTATCCTTACAAACTTCTTTCGCTTCCTCCACATTCATCAAGTTTCTCATACATGTTCGCAAATTTCTCTTACTCAACACGCGGCCGTCCTTTAGGATTTGATCCATGTGCTCAAGCCACGTGGTTCTTGGGCGTCCGCGCTTCCTCACACCTCCTCTTTCAGACAAATACATCCTCTTCGTCATTCTTTCATCTTGCATTCGCTCAACATGTCCAAACCATCGTAACTTATTTACACGCATTCTATCCACAACACTCTTCATTCTCCTGATATGCTCATTCTTCACTCTATCCCGCAATGTTTTACCAACCATTCTTCTTAGTGACCTTCACTAAGACCTTACTACGAGTGTAAAAATAATATAAGCTAGATGAGAAAAATATATTTTTATTATTACTACACTGATGATACTATAATTTTGTCCCTTTACCACATATTTAGAAAACTTAAAGAAAATAAACATAGGAATTCATCGAAACATATTGGTTTGAAGGGCATC
The DNA here is from genome assembly GCA_947579605.1 of Athripsodes cinereus. Lineage (NCBI taxonomy): Eukaryota > Metazoa > Arthropoda > Insecta > Trichoptera > Leptoceridae > Athripsodes > Athripsodes cinereus. The sequence continues at coordinate 7,511,505 of OX388315.1, forward strand.
ACAGCAATAAACCTACCCTCTGTGTATTGAATCATGAAACTATTATTGATGACGTTTTTTTGATACTGTGTAATGATTAATATTGTAACCAGTATAACATGGCACAGTACCAAAATATATAATGTACTCACAATCTAATGTGTAAAACAAGAATAAATGGACAACCAATTTGGGGACAAGTGTGTATATAATTATGTTGAGAAACAAGCAATATGAATATAGAAACAGTCTTACTGGGATGCAGTGTGGGCACGTGTTGAGCTAGCCTGTCATCTTTAAGCATGTGGAGTAGCGTTGTTTTACCAGCATTATCAAGTCCTAAGAATAGTAGTTTGCCTGACTTCTTCCACAAACCTGAGCAAAACAGAACAGAACACACATGCCATAAGTATTTATTTATTAGTAGGCTCGCATTAGTTCACAAGAAATTACCACACAACCAGTTTCACTAGTCAATAACAACACTTTGTTACTTAACCTTTCCACAAACAGATGCACCTGTCCATGTATCAAAATTATTATTTAATATTTCAGGTACAAATTTTTATTTTATTTTTATTTTGTGTTGCAAATGCATTGCTAAACAAACAACATTTTTTGAGAGTTTGTGTGTTTACATTGTGAAAAAATATTTGAGAATTTTGAAAATGTATAAAACAAAACTATTTAAGCTGAGATATCTTGATGAAAGCAGTCGAGTATATATAATCATTAGTGTGAAAAATAAACAGTGTCCTTGTTTTTATACATTTTTAAATTTCTTAAACAATATTACAAAATATGACGTAGTGTTGTTTGAATAGTGAACTGTTGTTAACATATGTACAGCATCTCAATTAACAGTCATTTTCTCTATATGTTACATGCGTAACTATTAAAAACCAGTTGAAACATTTCTACACTTACAGAAGTCTTTTTCACTTGCTACACCCTGTATAGGAGTGAAGCTCACAATGGGATCACTGAAATTATTAGGACTCAACGGAGCTATGAGGTCCTCTTCCACAAGCCTCTCAAGAAGAGTGGCTTTACCAGAATTCTCAATACCAAGGATTACATAGCGACCTCTTTTTCTTATTAATCCTATTTTAATAGGAAAAAACAGTTAATCAAATAGTAAATAAATGTAACATGAAAGTATAGGTATACACATTTATTTACTTTACATTAAACACACTGTGGTTCACCCTTCATTATAATTATCAAATAAGTTGTATTATACCTATTCAAACATAACTTTATAATATAGAAACTTAGATTGTGCAGCTGTATTGATAATAAAATAATATCTATTTGCAATCTGTACTTAGGAACAGTAGTAAATCATAATAGCAGTGAATAATAATTTTACTATAAACATTAAATGTGTAAACACCTAACACTGACTTTATAATTGTACAGTGTCATTGGCACAGAGCTCATTCACACAAGATAGGAGTTGACAGACTTATATTATTAATATCTCCAACAACCAGTCATATACACACAGAGATTATTGTTGTGTACATAATAAAAAATAATAATTAAGGTATTGATTTTAATTTGTTTATATCTTTGTAGATATTATACCATGATGCACAAGATTTAAAATGCCTACCTACTGTCAAATATGAACTGATGTCAATATGAGAAAACTTCAAATTATCTTCAATGAATAACATACAGCTAACTGAATCTATAATTAACAATAAGTCTCAGATCAAAGGTCAATATGTAATAAGGAAAAAAGTAAAACTACTTCTGCACAAGTAGGGTTTGAAGGATGTTTAGTATTTGAATAGAACTAATATATTGAATGAGAGTTAAATAAACAACATGTACAAACCTAAATATCCTAAGACGCCAGTAAACCAATCCCATATGAACATTTTGATATAAACTGAAAACAAAAGCACTTATTAAATATTGCATATCATCACAATGACTATCGAATATTTATTACTTGTGGAGTTCGTAAAGATCACTAAACGGCCTTCAAATTGAGATACGATCGGATTTAAGGAGAAATCGTTGAATATAATTTTCACAGCACAAAATTACAAAAATTTACACCAAATAGCAAACGATTTTCTTTATTTGCAAGCAATTATACAAAGCAGACAAACTAAAAATCCTGGACGTCAAAATAGACACAGAATAATCTTGTTTTAAACGCTGTACTCGAACTCTTATCGTAAATTGGAATATTATATATATATTTATCTAAAAAATACGGAACGCAGTGAAGTGTTAGACTCACATTATAAATACTGTTTAAGAGCAAAACTGAGAAAAAATACCGCCCGAACGAAGGAATAGTATTTTGGCTAGGCAGCGGGCGCTTAAAAGAACGTCACCCAGTTGGCAGTAGTGATGTCAGACTTCCGGTTATTATGAATTTAGTTACTAACTTCCATCACGTAGTTTCACAGACGTCAATTATTTTTTCTATGATTGTTTATGGCGCGGATTATAAATTATTTTTTTACAATTTTCCCCTTTTTAGGGGCGTTCACATTAATTGTTCACAGTGATCACTCTGAATGATCCTCCAAAATGAAAAGGTATGAACAGGCGTTTCATCAAAAGTGATCACTGATGATGATGGAAGAAATCGATTACCATCCGACATAATTTTAATGAAACATTTCATTGAAACGATTATAAAAAAGTTTTATCCTATTATTTCATATGGAATCTAAAAGTGGTCAGTAGACTAAAAAAGGGACATTCACATTATTATCATTTTGATTGATCATCTAGTATGAGCCATTAAAAGTGTGAATGAAATTTTCATTTACATTTTTAACATTCGGGTTGATGGATGAAAAGGAATTATTATAATTTTTTAAACGGAGTGGCACATTTGACAATCACACTTTTAAACATTATAATATACAACCAGATAAATTTCCAGTAATTAGTCATGATCAAATAAAAACTTAACAGCATTATGGCGAGAGAACTCACAGGAAAAGAGGCAAAACGCAAATTCAAAATACCAGTATAGACCATTAAAGGTCACGTGGTCTTGTCTATGGATTTGCTTTTGCTTGGGGGGCAAACAGTCAGATTGCGCAAATCATCCTTGTAGGATGTTATGCCATAGGAGAAAAAAAAGAAAGTCAGACGACAAAATAATAACAAAATCGACACTGACAGTTTTTTTGATTATCAGGTATTCTTTAGGCGTTCCACCTAATATTACACCGTAATCGTCTGTTGTGTTGGGATGCTTGATGCCCCTCAATGATTTTTCTGTGACGTCATCCTTTAATGGTCTATTGTACTTTGAAATACCTGTGTTCAATTTCCATTAACAATATTAGAATATTTATAATGAATAGCTTTGACTCTGACACTGGATGACCATTCAAAATTAAACAATCTGAATGCTAATTTTATACAGACATATTTTGTACTATAATAAATAAATGCACTGCCACTGTTTTATGCTTTTATGAGAAACTTTTTGTCGTCTATTGTCTATTAATAAATATTTTTTTGCTATGGTAATATTTACGCTGCGTCAAGGTCATTATTGGTTTTCTTTTGACGTTTTGTATGGGAATTGATAAATAATAATCCAAAAATCTAATATCATAGCTTCTCGATCATGTTTTCGAGATTAGCTGCAACAAGAAATGTTTTTAGGCAACTAAAAAATGTGCCGAAAAATCAAATTGTGTTACAGAGAGCGTCTCACGAGTACGTATTATTTTAGGTTATCTCTTACGTCACTGTGTTCATTGAAATTCTTTTTATCTAATTTGTTAAAATTTGAGAAATCAACACACTAACTCTTATATTTATTGTGATAAATGAAGTTGTTTTATGATGTTAATATTGCTTTAAATTTTACGGTATTTTCGACTGTATAGTGGATGTAATTAAGTTGTCAGTTTGTTTTGCCATTGAGGATGATTTTTTTATCAGAATGTGAATGAAATTATGTTCATATTCCTCTGCCAGAACAAAATTTATTAAATTATAAAACTTTCACACAAATATAAATAAAGACTTGCTCCAACCTCTATATTTAGTTTTGTTGACCTCAGGTATTTTGGAACTGACTTAGTTTATCGACCCCACCCGCTGTCGAGAGTATTTTTTCCATAGAAAGAGCGTATTATTATTAAGTTCATTCAAAATGGTTTTATTGAAAATTAAATTTTTTTTTTTTTTATTAAATTCTTTAAAATTTTTCACCATCCAAAGTGCGAAATGAAGAATAGAGAAGTTTGAAATTCTCATGAATGTAAGAGAAGTCACTGTTAACACGCATCCTTCGTCATTTTTTTTAATCATACAGAACAAATATTTTAGTCAATTTATTGCAAATTTAAATGTTCACGTTAAAGATTATGGGCTATAAATCGCATGAACAGTTGAAACATTTTTCTATGGAAAAAAATACTCTACAATGGCTGGGGCCGCTCAACTAAGTTAGTTCTGCAGGGTTATTCTTGACACAATCTAAAGACGATCTTAATCTTGTCTTGATTTAATCATACGACGTGCGAAGGGACTATAGTCCAAAATCCCGCGCTACTGCTACTGTAAGATTCGCATGTACACTATTTTTTACTACAGTCACTTCGCACGTCGTATGACTAAGATCAAGACAAGATTAAGATCGTATTTAGATTCTGTCAAGAGTAACTCTGCTGGTCTTTTATCATACCTTCTTTTTATCTTTGCAATATATCAAATAATTAAATATAAATATTTAATAAAGTCCTCTACTAATTCTGCTGTCTTTTTCAATTTTGTAGTCTGCGGTACCGTTCTGCAGCCCCACCAAACAAAAGACAATTAATTATATCTGAACTTGTTCTGGGGATTATGTGGGGATGGATCCTTTGGCACATGTGGTTTGAACCTGAATTAATAACAGTAAGTAGCCTATTTTTTTAAATTTTGAATTGATTCATCATAATATGAGGCATTGAAAAGAAAATATCACCATATCTACCAACAGAAGACTAACAAATTTTTAACATTTTTATTACATCTATATATCTTTCAGCTGGTTGTGTTAAAGAATTTGGTAAAAGTCCAGATAAGGTGAACGCATCAAAATTAAATTTATGAATTTTCTATTATATTCACGTATATATATATTTTTTCACCCAAGAAATGATATGATAATGAAATGATTGTCAATAAATTTGCTTTTGCATAAAGTAACATCAAACTAACTGTAACTTAACCCTTTTAGTACCAACGAGCGCCATCGCGCTCCTGTGTATACATGCCTAAAATGCCAGGAGCGCGATGGCGCTCCCAATATCAGTATGTGATAGGCGTGCAGCGGGTAAGGTCACATGCACACAGCAATATTTTTTTTCACTTAATTCGTATTGTATACATAAATTTCAACATGGGTCAAAGCTAAAAAGCTAAAAAAAAATATATTTAACCCAAAATGTCAGGATTTGAAAATAGTACTAATGAAACCGATCATAGTTCAAGTTGTGAAGAAAGTGATGGTAGAAGCGACATTGTGGTCCTTTCAAATTGCATGATGTTACTTTTGAGTGAGAGTTACTTAATTTGTGCCCGCTGCAAACAAGGGCCCCATGGGGTCTGTGCGGAAAAGCACATATGCACATATATTTTTATTTTTGGATTTCTATTTTTGTAATAATGTTCTTCCACAATAAATCTTTCCATCATTTTTTTTTTATTTGAATATCCATCTTTGAGGTTTCTTGAAGGAAACACTGAAAGAATTTTGAAAATCGGGTAATTTTCGGAAAAGATACATTTCTTTTTTGTGATAAGGGTAAATGACATAAAAAACCACGGTTTTCTTTGGCATTTTTAAGTAAACAATGGCACCAAAAGGGTTAAGGTACAAGTCAGTCAAACATAAAAATTTAAGTACTTGTGACATGTCGAAATGCATACGAAAAATGCTAATAACTAATTTTGTGCTTAAAAAAACCACAAAATTCCAAGTAGGTACTCTACATATCTACATGAAAATAATTCAAAATAATCCATGTTTAGATACATTCATCTTATCTGGAAAAATTCCAGGAATTTATTTCCAGTTTATCTCAACACAAGTTTTGCCTCGTGAGGTTATTGCAAAGACATATATGTAATATTATATAACAAGGCTGGGCACTGCAGCTGAAAACGTGGCGTGTGATATAGTGAACAGGGGGGATAATTGCATCCCTTACACAGTGTCCATAAGTTTAAGAACAAACTTTATTATATGTGATATTTTTTTATGACTACCACTATTATACCATCACGGCATATCCCACAAGTGAGGTAGCTAATGGACTAACTGCAAATAATGAATTGAGATTGTTCTTTTCATGTCGCACAAAATAGAACATTGGAAATGGGTGGCATGTATAATCGCTGAATTGTAGATGTTAATTGTCTTAAATATGATGTTTTATGAGCACTCGGTGCAATATGAGATGAAGGTTTTACTCCATTTCACTGGGTACAGTACGGAGACTTGGCTCGTGCCATTATATCCTACGTAAAATCATATGATCTTTCATTCATAAAATGCATGTTGCACTTGCATTTTCCAGACAACCTTTTATAGACATTAATCATTCCAGGGAGAATGGCCAGACATAGATCCATCCAAATGGACTGATGAAGACTTGGGAATACCTCCAGATGATGTGGGACCAGCACCCAAAATAAATCAATAAACTATTGTCCATCTTGTCACAGTATCCCATACAATCTGTGGTGATTTAACATTTCTTTAAGGAAATATTTATAACTAACTGTTGTTATGTAATGATTATCTATTTATTACTGTTTTTCACCGTAGCTCGTCTGCTTGTGATTACGTAATACACATTGTACTATTAGTTTCATTATAAATGTTTGATTTTAGAGAGTTACATAATGATAATTTGCTTTTTTCTATAGTGTAAATATATTCTACAAGTATTTAAAACCAGTTTTATTGAATAAGTGATTTACCTATGCTGATAGAACTCATTCTTTTATATTTATATTAAATAAAATTAAAAATGGATTTCCACAGTGTAAACACAAAAACTCTTGAAGTATTAATATTCTTTTTTATGTTATTTTGAGATCTATCTAAAGATTGACTGACATTTTATGGACAGCATTTACAATGGAAGATTTCTTTGTGGAACACAGACTAGATAAAACACAACTTAAGTAATTGTAGCCATGTTAAGAAAAAATGTATGTTGATATTTTGTATTTATGCAAAAATTAAAAAAAAAAAAAAATTGCAAATTTAAATTACCTTAGATCTTTGTGAAGAATTAGAAAAACAATTATTTATGATGTGTTTAAATTTTATTCATAAAGCGTAACTCATAATAGACTTCAAATTAAGTGAATACCTATAATATCTTACAAATAAAAAAAATAATCAAAAACAAGTAGTAAAAAGCTATTAATATCATACAATAAAAAATAAATATGATCAAAATGTTTGTCAAATCTTCCTTGGAGAATAAAGAATAAGTATAAAAATATGAACAAATTACATTATTGAAAGAGTTACTTGAAAGGAAGAACTCAGTCTACCAGAGTGGGAGTGTATTAGTGCTTCGAGGAACATTGAGTATGGAGTGCCATAGGGCAGTACGCTGGAACAAAATTGTTTCTAATGTACATCAATGATTTGTGTAACTTCAATGAGGGTGGCTATGTTGTCTCTTTTGCTGACATGGTTCTTATGTTTGAAGATGTGTCTAGGGATAGGGTGTATAAACTGGCCGAAGATGGGATCTCTCTGGTGGGTAAGTGGCTGAATGGACACCTGCATACGCTTAATATAGATAGGACTGATAATATTATACTCTTCTATATCTCAGAGACGGGAATGCCAGCCCTGCCTGTTCCTCTTGAAGTCGTACAGGTGTACACTGGGTCTAATGTGTGGGTGCCAGTTCATTTCGCATTGCGAGACAATAAAATACTTGTGTCCAACGGTTGATTCGAATTTGAAATGGAATGAATCACTTTGTGACAATAAGCATGCATCAAATTCAGTATTTGGGAAAAATAGTATCTTGATGCCAGGCAGACTAAAAATGTTGTTACGTGTCGCAGGAGATCTTGCACGGGTAGAGCGGAGTATTACTCATTCGGTTACAAGAGGTATTAGGTTTGTTCCATCAGTGAGCACCACCCTGGGACAACGCTCTGTGAAGTATCTTGCCCCAAAGCTCTACAATTCTATTCAGCAAAAAGGGCGCCAATTGCATTGTCTTTTTGCATGTTCGGGCACGCATGCACACCAACATTGACTGTTTGGTGGTGTATTTCTTTTATTTTCTTTTCTCGTTATGTTACAAGTATAATATTTACATTGTGTACATGTATTTTGTGCTCATCAAATGTGTGTAATGATGTGAATAATGAATAAATAAATAAAATCACATGTACAATGATGTTAAATCATTTCATTCAAGATGTTGAAAAAATATTTAACTCTATTTACAATTTTATAAATCCCAGCATTTATATCTTAATAATATGCCTCTCGTCAATCTACATAATTATACATAAATTTATATATAAAATTTAGTAATATCGGTCACATCAGAAAGGTGTACAAATTTCTCTGGTCCCAATAATTTAATTCTCGTACTTGTCATCCAGATATTATAATTATGAAATCATTGAAGACTCTATCACACTAAATAGCAGAGAAATTATTTGTTATCCATGTTTTATCTAACTGGTGTAGTCTTGGGCACTATATAACTACATCCATAACCCTTAATGATTTAGAGATAATGCGCCATAAGTATGAATAAGTAGACTTCATTATTGTCAACATATAATATGTATATATAGTTATTTTTTAATAATAGCTTGGACAGCTTTTGCGGCACCTTCAAGGTTCAATTTTTGAAGTTCTTCTTGAAGTTCACTTAATGATACTTTTTCTTGGACCTGAAAAAAATTAATATATTACAGGTAAAATCTGGAGTTTGCAAGATATATGTATATCAAACAATGACATAAACATTTATGACACATGTGAAATGGCTTTGATAACATATAATAGAGAGATACTCTAATATGTGAAGGATACCATCTCTATTAGATCATCTCCTTTAAATGATGTAACCAACTGCATGGACAGTCACTTTTTCTGTGTCATTAAAAAAACATTTGTGAGAAGTTCCTACTTCGATTTAATACAATAGTAAATTTCTTCTCTTAAAAGATATTGTAAGAAGTTCAATTACAAAAGATTTATTATACTACAAGGCAATTCTGGCAAAAAAATATAACATTCACAATGGGTGACAAATCACATCTGAACTGAAGACGTTAAAAGTCTTATAGATAAATATTTGCTTTTCACAGAATATTCAAATACTTAAAAGTCTATTCTATTGGAGAGTAAAAAATATAAGAAATAAATAAGCAGATGAAATATAGTACACAAAAAATATTTCACCTCCAATAAATTCAATAAAAGACCACTGGGATTTTTCAACTGGGACGCTGACTGCATTTCAACAAAATCACCATATCCTAAATTAATGGCCAAATCTTTCCATCGTCCTGACTTCTGTAGTGACTCCACTACAAGTTTTGTTGTATTTGTATCCATGAACTGATAATCTTTGGGCTCTTCCTTGACCTGAAATTTCGATGAATATAAATAAGCATAAAAAATATTCAGTATTTTATTTTTAATAAGCTTCAGTTTGTAATTAATTTTCGTTAACTAATAATGAATTATTTTGAAGTAGTTTATCGAATCTCTCTGATCCACACCTTCTGAAGAGAGATCTGATCCACACTCCTCTACCACTCTCAAAGGCACCTTGCACATCTACACTTTACACACTCTCTCAATCAGAATTCTCACTTACAATTTTCCCACCCAACGTTCGTATACAAATAAATATGAAGTTTTAACAGAATAAAACTCAACTCAATCAATAAATTGGTTTAAGAATTAGTAGCACCACTCAAAAGTTCCCAATCCACTCAATCTAACAAATTCGGCAGAAACCAAGTCACACCCCACTTGCTTAGCATTCTTTGATTTTTTGAATGCAAACAATTAAACTTTCTCATCCACTCTCTTGTATTTCTATCTTATTATTGAGTTCCACTACTATGTATATCTTCTACATATATAAATAAAAATGAGTTGACCATGTATGTTCCCCCATAACTTGAGAATGGCTCTGAACCGAATTGGCCGATTCTTTTTTGTTGTGTTCGTAATTATCAGGAGACGGTTTGCATGAAAGAAAATTTATGGAAAAGTCAGAAATATGGATTGTATTTTTGTATGAAAGTGACGTTTGTATGACAGTTTCGCTGTCACGTGTTGCCATAATGAATTTTTTTATGAAATTCACCCTGGCGACGCCGGGTAGGAACATCTAGTATATAATAAATAGTCAATAACTAAATTATAATCTCACCACAAAATCTCCATCTGGGTTAGGTGTATTTTCCCGAGAAGAATTTGACGGATTATTCGAGGGTTCATCACATGCAGGTGATGGCGCATTGCTGTAATCTTCCAATTCTTTCTTTATGAATGGCTCTTTAAATATATGTGGGAACTTTCTTTGAAAAACTTCGTATATCTGAAACAATAAAATGATAATCACTTTTTGCAAATAAACATATGTAATTTTATAGACTAGGGGTGGGGAAACTTATATCATTGGTGATCTAAAACAATAAAATTAAGACGACAAGCAATCTACATGCTAGCAAGAAAAAAAGGTCCCAAGATTCCTAGACTTTTATGATTGACATTACACTCTAAATTTCTACCCCCCCCCTCCCCTGTCAAATTGTGTAGGAATTTAATATGTATAACATTCTCCTCGGTTTAGTTATGAATATTTTCTCAGAATTTTGAATCTGGTTGTTAGTTGGCTTTTCAAAAGTGAGGACCTTTTTTTAGAGGCTGTGGAAAGCTGGTACAACTATCCCATCACATGGCTACCCCATTTGTTTAGACGTCACAGTGATATGGATGAACATACAGAACACCCTCTCTGCATTATATATGTATATATATATATATCCTGCGTAAAATCAAGTGATCTTTCATTAATGGAATGCATGTTGCACATGCATTTCCGATGAAAATTTGATCACACAGTCATTCATATATATATATATATATCAGTACAAAAAGAACAAACCATTGATAAATATATATTATAAGATTGTAATATATACCTCAGGTACTCCAGATCTCTTCACCAAATCAATAGGAGATGAATTTCTGTAAATTTTAGTAGCATCCGCCTGAAAAAAAGACGAATCAAGTATAAAACTAACTTTAAAGACATTAATCCTAGCTGGATAATCTTTTGAGAATGTCCGGAGAATGTCCAATGACAGCTCATCAAAAAGAGTGATTGTTTATTCAGTATCATTCATGCACGTCAATTTCTCTTACACAACACATTTTTGAAAATTTTGACGTATGTGGTCAAACCATAAGATTCTCGGACGCCAGCTATATCTCACATCCCTTTTTTCTGACTACACAAGTTATATTCATTGCGCTTTAATAATTTATTCACCCCAGATATTTTCTCTGTATACTTCTCCAAACCTTCTCAACTTATTTACTTGCATTCTACTCACAATACTTACCTGGTATCTGATACTTTGCATTTCTCTCGAAGAATACTGCTATTTTTGACAAATGGAATATACAATAAATCAATCACCATACACATGGTTTTTATATTCTACTGGGTGTTTCACATCTGTGTAAGTGAAGACCTTGGGAATATTACACAATGGACACTATTTGCACAACCGGCAGATGAGGCAAACGTTTTTAAGCAGAAAACAGGAAAAGTATGCCAATGCTTATAAATTGGCTTAGGCTGGTTTAAATATACTTCACCTATGGTATTTAAAATATGGAATGTATACTTACACCAGCATTCAAAAGACTTTCACATATAAGATTAGCACCATGATTGTCTGATGTGCAGGCGATATGTAAGGGAGTCTCTCCATCTTTGCCCTCTGCATCTATTTCAACCTGCAATATACCAAACAAACTTCCTATATATGAATATAATTTGTACTGCGGAAATGCTAAATATTAACAATTTTATGATATATTATTGACACAGAGACAAGAGCTTGCACGTTTATTACTGGTTACCTCACAAGTGGGATATGCCGTTATGGTATATAATACATATCTAATAAAATCAAGTATATGGTTTTTGTCTCTGGTCAATACAGCTAGATTCGCTTCCCTTTCCTCTTCACCTTTCCTTCCTTACACAAAAATGACAAATTTTTACAACAAAATTTTTACCTTTCATTTTTATCTATTTTTTTTTGTATGTACCTATGTTTAATATATTTTATTTGAGTATTTATTCTTTTTGCATTCATTTTTATTTTACTAATTCTTTATATTCTTTCAAATGAGGGAATGAATTGTTTTGCTTACTGTATAATTATAAGTAAATGATTATTGTTGTAAATTGTATATTTATCAATAATAAATATATTTGAATTTGTAAAAAAAAAAATGGTTGGCTAGAGCAGTGTTCCGCAAAGCGTGTGCCGCGGCACACTGGTGTACTGTGGTCATCAGTTGGTGTGCCGCGGAAAAAAGGCAAGGTTTTGTGAAGATAATACACCTTAAAATAGCTGAGAGCCATGAGCGAGGCGCTTTGTTGAAAAAACATTGCTTTTTTACTTTGGTGTACCTCTACCTAAAATTTCTTGATTTGATAAGTGTACCTTGAACACAAAAAGATTGCGGAACACTGGGCTAGATAGAAGACGTTGCTCTGCATCAAGTCTACCTTTTGACAAAACACTGCTATTATTACAAATCGTCTGAAAATAATGTTCAATGTATCTATCACAATAAAGATTTATTATTAAAAATATTTGGAATAAATTACATTTGGATAATCCAGCAGATAGTTGACTAGTGTTAAATGTCCTCCCATCACAGCGAGATGTAATGCAGTCCTTCCTGTATCTTCACCCTTGATATTGGGATCTGCATTGGCACGAAGGAGACGCGATACAGATACTAATGCACCACGAACAGCTGCCATATGTAATGCAGTCCAACCCTCTGAAAAAATAAACTTTCATTAACAGTTTACTTCTAAGGAACAAATCGCAGATTATCTTAATTACATAATTTTATAAATACTGTTTCAGGTATTCACAATATAACAATTACAATCCATATTTCGATAGCTATGTTAATTGTTATAAATTAAAAAATATTATTCACTGTGTTGGTGCTTAGGTAGTAGAATTCCATATCGAAAGAAATAAAACAAGCATTTTATTCTACTATTGTTTTATTTGGTGAGAGAGACGTCTTTCGTCTTATAAGGATTCACAATGTCCTTATAAGACGAAAGACCTCTCTCACCAAATAAAACAATAGTAGAATAAAACGCTTGTTTTATTTATTTCGTTAAAAAATATTGTTTCCACAGTTTTATTGGAAACATCCACCATTGTCAAACTAATTGTCAAATAAGATTATTAAGGGAGGTGTAAGGGGTTGAAGACAAGTGGTAATAAAACAAATAGCAGTTAACAATAATTTATGACACGAAGTTGTAAACAAATTTTTGAAAACATAAAATCGTGAACAGTAAAACAAAAAGTTTAAATAAAACTTTGTATATTGGTGATTTGTCCACCAAACAAACTAAAAATAATTAACAATATTTTTTTTATTTTTGACAACATTAGAAGACAGAAAAGTACATGATAATATTTATTTTATTTATTATTATTTTATTTTATTCTTCACTGTACATTGGTTACAAAATAAAACAGTAAGTTAAAGTATTTTAAGTAAGTTATAAGTATTTTAAATAATATTTTTATAAGTGAAAATTTTCACAAATATCCTTTTTTGGAAAACGATAGCCAAAATATTGGTTGGGTCACTAATAAGCACCAGTTCAGCTACCTGCCTATACAATATTAAAATAATTTGTTTATTATACAGACGATTTATTAAAAAATTAAGTATGTGAGTACAAACCTCCATTTGGAATGTCTACTTTCAAGGAATGTGAAGAATCTTGATCGTAGTTGGATTTTCTCAGCAACTGAACCATACAATCGCTGTTATTCTCCTTTACAGACAAATGCAGCGGTGAATTTCCTTCATCATCTAGTATGTTAGGATCACACCCTGAAATCAATTCCAAGATAATGTCAACGAAAGATTGTGACTTTTTTCTTTAACCTTTGAACTTTTCTTTTTGAAAAACAGTGTAGAGATTAGCCTCTTGCAATACTTCCAGGAAAAAATTAAGCTTTCAATAATTTCTTTGAAAGTTTTTTAACACCCTAAATAAATGTGAATATGTAGGGTGTTTAAAAACATTACCCACAGGACATTTAACATCTTAAAAAGTTGGTAGACTAGAAGTAGTCTTAAACTTTTTAAGGAGTGATTCCAAATTCAAGCTCTGCTCTGTACTGCACTCCTTTATTGTGTGATTTAATGTGAAGTTGTTAGATGTAAAAACGTGGTTAGATGGAAGAAATCACTACATATTATAGTGATAATCTCGCCACTGCATATCATCACATTTTTTCTTATGTAAACTGATTTGTTGATTTTGTTATGGGAATGATGATGTGCAAGAAGAATAAAATAAATAAATAAATAAGCTGTTAAAAAAATCTCATCAATGGTGCTTGCCATGCATCTTAAATTTCTTTATTGTTATGATATAGAAAAGTTGTTTTACTTAAAATGTTTAATTACTCTACTTCTAACAGATTATGAGGGTATAGATGGATTTAACATATGAAATACATAAATTTATGTACCAGCAAGAAGTAATTTTCCAACGAAATCATGCATGAAGAATTTTACAGCTGTGTGTAGCGCTGTTTCACCCTTTTTATTGCCATAATTCAAACAATATCCCAAATTGTGAGTTTTTATCATATCTAAATATATGTTGAAGATCTTCTGTTGTTTCATGGTCACCAAAATATGCTGCAAACTGTAAACAAACAGATAAACATTTATTTATTTAGAACAATACATAAGAGACAAAAATATAAATAATGGATTAATGCAATAATGCATTACCCAAAAGTGTACACACATTTCACAATCCATAATATTTTAAGACCATAAGGTAACATTAATAAAACTAAATGAGAAGTAACAGCATCTGTTTTGATAATTGATAATTAATGAGACATCCTATTCATTAGGTACCACAAACTTTTTCTTTTCAACGTCGCTTTTACATTTTCCATCTTTCATTTAAAACGTATCTAGATATACACAAAATTGAAGGAGGGAAAAACGGATGTTTGCAGAAAGAGAGCATCATGGCTCCGAAACATCCTCGAGAAGACAAGAGATAATTTCGATTTGAAAAATTTATGCTCTATGACTATTGTGCAAGAATTATTAAAAATATTGTGAGTATGGAAAACTTACTAATCACCACAAAAAGCACGCCATTCAACAATCTTTAGAGCTAGTTGAGCTGCTTCCGCTGATGTTAATTTGGACAGTGAATTCATTTCTTGCGCAATCTGAAAAAGTTCAAATTATATAAATTAATACGCATAAATCAAAAATTGAAATAAAAAATCTTAAGTCTGAATGTTCACCAATGGTCATCTTCCTTTATTTTATTTTACCTTCACTGTATATTTTCACTAAGTTAGTTCAAGGTGTATCATGAGATTTTGAAGAAATTCTAGAGCCACTATCTTACATATAACACATAAAATTGATTTAATGTGTACTGGCGGTACACCCTCAATATTATGTACTTATTGTTATTCATAAAATTTAATACCATTATAACAAAAAACATCACGTCACTTAACTTAAAAAAAGTGGGTGGTTGTAAAAAACTTCACTATAAAAGCTACAATCACACTTAACAAATTAAAAGTGTAAGTGAACATTCCGTCTAACTTCTCTTCTCACTTTCGATATAAAAAAAAAGGAGAAAGAAAATAATCACTTCAATCTCTTCCTTTTGTCTATATTTGCAAAAGGAAGACAAGAAAGAAAGAATATTCATTCGCACCAATTGTTTGGTGGACCAAGCTATAGACAAATGATAAAACTGGTCCTATTGATTTATTGCTATAAAAAAAAGCTTAACACGTTCACTGCCTAACAAGAAACATGTTTCCTTTAAAAATGCCATGTTTTGTTTTTTTCTAGTTTCCAATACTAATTTGTATATTTATTACCAATTTATTTTAATTTATGGGAATTTTTTGCTGTACATTTGTTCATTTATAATATCTACTATAGAATAAGAGACACATGCAAATACAACGCTCGTCAGCAATGTCAGCGCAAACTGACGAGTTCATATGTTGAAGTGAACGGATCCGTGTAGTGGGCACCACGCACTAGACACATGATACACGGATCCGTGTAGTACGCACGCAATGTGTTAAACTTAGCTTGTAATAAAGGAAGTACTATTTTATTTATGAATCTTTAAAGTATTGCTAATACAATATTGTGTCGATGATATCAATAAAATTGTTAAAAATAAATCATGATGCATTGCATCTTATTAAAAATGAATGCACATAAAGAGTTTGGGACCGTCCAAATGCTAAAATTTGTAAGAGAATGTTGAAGCATAAATTTGTAGCCAATAATGAAATGATGAAAAAATTTAAAGCAATAAGTTACCTTCACCATTAAGTAGGTAAAAAAAATACTAACCATTTTCCATACCAAGAATCTACCCACATACCATTGTGTCGCTTCCCTTTTAGGGTAGACAGAAAGAATTGAACTATAATAATTATTTAACAAAATACTGTTGTCTAGAAATAAGAGTACTCCATGATTCGAAATATTGAATGATATATAAATATGTACAAAGAGTTCAATTGAACTTTTTTCAATAAGCTATCCAGCATTCATTGAACAAGATCATTAAAAAAGGTGTAAAACAAAAATAGTCCATCTATGAATAGAAGAAAATATTCCACCCTTAGTGTAGCAATATTGGTACTCCAGGTTCAACTCTCCGCTAAATGATGCTGGGAAGGAATAGGCAGAAAATAACTGTAGCAAAGATTGAATCTCAAATCTCATCCATTTGTAAGTTTAAAATTTACTCATAGAATAACATATTGTGTGCTTTGTTATATGAAATATCATAGATACTTTATAGAACTATTTTATTTTATACCTTCAAACCTGAAAACAGATTAAGATAGTACCGACACATTTTGAGACTACCACAGGATATAACATGATTAAAAGGACAATGGACATAGAAGATCAGGCAGACAAGTGACCACTTGTATGTCCACAATGGCCAGGGAATTGAGGGAGGCAGAGTTGCCTTCGGAGGATGCTGGGGACTGGAAGACTTGGAGGAGGAGGACTAGGAGAGCTAACCCCAAAAAAATGGGATAAAAGTGAGGACAAAGAAATCATTCTGAGTATTGAAAGACAGTTAAAAAATTGTTGAATGATGAAAAGTGGTTAATTTGATAAATTATTGTGTTTAATATGCAATATGTGAGGCAAGCTTTATGAATATTGTGAGGCGTTTTTAAAGTGATATTGTTAGAGTTGGATGCTATCAAAAGTGTAATACTAATATTTTTTCTGACAATCCACCAAGTACACAATAACGAGTGATTTTGAATACTGATTGCCCAGTCCCATAAACCAACAACTCAAAATTCTAATATTCTGAGTTATGGCATGTCAAAGTTTAGATGCAATATCACAGTCGACCAAAATCGTAAACAAATATATGCTCCTAAACTAAAATATATATACTTTTAAAAAAATCTTTGTAAAATAGAAAAAAAATATCTTCCCTACACATGATAACAAAAAAAGTTCTTTAATTGTTAGCCTATGGAACTATTTATGATTTTAAGCTAATGATTTATAAAAAATAATTCTGTACATGAAGTCTAATGATATTTGATGTAGAAAGTATGGAACTCATTGAGATGGTAGGCCCCAATGTCAGATATCTGTCAAATATAGTTTTCATGGAGGAAATTTTTTGCTACAATAATATATTATTTGGATTTTTTGGCAAAATATTTTATTTCTTTTTTTATTTGCAAAAATGAAATAAAACGGGCAAAAATAAAATCTAATTCGAATATAAACTTTAGGAAATTAGTATGCAAAGTAGATTTTAGGCAAAAATAAAATGTAACTCGAATATAAACTTTAGGAAATTTGTATTTGAATTACATTTTTTTTAGCCGGTTTTATTTTATTTTAGTGCTTGCTAGGCCACAAACAAAAAAAATAACAAGAGAAAGTGTTACCGGTGTCGAAAAACTTGGTGCCCAAAAATAATTAAATGTGGTGACCAAAAAATAATTCTACATATGGCAACAATTTCGTAAATATTACTTTTTCTATGAAATATCACATTAGACAACAGTGGGGCCTACCATGTCATATAGTTCACCATAGGCTCCATAAAACATTTGAACAATATCTTACATTTTGAATAAGCAGATAGTAAAAAATAACCATGCAGTTGACACGCATTATATTAGACTGATTGAGCTCAAACCCTGAAATAAAATGTTCCAAGAAAAGCTACAAATTATTTGCACAAGTAGTGACACTTACAAAGTTTGAAAAATTGTAATGTACATAAAACATAGTCCAGTTTACTAAGCAAATACCAAATACTATAAAACAATGTCACACAGCAAGCAGATCAAAATAAGTATTTCTATTATTGAAACAAAACAAATTTGTTTAATATGTTTATTATACAAACAAAAATATTGGGACAAACAGGGACATACACACAGAAATGTATAATGTATAAAATTACATTTATTATCCAACACCAATTTATTTGAAATTTGTATATACACACCACCATAGAGTTAAAAAGAGAGAGGTGTCCGAAACCAGAATTATAAGTTACATATTTTACAAATGATGTACCCATAAACATAATGATGTAAAACCTATACCTACTCACAAATGCAATTTTTTAAAATAAAAAGATACATCTGGGTTTTGTTATAAACCCAAATACAATTTGATACACCTTTCACAGTAAGCTAAAAGTTTGTGTTGTTAATTAATTCTATTCCATCTATTAAAGTGTCATTCACAAACAAAGATTACAGACTTGATTCATCTCATTTATTATTTTTAGCTAATAAATTAATTTATTTCTGACTAAAATCGTTCCCGGCCACTGTCAATTTTTTCTAGTGCATTCTATGGCAGATACCATACAAAAGACAGTTAATTGTTTGACATATTATAAAATTACAATACTCAACAGCCATTTCAGCATCAGAATGTAAATTCTCAGAATAATATTTAGTAGGCGCACCACAGAACAGTGTAATTATTTATTACAGAACATTGCATTGGGAGTAAGGTTTTGAACTAATCCCAGATAATCTTTTCAAATACTAGACATAGCTAGTTATAATAAGGGTCATTCGGTGTCAATTTTGGGAGATTTTCAGATTTGATGTCTCAGATTTTCATGATTTTTTTAAATGCAGCAATATATCATAGACTTATGAAAAAATACCAAATTTCAGTTATGTAGCACAATTATTTTTGAAGTTATTAAATTTTAAAGTTTTAAATTTTTATGAAAAAAAATCATGTCTTGGCACCTTTGGATGCCTATAGACTGACAATCAGTGATGATATAAACCTGGGAGAGGTCTCGTTTCAAAGCTGTTGTATGGGGCTTTAATCTGATGTGTTTAAAAAAAATAATTAATTTTATATAGATTGTATTTATGTTATGAATTGAAAATGATAAGGAACAAAACCAGAGACTAATAAAAAAAAAAAAAATTAATTATATTTTAAACCGTGTCCCCTATCTTGTGACACATCAGATTAAAGCCCCATTCAACAGAAAATCATGAAAATCTGAGACATCAAGTCTGAATCAGTGTGTTGATTTGACACGGAATAACCCATAAGTCTAATTGTTAATTTTTTGCGAGTACAGTAGCAAAGATTTTATCCAACATATTATAAACACTTTTGGATGACCTAACATAATGATTATATGCAAACAGCTCCATTTTAATGTTTGGACATCTAAAGATACAACTTTATGATTCATTTTCTTAAAATTCTGAAAATCACCATAGTGAAGGACACACACCAATGTCATGGCATTATTGTATCTATTTATACCATCATGGCATCTCCCACGAGTGACAGTCGATGGACTAATCTCACACAATGAACACACAGGGCATTGTTAAAATATGTAACAAATCATTATAAATGAAATCGCGACAGTAAAATGTTTTTATTTTTTTAAATTTTTTTTCTGACAATACTTCTTCAATTGTCTTGAACATACCTTCAATAATAAAAAAGAAACAGGCCCCAATAGATACCGTCCATACAAATTAATTTATAATATTTACACCAGAAGCAACAACCTTTAACGGCACATTTCTGGTCCCCCTGTACCCAGACATGAAACAGTGCGACTGTAGACAATGACTGCACGTGCAGTAATATATTGCAACATAAATTTGTATGGAATTCTTTTCATCCCATGTGACAATTTACTTACAGCTAGTTGTATGTTTATACGTATAGTGATGATTGTAAGAAACAGTCCCATACAAATTCATAGTGAAAATTATTATTGTCTGAAGTTGTGATGTAAGTAAATATTGTTTGTAGTGTAAAATGCACTTTAAAATAAAATGAATACAGTCGATTCCGCTTAATTGGGACAGCCGCTTATTTAAGGATTTCAAATACACCCCAGACAATCTCATACTAAACAACATACTTGTATCATGGAGGTGGTGTAACAAACTAAAACAAACCCAGGTCCCCCGATTAAAAATTCGACCGCCTCACATCAAAGCTACAATTCATAATTCAATATTTCATGGAAAGTATGAAGCCAAGCTTAAGATTATAAATAAAATATTAATAAGCAACTCCTTTTCGATTTGATAAAAAAAAAGTTTTAGTATATAAAAATAAATTATTTAGCTAATTTTCAAGGCATTAAATATACAACTTTGCTTTACAATGAAAAAATATAAATATTTGATAATCTGTGTAAAAAAATATTTCAGAGCATGTATATATATACAGGTCAAATCTCGGTGTAACGAATACCGAAGTAACGAAATTTCCAGTATAACGAATCTATAATTTGTCCCCGAGAAATTTCCATACAAAATGTACTGAACCAAAATTCATTATAACGAAGACCGATCTCAGTATAACGAAGTTTTTGTCTGAGTGCTTTAGAATTTACTTCTAAATTAACTCAATTTTTTTGTGAAATTGGCTTATTCTTGACTTCTGGTGACATAACACGTGTTTGTAAGTGATTGCATCACATATGGTTTACAAGTGTTCCTCTTTTTATTTCGTTTTATCCTCTATTGCCCATCTTTATTTCGCTGATTCTAAAACTTTACATTGCAATGTATCCTGTTGTGTTTGTTCTACATTTCGGTGATTTTAAACTTTTTTTAAAAAACATTTTACGTTACATCATTTTTGTGTGTTTTTTGTCGTTATTAAAATGGAGCAAAAACGATGACAATTCACTCTGAAGGAAAAAGTAAGCATTTTGGAGGAGATAGAAGATGCTTTTTAAAATTTTTCAAAGTTGGAGGAATACATTTTTAAAGCCGCTACAGAAAATTCAAAACAAACTAAAATTTCAAATTTTTTTGTCAAAAAATAATAATCTTCTGCTGTTTTTGTACACTTTTTATATTTTCATTTTTTTTTTTTGAGTGTTGAGTATGTGTGCATTAAATATACTTTTTAAATAAATCTATGTATCACAGTTTGAAGATCGCTGTTTTATTTGTTTTCTGTCCAGTAACAAAGATTTTTTTATGATAGGAACACGACACCCTCAGCAGGTACAAAGGGTGTTCTATACTTCAGCATTAGTAGGAAAGAGACCATTATCATCTTAATGATGTGGAGTGAGACAGCATAATATTATTATAGTTGTAATTATTAATGTTGCGCAAAAAATGTACCGCTCTAAAGTCTAGTATGTATTTGTCTTGCTATAGGTACCTATATATTATTCAAGCTGGAATATCGGACATCCTGTTACCATTATTTTGACTCAGGAGTACACTTGTGTATGTTTGGGTGTCAAAATTCTATGAATTCGGTATAACGAATTTTCAGTATAACGAAGTGTTTTGTTCGGTCCCGTGAGCTTCGTTATATCGAGATTTGACCTGTATATCATAGTAAGATGGTTTGTTGAAGATTGTGATATTGCATAAGTAAACCCTTTTTTAAAACTTATACACGGTACGCACTAACATCAACAATCTATGAACTTGTTCAACCAAACAAAAATAATTCTTATTTGTAGCAAATCATTTATTCATACCATTACAGCATGAACGGCAAAAATGAAATAAACATGAAAGTCGTCCTCTTCGTGTCGATAAAAGTTAAGACATTCAGGATGGGTGACCACCTCATCCCTAAACAGCAAGTTAAATGTGTTGTTTTACGAATACCTGTATTAATCGTGTCAAAGTGTACAACTACATATTTAAGTTAAATTTAAAAACTAATTCTGCGTATGATCACCTAGCAAAGCTATGTTCTAATTTTTTAAGAGTGAATTCCCACTATTATTATAAATAAAAAAAATATCAAATCAACAAATTATATAAAATGCAAAAACTTAATAATAACATATTAAACACTTATTTTTAATAAGTACTCAAATTCAAAAATTATAAAAATAAAATATACCTATATAAGAAACAAATGCATTATTAACTATCTTAAATATATGTATATTTTAAGACTCTTAACAAATTCAGGTGAAATTGACAGAATATGTTTAATCCCGGAATGAACCCTATACCACAGTGTTTCTCAAGGTGGGGCGTACGCCCCACTGGTGGGGCATCACGCCTCAGAGGTGGGGCACCACGCTTTCACATATTATTGAAAATGTACCAACTGTTTAATTAAAAAAGAGGCCGGTGGGGCATATGACTTTTGAAAAGACTACGTTGGGGCATGGCATAAAGAAGATTGGGAAACACTGCTATACCATGTATTCATGGATAATTTGTTGATAACGTCCCATTTACTCTTAACCTTATCCCAAGGATTCTAATATCCGAAACTCTAGCAAAAAGATGTGTCTTTAGATTCTTTCGAAATCATTTTATTGTAAATCATTTATGTGATTTATGAGCTTTTTCCATAAATAATGCTAATCAATAAGCTAAACCGAAGAGCAACCAACTTTTTAAGAAAAAACTAGATAGTATAAATTTTAGACTCGGAAGACCAAGCGGCAACCACAAAGACAAAAAAATCTCACCTACTTCTTTAATTGCTATTTTGGATGGTTGTTTTTCAAAGATATTTTTTCGCATTGGTCCACCCAAACACGGAGATAAATTAGGTGTTTTACGATTTTAATAGATTGTATTTATGTTGTGAATTGAAATGGATAAGGAACAAAACCAGAAACCTAATAAAAAAAAAGCTATTGTGGATTAAATGTGGCATGAGCCCATGTTCTATCTATACTACAAAAACACACTATCACTCACATAACTGGAATAAAAATAAGCAAATATAATATGACTAAAAAATACAACAAGTGAAACTAAATAACAAAGTCTCTAAGATTAAATTATATTTGGCATAACACAGCAATCAAAGCATTAAAAAAAGGTCTAATGTAAAACCAGGGTTTTCTAAGAACGGTGCACTTTGCTTAGTAGAGTAAAAGTACTCTGGTACAAAAATTGCAATTTGAACTCTATTTAGAGCAGATTTACTTAAAATTATATTTAAGTAATTACTCATTCTCTTATTTTATTGGTAATATACAGAGTATCCATTAAGGATAAGAAGAAACAGGGTGAAAGAGAATCTCGATATGCATCGATACAACCCCTGTATTTTTAGCTCATATTACATATTAGAGATGTAACGAATGTGCGATTTTGGGTATGCGAATATTTGTTGCCGGCATTCGCGAATGCGAATAGCGAATATTGACTTGCACAAACCTGTCGGTGCTGGCTTTACTACAAGTTTAAATTTCTACAATTGCTCAAACATTAAAATTTCTACCCCACTCCCCGAATTTGCAAAATGGTATAGGAATTTAAAATATTTCATAAACTCCTCGGTTTTCTTACAGAATATTTTCTTGCAGTACCTTTTTCTACAATGTACCGGTTAAGTATCCGGTACTCTTACCGAATGTCCGATACTTTATTCGCAAAACATTCGCATATTTTTTTGCGAATACGAATGTGAATACTTTGAAATCTGCAAATATTTGTTACATCCCTATTACATATATATAGACAATTTGTAAAGTGTTCTTTAGTCAAAGCATGACCTATCAGTTTCTGAATAGTTCACATTATCATTAAATATTTATGAAAAAAAAAATTTCAAACAAAGTACACCATAACATTCATTAATAAAATTTAACAGTTTAAAATCATCTTTTTGGCAGGCGTCTGAGTTCGTCATACGAACTTACATAGCACAGATATCAATTAGACGAGTAAACATTGATAAAAATATTGATATATTAAACATCACAACTATTTATCACACAAAACCGATTCGCAATCCGATTAATAATAAATTAAAATATAATTATCTAAAATGATTTAGTAATATTTAATTGTGAGATAAAATAATATATTGGTAAAATTCCAGATAAGGTGAACGCATCAAAATTAAATTTATGAATTATATAGTTTTCACCCAAGAAATGATATGATAATGAAATGATTGTCAATAAATATGCTTTTGCATAAAATTACACCTCACTATTCATATTCAAATACCTTGGCAGTATGATATCGCAATCTCTTGACCCGTATACTGATGTAAAGGGCAGAATTGAGACAGCCCGTGCTGCATTTAATAAAATGAGAGTGCTCTTCTGCAATGACACTCTTAATCTGAAACTTCGACAGACTCCCATGTAAAGTCCTATGTATTGTCTGTATTGCTGTACAGTTCTGAAACCTGGACCCTAAAAATGAATCGCTTGGAAGCATTTGAAATGTGACTTTATAGAAAAATGCTTCGTATTCATTGGACTGATCACAAATATAGAGGTGCTAAGAGCTGGAATGGACAGACAACTTCTGTTGGGTGTCAAAAAACGTAAGATCTAGTATCTGGGTCACATAATGCGTGGAGAAAAGTACCACATTCTGCGTTTGGTTATGAAAGGCAAAATAGAGGGACGCCGGGGGGCAGAAGGCAAACATTGTGGCTGCGCAATACGAGATCGGGCTGGAATGAGAGGTGTGGAGTTGTTCCAAACAGCGCAAGACTGAGAAGCCTATGCCAGAGTGATCCCCAACGTTTGGAGGGGACCTGACAGGGCACCTACAGAAGAAGAAGAACACCAGACTAACTTTAACCCTACTTACGAATCAGTCAAATGTAAAAATTAAGTACTTCTGACGTGTCAAAAGTGTACAAAAAATGCAAATAATTAATTTTATGCTTAAAAAACACAATATTCCACCGGATTATTATTCTACATATTTGCATAAAAAATAATTCAAAATAACCTTCGTTTAGATACATTCACATTATCTGGAAAAATTCCTATATATCTATACCATAATGGCGTTTCCTACAAGCGGAATAGTCAGTAAATTCTCTGTGCATAATAAACATGAAATAATATCCTACAAACTAAATTGTTTAAAACAGACACACACAATAGTTTCACTAATGAGTTTTTGTTTGAACTTAAAAGTCCAAATTTGAGTTACTATCCAAAAAACAATGTAAATCTATTATTTTTTTTAAAACAATTAATAAGGAAATAAAATAAGGTGACGTTGTCTTTTCTAAGCCTTATATGATAGTTTCGTGTGTTAAATTTACATATGTGATCTCGTACAATGGTTAATTGTAAAAATAACATTGATAAACAACTAACGAGTTTTACAAAATAAATACCAACAAAAAACATTGATTAACAAAATGCTAAGTACAACAGTCTTTACTACATTTATAAAACACTAATAATATGCAACATGCAGATATGCAATGAATAGGTGAAAAATATTATTATCATTAGTTCCACAAACCACCCACGCCGCATGTATCAAAAATGTAATACAAAAATATCCCAAAGTACAGTACTGTAACAGGAGTTAAGTGAAGTTGCATGAAACTGCGGGTAAATGTTCAAATAAAATGTACCTACATTTGATGCACTAATAAAGTTTCATAGAACCAATGACATAATGATAGTATATTACAACACATTGACTAAAAAATGTTTTAGCAGAAAATAAAGCCGGCTTCATTTATTACCTTCGATATAGCCTCAATATCTGGTTTACAGTATAATTCATTATTTTCTGGTTCAAACGAAGCGCACTCAAATACAAAGTTGTCGGGGAAAGAAGTGACAGAATTGACATCTTCGGATGGCACTATTGAAGCAGGAGCAGCATCAGACTGAAAACGAAATCATAATGTAAAAATAAGCTGAAAATATACAGAAAAAGGTTCGCTATCAATGCCTTCATAATATTTCAATGTTTGATCAAATTCATTGTACCAAAACCGAATTTTGACATCAATTCCTGATTCAACCAAGATGGAAATTTATTTTCAAATAAGTTCAAATGCAAGTTCTTTAAGTTTACCCTAAAAGTTTTATTGAATTAACTATAAAGCAAGACTCACGAGAAAAAAATACCTATTTTTAAAAGTAAGCATTCATGGAAATATTGTATGACGAATTGTACAAATACTTTACATTCCCTTACTTTAAATTACTATTACCTTAAAATAATCACATGTTTGCAACAAATTCTCCATATGTATATTGATTATATTTAATATGGCTATATTTAATTCTTGCTTGTAATCAAAGTACAGCAAAGAATAAATAAATAAATAAAATGTTTTCAATGTCGGTCTAAGATATCCAAAATAGAGATACAGTCGAGGACTTAACTGAATCACACAAGTAAAAATGTTCATATTATTACCTTTGATGGTGAAACACCATCGACCGCAATCCGTCTGCCTTCTGATAAACATGGGTCCTTATTTGAAATAAATATATCTGAAAAAAAAAATGTATTACATAAACATGACTGTTTAGTCATAGCACCTTATCACATTTATTAGCTTTTAAAAAAGATTGATGAATTTCAAATTATTTAGACGATTTCACACCTTTCGCGATAAACTTGCACTCTGAATATTGACTGGTTTAAAATGTAGTTATATTCCATTAAAAATGTTCTTTAAATGTTAAATAAATTTATTAATTTCAATGAATGAGATTTCTTCAAAACATTTGTAAACAGATGTACACTTGCGACCATCTTCAGACGTAAGTATACGCACCTTCATCTTCATTTTTTTACTAATTCCACATATACAAACCAAATATAAAGTTATGTAGGGTACACGAAAAACTTTTAGAAAACATTTTGAGCTTCAATGGAGACAACTGTGCTTTCTAATTTATATTTTATATTAATTTCAGATATAGGTACATTAAAAAAGCTAAGAGGGCCCCCCCAACAATTTCTTCACCACAAGCATCAATCTTATGAAAAAGTATCTGAGGGTTTAAAGCTAATTTTTAACTTCCATTTTTATTTGTGCTGGGAAACTTTTTTATTTATATTTTTAACTACTGACATTAACTGTAACTTATCTTACATTTTTAAAAAAATTACAAATAATGAGGTTAAGTTTTTCATTAACAGATTAAGTAGTTAATTTTTTCTAACAATCCACATCCATGCACCTTAAACTCGTATCATAAGTAATAAAAGTTACCTTTTGTGCTTTCCATGCTGAAATTATAGTTGTTGAGTTCTAATGAATCAATTTGAGTATTCATAATTAAGTCGTGTCTGTCTATCCGGTCCAGACTACTTGTTGGCATCAAACGTAATAAATCTGATGACGGATTATGCTAAAAGTTTAACAGACAAAAAACAGCTTATTATTATTTCAAATAGGACAACCCTTCTTTTTCTGCATTTGCTTAGTGTGGAAGTAGCTATTAAATAATACTGTGTTATACATACCTGACTATCTGACATGGACACTACTGTGATGGGTATTTCTGCGCTGATTTGTTCCATCTCGCTCGAGTAATTAGAATCCAACGATGATAAAATGTTTGAAGAGTTCTCGGCTTTCCTTCTTCGCTTATTGTGGAGAGCACACGGCTGTAAATGATGTGGAATTATAAGCAGAATTCTCTTATATCAAGAAAGTGGTAGAATATGAATGTAGTGCCATAAAAAATACCTTATATACAAAATAACTAGCTGCAGAAACTACATCATCCTTAGGCCTGACCAATTCAACAAACACTTTAACTTCTTCTTGAATTTTTTCAGTTTTGTAAGGAGGTGTCCTGAAAACATGAAAAAAGCTTTGTAAAAAATATGAAAAAAAAGCTTCTCGGCAGAATCCCCGGTAAAGAATAGGTATCCCACTCTTATCTACAAGTGTTCCAAAGTCCTGTAAAAGGCAGGTGTTCGTAAAACCTCACGTGTAAGAAAATTAACATCTATATTTAACCAATGAGGCATACCACCCATCCTGAATGTCTTTATTTTTTAATTGGCATGGAGAGAACAACATTTGGGATATGCAGTGATATAACATTATGACGTGGGTGTAATGTCCAAGAATTGATGAACTGTACAGTGTTCTTGAGATGCTTTGGCACACAAACGACGCTTGAATGTTGTCCAATAATAATTAATGAATATAACAGATATTCAAAATATAATTAAATTGTCTATTTAACATTATCAATAATTGAATCACTTACGTAAATACAATACCGTACTGATGATGGACATCACTTTCTAAAAACTTGGCATATGCCTCCCAGGTTCTTTCATCATTGTTCAGCTCAAAAAATCGTATTTTGATATTTTCTGAAATGTATGAAGAAATAGAGCTCTACGTTAAAAAAAAAATATAATTTGCGATGTTTCCACAGAAGAAATTTGGCATCAAATCACTTGCCATTTTTTCTTATGATTAAAACCTACTTTTCTACTTCTATTTAAAAATTTGCCTTTAACATAATCATTGTAAAAGAGAGATAGCTGATCGTTTTTATATTTTTCTTTTGCCCAGTACCATTTCTCATAGAAACACAAGGTGATAGCAACCTTCTTCAATTCAGAACAATTCTGTATTAATTGTTTAACCGCCCTACCTGCAGGTAAATTTCCAAGAAGTGGGCAAAAAATAATCACCTTTTTTTCATCAATCGGTACTACGTTGTATACAGTAAGTAGATAAGTACCTATAAGTGGTTAACAAGACCAAACACCTGTTGTCAAGGGCAAACAGACTAATAAAGAAGTAGGTACGTAACAGGTAGATACAAGATACTGCGTGAGTCCCGCTCGGGTTGTAGTTTTGTAAACGAATTATTTTTTGTATGAACGAGCGTGTCTCGTTCTATCGCGCTACGGTGCGTTTTGTAGGCCCGAGGCACGCTCGTTCATGTAGGTAGGGCAGTTAACCTCTTATCGTGTCATTCAAAGGGCTAATATTAGCAGCTGATGTTGCACAAGGATAACACTCTAGTCTTCGAGTCACAAGGTGCCGGGTTTGATTCCCAGCCAGGGCAAGATGAAGAATCTCATTTTTCAAATTGGTCTGGGCGTAACATGTGCACGTGTTTAGTGCATTACATACATGTGTATCGTCAAATTAGCACCCAAATTAGTACCCACAATAAGATTCATATCTTAGATCTCGATTTGTCTAAACGTGTTATGTTTATATGTTTTTTCATGTGCATTCTTTCTCACTTGGAGCGGAACATATAGAGAAAAATACATCTCTCTCTGTCTCTTGCCGTCGGCGTATCTACTGCAAAAACAATATAACTCGGCGCCCTTGAAATAGTCACGGTTCATTAAGCGCCACATATAAATTATTATTCATAAAAAGTTGTAAGAATTTATTAATGTGACTGTTGATATTTTTCGTTCTGTAGAGTCCCTGGTAAAGAAAAAGTTTCTCACAAAAGTTTTTAAGTGTCATATAATTTTTTTTTAAAGGGCAGCACCCGCCACATACCTCGTGCCGTACCTGGAGATATGTATCTCCATAACGACACACACATGCACAAACAGGATTTAATGTCGCATTAAAACGAGAAATGCTGCCCCGAGAGAGCACTCTAGATTTAGCGGCCACACACCAAATCTAGAGTGTCATATAATGGACAGGCATTGAAAAAAATACATTAACATTTTCAGTTCAATGATGAGGCATGCCACCCATCCTATATGTCTTAATATTGATTGGCCAGAAAGGATGACCTACATACATGTTAATTACATGCAGTGAGTCCACTGGCTGAGGTGGTATAGATAGATAGATATCTTATAAGTATGATACTCACTTTTGGATACCTTCTCAACAAACATGAACACCTCATCGCCACCATACACAGATCCAATGTGCTTACTCATGCGTGAAATCTTTAGCGCACCAGTCTCCGCAGATTCTGAAAATGAAATAAAGTTGACAATAAATTATATAGTCCTCTTGAGGTTGAAAAATTCTTGAAGAAAGATTATTAAGAGAGAACTTAGTCGAGACTTCCAGAGCTGAAAGTCATATAATTTCATTCTATGTTACTTAATTTTATTTTCCCCTTACTTTGTTATTGTATTTATTCTTTCTTATCATCCGTAGGCCATTGATTTGGCATTTGGAATCGTCAGGCAATTATATACGTTTTTTTTACAAACGACAAAATAATCAAATTACAACAATGCAATAAACAAATAAAGAAATTTCACTGAATCAAAGTTTTTTCGAGTGTAAAAGGCCCAAAATAACTTCTCGTCAGTGTATGTAAAAAAATAAATGTAATAATTATACATAAATAAATGAATTGAATCAATGCCAATTAGGCTGAACAGTCCCATTTAGCATTTCGTCGATATTGTAAAAAGCTTTTCCAACAAGATACCTTTTCACTTCTCTCTGATATTCTATATAACTGAGTGCCTTAACATTACTGGGCAATTTATTATATAAACTTATGCTAAGACAAATAAAGCTTTTTGAAACTTTAGCCAATCTATGTTCTAGGGGTCTTACATCTCGCTTACAACGAGTATCGTAATTGTGATAGATATATATATATATATATATATATATATATATATATCGATATAATTGTGATTATATTAATTTGTTGAAGATCCTTGTTATGAGTGAATATATGTGTATGTGTATGTAGTGTTGTGGAATTCTCAAGAAATAATTTTTCGAGAAATTTCTCGAAGTAGAGAATTTTCGGAGAATTTTTTTTATTTTTTATTTAACAGTATAAAAATAATAAATACTTAATTCAATCAATAACAATGTACAAATGTTGAGACAATTTATCACCAATATGGCTACAATTAATTATGGAAACAAAAAAATGTTAGGTACCTACATAGAAAAAAGTGCTAATAACTGATGAAAAATCTTGATGTTTGACACCCCACATGCCCATATTTAAGTTAAAAAAAAATTGCAGGTACGTACATGGAAAAAAGTGTTAATAACCTCTGATTTGGGCCTTAATCAGCCCCACAAATAGTTGGATCAATCAGGTTGGCTGCGAAGTGTACTGGGCGAAAGGTCATAATACCACTAAGAAAAATTATGGAGAGAAATTTCTCTTCCATCAGAGGAGAAATTTCTCGTTCTTGAAGAATCTTCTCTTCTCACATCACTATGTGTATGTAATAACGCAATTATCCCTCAAAGCACAAGCTCTGCTCAAATTCGAGGGAATCTATTCTGTTTTATTGTGAGATTATTGTGTATTTATATATATTGTAAAAATGTATATTCAGGCATATGAAAAGAAAATAAGCTTACTCAAATTGGAAACAGGGTCTGTGTAAACAGGTGTACAAATTTGTTGCCTCGTCTCAGCATCAAAAGCTACAAAAAGAAATCTTACAGAATTCATATTCGTATTCCTCGCCAAAGTTTCACAGGATATCTTCAACTAAAAAACAAACAAAACAAATTGAAATATATACGTATGAATGTACATAATTTATTTTTAACAGATAATATTATGATAAAGCAAACCAACACAAACTGTGGACACTAACCTCATAATCATCTCGTTTCGTTAACGGTTGATTACTCATTTTGTAAAGTTGCACTCTTTTTCTGTAAAGCTCTGTACCAACTTTTTTCTTAGCAGTGTGAACAATAGCTAATCCTTGATAACAAATTGTATGATTGTTCTCCCGACGTACTAACTTCTCTAATGGGTCTTCTATGTTAGCTTGATCATTCTCCCCTCTTAATGAAAGACAATGAGGGTGAAAATTCAATATATTTACATCATTTTGTATCAATGTGCACATTATGAATGCTTTTTTCGGGTAGTTATGTAACTGCAAAGGTACAACAGAAGAATACAAAAAAATGAGTGAGGCCACCAAAACAAAATTATTATTTAATTTCTAAATATCATTAAAAAAGGTAAGTTACGATGGTGTGGACATGTGGAACAACTGGATGATAAAAGGATGACAAGGGGTGTCAACTTAGGCCTGAAATTACAATCATAGCTTATCGTCGAGGTTTGGTGAGGAGGCTTAAAAGTTAAGTTGAGCTTACTGCTCACACGAGAGTTTCAATCAATATTCGATTGCGACTTGACTAAGCCGCAAATATGGTTAAATTGGTAGCCCTACTAGTTGTTTTATCGTAATTTTGTCTATACATTAACCTCACATCTGTCATGTTAATGGAGACGCGCACCATTTTTCGTGTTGTTGTTTTGATTTCGTGAACACTCTTGGATTTTTTCGTTACCGACGAAACAGGGTCAGTAACGAAAAAATCCAAATAGAAGCACAAATGAAACAACCTTAGCAACAACAAACAAAAAGCGTAATGATGGAACGAACATATGACATTAATGTCAGTTTGTTCTTATTGTAACTAGTGGCACCTCCTGGTGACTAAAAAAATTAACTGAGTTTAAGCGAGCTTAACGTTGTTGAGGACACCCCCGGGTATTCCTTAACTTAAGGAGTAGGTTAAGCCGGAAATTTGTGCTAAGGAGACAGTAATTCGCGTAATTTTGGTAAGCGAAGCTTTATGTTTTCCTTAAGGTTAAGGAGTATCTTAAGCCTGCATTGTAATTTTGGGCCTACGTACAGGTGTATATAATCAACAATCTCATTTATGTATAATATTTTTAAAATATTCTTACTTTTACAGTTGGGAAAGTCTTCTTTCTTGACTTCTCTGAGTTTGTGGATTTACCTAATATACTCCCATGCATTCCATTCATCTCACTTATATATCTGAATCTGAACATGTCTTGTGGTTGCACTACAATCTCAATGTAAGGCTTATCGTGTTCTGAAAACAACGAAATGTAGAAATTACGGGATACCAAATAAGGTGATATAGTCTTTTTTAAGCTTTATGTGATAGTTTTGTGTGTTAAATTTACATATTTAACCTCATACAATGGTAAATTGCAAAAACAAAGCAATCAAAAATTATTTGAACATTTATTATTTATGTTTGATTAGGGTTATATTAAATTGTATAACACTACCATACATCTGTTATACCAATTGGTTTTTCATAAAATTACACATTTCAAAATAATCTAAACGCCTTCAATTCAGCAATGAGATATTCCACCCATCCTGAAAATCTCGCTATATATATATTTTTTTTTTCCTATTTGTTTATTATTCTATTGGGTTAGTTGGAAGATATCGCGTCCCTGCGATAAACTCGCCCATTGTGCAAAATTATTCGTTTATACCATGTAACCTTATCATTTGTATCCATATATTTTGTACAATAAAGTTTATTATAATTATTATTATATACATAAGTTCTACAAAATAAATTGTTATTATTATTAATTCATTCTATTCTATTCCCTCACGCCATATCCCAAGTGGCGTTAGGCAGAGAGAACAGTAAGCTATATAGATCTGTCCTTACATACTTCTTTCGCTTCTTCTACACTCACACAATTTCTTATGCACGCGATTTTCTCTTACTCATACACAGCCGTCCTAAAGAATTTGATCTAGATGGTCAAGCCACGTTGTTCTTAGATGCCCGTACTTCCTCACACCCCTGCTTTCAGACAAGTATAACCTATTTGTCATTCTTTCCTCTTCCATTTGTTCCACATGACCAAACCATCTCAATTTATTTACACACATTCTATCCACAACACTCCTCTCGCATTCATTCATTCTTCCAATATCCTCATTCCTCGCTCTATCACGTAATGTTTTAATTTATATGAGCTTGATTTGCAATTTTTAACATACACCAATAAATACCATATGACATAAATATGCGTAATCAGCCTATGCCTTATCACATTTGGTGAGAACTTAATTACAGAAGTAAGTGGTTGTGCATTTAATCTCAACTATATACAAATCAAACTACAATTTTCAAAGATTTCATCCAAAAAACTCGGGTTCAGCCTCTACACATCTCTATTAACATAGCATCTCTCATATGTGGGATAGCCAAAAGACTAACTAAATGTAATAAATATGCAGGTCACCCTCTCAATGCAGTATTAAATACAAATGTCTTGTGATGATGTTTTATGAAAAATGAATCCTTGTAATGGACACTGCAAAAATTACAGAAAAAAGCAGGAAACCTTTTCAACTAGATTTTAAAAATGTATATTGGACTTACCAGTTAAATAAGGATCGGCAAACTTTATTGGCTCGACACCTCGAGCCCAATTTTCTGGAACATATATGTAATCATGATCTGAACTTATACTGCTCCTTGTTGACTGAGGATTGTCTGTAGAAGGTGAACTATACATATCTGTCTGATAAAATAACATGTTGGAAGAATTGGATTCTTCACCCTCCGACATCAACCCATGATGTAAAACCATAGATTCTGAAAAAAAAAACAAAATATTTACTATTGAATTTATAAAACTCCTTTACAACACAACAAAATCATTGAACAATTATATTATGATAATTATTCAAATTGATCTATAATATATATTATGTATGTATCATAGCCAATGGACCATACATACATACCATCACGACGCTTTCTTCGCGGGATAGGCAGAAAGGATGGAACGCCACTTTCTCCTATCCTTGCATACATCTTTCGCCTCCATCACTGTCATACAATCCCTCATGCATGCTCTCCTGTTCAATGTACACAACACGTGACCGTCCTGTAGCATTTGATTTTAATGATCTTGCCATTTGATCCTCAGACGTCCACGTCTCCGAGCACCATTACTCTCAGCCAAATATATCTTCTTGGTCATTCTGTCCTCAATCATTCTTTCGACGTCCCCAAACCATCGTAATTTATTTACATTCATCCTTGCAATTATTGCAATTACACTAACTTTCATTCCACATTCCTTTCGTATATCACTGTTACAACTGCACGTAATTGAACATTCAACCTTCCAATGTAAAAAAAAAATCAAATAAAATTGTCCATACTAGATAGACTACAAACAAGGCATGGCAAATGTGCAGATCATATGCACCAATAGTGTTTATCCTGCAGCTCTGAATGCGAAGGTGGCTCATGTCAGATAATGAACCACATTTTAGAATGCTCTATGTGACTTTGAATTTAGTTAGGTGGACCTTTACAAAATGACCACTGACACAGCCAACTACCTGAGAAATTTACCATTGAATCTGTAGAGCCAGAATGCCAAGCGCATTAAAAAAAAACATGCAAGCGGTCCTCACATGTTCATAAAAAAACACTTAAAATAATAAATCTTTGAATCAAAATTTATCCAACAGAGACATACCAAAATCATGTTGCAGCACTGGAAATAGATGTTAACCCTTAAACAGTATCCCCTACACTGAACTGCTTCAAGTGTTATGGTGTTGTTCAAAAACACATGCATACTTTATACCTATATAATATATTAAGTGTTATGTGGACAATAAAAAGAAAAATAATCCATTTGGTATTACAAGGAAGAGAGATAGACATATTACATTCACATACTGTATTTTGAAGAAAAGTGAGACAAAAGCTACAGCTCACTTATAATAAAGTTAAGTGTATCAATATGTATATATTGTTTGTAAAATATGGGAAGTAATTACCTCGTATCATATTCAATACTCAATTTATTTGTAAACATGTAAGTGGAGATGTAGGTAAGTGTTTAAAATATTTCAAGTTTCAAATATCTTAACACATAGACTTTATAAGAGTGGACTCAACAATACGAGACTAAATGTTATGTGTTGCTATAGTAACGGAACGGTCCCGATTGTCCTTTGTTTTGGAGATATCATGAAACGTCAGTCGGTTTTATTCATTAATATTTTGTTAAATTTATTCATTATATTGTTGTTCTATCCTGTTTTAAACACAGTAAATAGTAAAATATTCAGTCCTAAATGTAATCCCAAATATAGTATGATTAATATTCTTTTATTTGACTGTTCAGTTTTTGGTTAATTGAATGAGATCAATTGATTTTTAACCTCTGTACCAGTAAAAAATAATGACACTCTCGATGAGTGGCATACCTCATTGCTGAATTAAAGAAGTTAAATGTGTTACTGATGATATTTCGCAAATACTGTATTTTACAGGACATTCGAAAACTTAAAGAAAAGAGTAAAAGAATTCTTTGTCAAGGACTCTACGCATCAAAAAGTTTATACATTCCCCAAATACTTTTGGTAACAAATGAATGCCAATTTTTACGTTTTATTTTAAAAACAATATTTTTCACTCCTTTACAAGGACAATTTCCTAAAAATAACACAAAACTATAAAATCACTAACCTCAAAAACAACTATCAATAATTGTTCATACAAAGAAATTGAAGTTTTTTTATTTAGGTTAAAAATTATCCCTAACGCAATTTAAGATATTTCACACGAAATTAACTGTTGATTTACATTTAAATACAATACATATAAAAACTTTGCAAATACTTTGTAAACAAAACATATTGAACCCACTGACACTAAATTGAAGTAAATAATAATACCTAACCTCAAAATGTAGAGAGGAAGTAAAATATGTATGAAACAAAAGTACTTGTATAAATGATGTAAAAAGTATAATAGGAGAAAAATACAATATACTAACCATACATAATGATATTTTTTTAACACTGATAACATACACAGAAGCATAAAATACACTTTTAAATGCTTTCTTTACAAGAGTTATTATTGAATCATGGAAAAACAAGTATACTATATTTTAAAATAATGAACTTCTATTAATAACAAATTACCTATAATTTATGTGCACTATTGTGTTCACAACCTCTTTGCAGGAAACAATGCACATGAATGAGTCATGAAAGAATATCAATACACTAATAAACACTCAACATCTCGTTGGTAGCTGAATATACACTGTTATCATGGAAATAGTAACCCAACTGGAATGACCACTTTGTAAATATTTTTAATCAATACTGCATATTACTCAAATGGATTATTAGCCTGCAGAATAAATGTACGCAATGAATATACACGTCATCCTCTTGGTGGCATTTTTTTTTAATTTGTTATACTTGATCAATATAATATACAATATAACTACATAATTATATTGAGCATAATACAGTTAAATACTCCCCAATATGAGCATAGCTTTAAATTTATAAAGGCATGATGAAATATAATATAATAATAATATTTTTTTGAATAAGAAAGTGTTATTATTGTAATACATATTTATTTATTTTTATTTTAATCATAGTTTGTATCAGGGATGTTGCGAATATTCGCATCCGCATCCGCAAATGCGGAGCTTCCGCATGTATTTTGACATCTGCATCCGCATCCGCAATAATCGATGCGGATGTTCATGCGGATGCGGATGTAAGAGAATTTGCGACAAGAAAGAAATGGGGCGGGGCCGGCGAATGGCGCGTGCCGTTTGCACTTGACATTAACCAATGGGAACGAAAATAATGGCGACAAGATCCGACGCATTTTTATTTTTGCCGGTTTTATTTTATTTTTGCAAATAGCAAAGAAGAAAAAAAATATTTCGCCAAAAAATCCATATTATTGTAGCAAAAATTTCGTCACATATTTGACAGTGGGGCCTACCAACTAAGATAGTTCCTACTTTTTTTATAACATCTTAGACATCCGCATCCGCATTCGCATCCGCGGATGTGAGCCTTCAAAAATCCGCATCCGCGGATGTGTAAAAATCGACATCCGCAACATCCCTGGTTTGTATGCACGCACAATGGGTGGTGTGATGGGTTATTTTTTAAAACTGTTAAATTATTTTCATGATGTTCCATATAACATACTCCTGAGGGAAATGCTGTGGTGGTGAAAATAGGCAAGATTAATAATCTTTGACATTTGAACATCTTCTATACTCTACAATTTAATATTGATCGAACCCACTTTAATCTATACTAATATTATAAAGAGGAAAGATTAGATTGTTTGCATTGAATAGGCTCAGAAACTACTGAATCGATTTGGAATTTTATTTCACTGTTGGGAAGCTACACTATCCCCGGGTGACATAGGCTAAGTATATCATATTTTCAAAAAAATAGGGATTCTTACTAAAACTAAATTATTTTTTTAAATACCAATCTACCCATGCGTAGCCAGTGCGGACCGCTAGTATTATATAAAAAATATGTAAAAATGAACGATCAGAGTAACCACTAACTAGCATAGATTATTATTTGCAAGTAATTCATAAATAAAATTTGATGTGTGTTACAGTCATTAAATAAAAAAACTTGAGTGTTTCAACTAAGACATTCCACATAAGGCTGTGTACTTTTTGACCAAATTCAAGCAACAATATTCTTTCTGTTGATGCAAAACAACTATATTCCTATGAAAAATATAAAGCGTACCATGTGAGAGGGAAAGTGTTATGGTAGTATCCCTTTCTAACATGTTTCAGTCTTGTTATGTATCAGTTTTCTAGATTATTTTTTTTGGCGGGCATCAAATTTTGTTGTGCACCCTCCAGTTATCCTACTACCTCAGCGGATGTGATACATACATAAATCTGTAGTATAAGTTAGTGTGCATTCGTGTTTCCTATGAAAAATGTTTAACCCAACAAGACACACTGATCAGACATGAACCAACCAAACTTTTCGCCCTTAATTTTCAAACATAGAATAAGAAATTCTGTTTTTGAGTCATATGAATAAGAAATACCGTCCGAGTATTACAAGGTTGATTATACATTACCTACTTGAGTTTCCACAAAGAACATTTTTGTCAGAGCACTGCTTTATTATACTCTTTTTATAGAAAGAAAATTATTTTATCAATACTTACATTATACAGAAGAAATTAAGAATGGGTTGGTTATAAAAAATGGCATATGAATATAAGAATTTATTAAATTGGTGTCATTTGTAATCTTTCTAATTTTTAACCAATATGATAAATTATTGATAATACAAAGTTGATTGTCTTGTTGCGTCCCCAGCAAAGAATATTATTATTGTATAGACCAGTGGTTTCCAAAGTTGACTGTGCTCCGTCCCATCTAGGAAATATTTCCAATCTTGGGACCCGCTTTTTAGCTTTTCTTCACCAAACATTGCTCGAACAACATTTTTTTATTCATGTCTAATACGGTGGCAAATCGTCCATTAGGGCCAACTCAATATTCGCTCACCACCCACTGGTGGGTCGCGACCCATAGTTTGGGAAATACTGGTATAGACAATTCACACAGATTGAGCTAGTCTCAAATTAAGATATGAATCTTGTATTATGGGTACTAACGCGACGATACGCATATATACAATGCACTAAACACATATACAATATGTAACACCCAGACCCAGAACAATTTGAAAAAGGTAATTCTTCACTTTGCCCTGGCCGGGAATCGAACCCGGAAACTCGTGACTCAAAGACAAGAGTGTTACCTATGCGCCACACTGTTTGCCTCCTGGTCTCCGACTAGGTCTCCCAGTTTTTTCTATAAGTTTTCAAGTGCCCTGTAAAAGGCAAGTATTTGTCAAACATCCTGTAGGTATAAGACATTTAAGATCTTCAATTCAGAGATGAGGTATGCCACT
Organism: Athripsodes cinereus; assembly: GCA_947579605.1. Taxonomy (NCBI): domain Eukaryota; kingdom Metazoa; phylum Arthropoda; class Insecta; order Trichoptera; family Leptoceridae; genus Athripsodes; species Athripsodes cinereus. Next base: position 7,551,624 of record OX388315.1, read on the forward strand.
CATACTGAACGTGTTTATTTTTAATTGACCAGAGAATAAGCCGCATTTTATTAACATGCAGTTAAGAGTTCTGACTACCATGGCTGAAACAATCATGGTATAAGTGGATGAATTCATTTTGCATCATTTTTGAAAAACGAAAAGGTTTTGAAAAATAAAAATAAAATTATCTGCCCGCGAAAGGGAAACAGGGATGAATCGAAAAACATTAATTCAAAGGAGAGCCAAAACAAAATCGAGGGCACTATAATACTGTGGTACAATATAAGTTTTGTTTTACATTGAAATATGGTGTCTAACATGCATATATCTACTCATTCTTTTTTCCCACGACGCATATGACCACAATTTAAGTGATCAATGCAATAAACTCTATTTGGGGATCAGTCGACTCATCCCGTTCCTCCTTTCGCACACAGATATAAACATTTTACTTTCCAATAATGATAGTAAACATTAGCATTGTAAGGTTAACACAACATTGTTTGTAATTGCAGTATTATAAAGATTGCTTCTATGTATGCGTGCAAACCCAAACATGATTCTATTTTTAAATCGTCAGTCATAGACACACACATTACATACCTACTTCAAGTTTGATTTTCATATTAATTTCCGTTAATATTTGCGACACAGTCGAGATTAGTTTGTGACTGAGATGAAATTTTTACTATTGCCTGAATCATACATACAATGTAAGTACATCATATTATCATTGTAAAACACATAACAGAATTGTGATATTTTAGTCCAGATTTCATCATCCTGGGTTTGTTTATTAATTTATCTATTTGATTGCAATGTGAAATTAAAATGTAACATAATTATGATATTTAGTAGTTGAAATAAATAAAACAAGCGTTTTATTCTACATACTATTGTTTTATTCGGTGAGAGAGACGTATTTCGTCTTATAAGGACATTGTCAATCTGAACAATCAAGCTGAGGTATACCAGATTGACAATGTCCTTATAAGACGAAAGACGTCTCTCTCACCGAATAAAACAATAGTAGAATAAAACGCTTATTTTATTTATTTCGATATGGAATTCTACTACCTAAACACTGACACAATGAATAAGTTCGACTGTAGTTTAATTAATTTGGAAGCCATCTCTAAAGAGCTTAAGCTATCATTTTCAGGCAAATGCTCAATGAGGCCTTATTATATGAAGAAGAAAAAACTAAAGATATTCTTAAGATCCTAGGTCGATCAGAAAAAATAATCTTTATAAAAATGTTACATTTATGATATGAGTTTACTGTGGTTTCCCTGATACTGAAAACAAAGTCTATTGCTGGAGATGTTAGTATAGATTTTAGTATCTTATTATGAATGCTGTTCCTGCATAATATGCTTGGCTGTTAATTACGTGAGTGTTTTTTTTTAATATTTCTTTCTCCATTTGTTGTTATTTTATTGCATTTTTTCATGTCAAAGGATTTTATAGCGTTCATTATGTAATAAATAAAATCACCACCCATTGAGCCAAATGTATTTATTATAATATGGTTGATCATCAAAAAGATTGAAGAAATGTCTTTATTTTATGTTTAATGTCTATAATAAATTAAGTCGGTTGTAAACAAATGTATTTTTCTTCTTACATATTGATTCCATAGGAAGTATGTATGCGAGGGATGGTAGATACGATAGGGTCATTGAAAAAAGAAATGTGGCCGGTACTAGAGTGAATGGTACACTTCGACCCTTTGTTAGCAATAGCAATGTGTCGAACATGGCTAAAATACTGGTGCACAACGCCATTCTTGTACCGACACTTATGTATGCAAGCGAAACTTGGACGTGACTGAAGAAGGGCGAGAGTGGAATAAATGCTGTGGAGATGCAATCACTGAGGACAATGGTAGGTATAACATTGAGTGATAGAGTGAGGAATGAGGATATTAGAAGAATTAGTGGATGCAAGAGGAGTGTTGTGGATAGAATGCGTGCAAATAAAAATTGAGATGGTTTGGACATGTGGGGCGAATGGATGATGAAAGATTGACGAAGAGGATATATTTATCTGAAAGAGGGGGTGTGAGAAAGCGCGCACGTCCAAGAACTACGTGGCTCAACCACGTGGATCAAATTCTCAAGGACAGTCGCGTGTTAAGTAAGAGGAATCGGCGTGCATGTATGAGAAACTGGATGAAGGTAGAGGAAGCGAAAGAAGTATGTAAGGATAGAATGACATGGCGTTCTCTCTGCCTACCCCACCTGGGACACGGCGTGAGGGTATAGTATAGTACTAGCTTTTAACATCGGTCACGTTTTGAGAATGTCAAAATTTGAAAAAGTAAACAATTTTACTTCTATATCTCACAGTTTGCTACTGACAACTATGGATTTTATATAAAACCTGTATTAATGACCAATATATATTTTTTAGTAAATAAGATTTAAGTGTATAATTTTACTGTCCAGATATATATTAATTTTAGGCGACAAAATTATTTTAAATTCTGGACAACATAAGTGTCGTTTGTGTGTCAAAGAACCTTAAAGATACGGTACAATTTATCAATTCTAGTACATGGCATCAATGTCACAATGTAATGAATAACAGACAAAAAGTATATATGGCACACTTAAAATTTCACACAACCGACCAACATATAATTTTCTCTGCACTTTGCCAGTAAAGTTGTCCAGAGAGGATGTATTAACAAATTTATGTACACGTGAACGAAATAAAATATTTATATCGGCGTTGATGAACAACATTGTTGTCTCAAAATATATATAAACATAGCGTCATTCAAGATAAGCATGTCTAGAAACTAATTATGAAGTTGCTTATCTATAAAAGATTACCAATAAGAACTCGAAACATTTGTGTTATAATTTCTAATGATGTAGATTTATAACAAAACCGAAATCCACAATCATCATCATCATTTGGTTTTTGATGTTCCTCCCAAGAATAGGGCAGAAAACAGCCATTCAGTCTTTGGACGACATTCCTAATACTTTAATGTTATTGTCATAGGAACGGTGTAAATGTAAAAGAAGGAACCCTTGTGGTTGAAGAAAAGTGTTCTTTTTAGTCAACTATTGTTGAACATTTATGTCACTCTCTCCTAATTGTAATTGGATAATTTATAATCCATTAATGTCTCCAAAATAAAATAAGTGATTCTTACTGTAAGTTATTTCATGTTATATGAAAAGTAGTTATTTGCATCATTCGATTCAGATCAGGAAGTCCCAGATTACCAACAAAAAAAAAGATACTGAGGATTGTAATGCTGTGTTCATATATTGATTGAGTTGACATTTATTTTGTTTTCTAATTGACATTTAAATCTTAAGGGTCGTTCACATTTGTTCACTTTCAGTGATCACTCCGGATGATCCTCTTGCGTGTATTTTACGATGCGTGTATTTCTGAAGCCCTGTATCTCCTGATCCCATTGAGATCCCATGATAAAATTTTATTATATGTATTAAGACATTACAAACTTTTTTTGAGAATTTTTTTAAATTTTAAAATTGCCATTTTTAGAAAAATTTAAATTTAATTTTTTTTTTTATAAGTTAACCCCTATCTTGTGGCATATCATAGTAAAGCCCTATTCAACCGCTTTAAAATAAGACCACTCCCAGGTTTATATCATCATTGGTTGCCAGTCTATAGGCATCCAAAGGTGTCAAAACACGCAATATCACGATGCATGCATTTCTGAAGCCCTGTATCTCCTGATCCCATTGAGATCCCATAATAGAATTTTGGCATATGTATCAATACATTACAAACTATTTTTGACAATTTTTTGGAATTTTTAAAATTGTCACTTTATGAAAAATTTAATTTTAAAATTTAAATTTTTTTTCAAACCGTGACCCCTATCCTGTGGCACATCAGATTAAAGCCCCATTCAACAGCTTTAAAACGAGACCTCTCCCACGTTTATGTCATCACTGGTTGCCAGTCTATAGCCATCCAAAGGTGCCAAGATATGAGATTTTTTCATAAAAATTGAAAACTTTAAAAATTAATAACTTCAAAAATAATTGTGCTACATAGCTGAAATTTGGTATTTTTTCATAAGTCTATGATATATTGCTGTATAAAAAAAATCATGAAAATCTGAGACATCAAGTCTGAATCAGTGTGATGATTTGACACGGAATAACCCAGTAGTAAAACTGAAACCGTTTGTTTTTTACACAAATAGACATGTGTCATGATTTTTTGGGGAAAATCTACAAAGCTTAATTTCCCACTAACACACAGTTATGTAAAATAAATACATTAAAAATCAAAATAATAAATACATCACAAATCAAAATAACAAATACATTATCTAACAAGTCATGTCTAGTATGAGAATGAGTATTCTTAAATTTCCAAAAACCTTACTATAAAAAACAGTTTATTAAATGGTGCACCTACTAATAATATTAAATGAAAAAGTAAATTTTTAATACACTGAAATGTATATCAAGTATTCTTACAATATGACATGTCAAGCATTTTGCGTTCTCTTCCAAAAATATTGACAGCGACTGGGTATAATTTTAGATTTAAAAAAAAAGTAGAAATCTCGGTATTCTCCATTTGTGAGCGACATGTTACTGAGACAAGACATAAAAGTAAGAAAAGCAGTTTTTCAGTGTTTCATTATGAGTGAATATACTTCCCTTTCATTGGATCTAAATCACAAATCTAGTCTACCCATAATAAATCAAGGAAATGAAATTAATTTTCATTTTAATTTACTACACACCTCAGTTTTATAAAATAAATACCAATAAAATGTAACACTGGACTAGCATTATTACCTGCATAATTCATTGAATAAAGATATTCCATCACACCAAAGTTGAATATTTATTACATAAATAATATTTTTAAACAACAGCGTCTCAAATAATACTATTATAGATGACACCACGATTGCATATTTATCACCCGGCCAAGTTGGCACAATAGGAATAGATAAGGTGGATATTGAGTGATAAAAAAATTCTCCGAATCACTTTACAGTACAAATACCTACACTTACAAATAATACGGAAGATTCTAAAACACAGTGCATAACACATTTAACATGTTCAATACAGCAGTGATCAGCACCCATCCTAAAAGTATTATTTTTATATGAAACAGACAGGACGACCTGCATGCTTATTACATTCAGTGAGCTTCCCCACTTATGGAAGACGTAATGATAGTGCACAAAGACAAAATTAATTGAAAATTTGAACCTGAAATCTCTCAATTAAAAAATCTAAAGTTCTACTTAAAATGATGAAACATTTAAGCCTAATTAAGTTTTTTTTTGTCTTTTACCATCTTAAATTAAGCTCTAACCTGAAGTATGAAATTCTCAAATTGAATGAGTTTCTTAAATTTGAGAATGCATTTTACCTATTATATGTAAATTTAAAATGAATCTCATTTTGAAATAAGCACAACTACAAGGCAATCAATCACCTTCCCACTACACTCATGTCATGAAGGTTAACAGTGAAAAGATTAGAACCTGGGATATGTCAATGAAAGTTACAGAACTTATTTAATTATTTAACTCTCCCGTCAAATTACACGCCACCTCACCTCTATGGAGTGTATTGTTATTTTAATGAAGAAGATTATCAAATTTTACTACGTTTGAAAAAAGTTTGAGAAGTCCTTAAAATAATATGGATTGCAATTTACTTTATCAGCTGTAATTAAAATACCAACAAGATACAACAATTGAAAATTTATAGTTAATAATTGACATTATAAAAAAACGGTAACTGCTAACATAAAACAAAAACACTGTGTAAGAATCTATTCATAAATTTTAAAAGTTAATTTAGTATCACAAAATTCTACTTGACCCAAAATCTTTTCTACAAAATTATTGCAAATGGAGTTTTGTTTCTAAAAATAATGAACTTACTAGGTATGTATGCAATTGTCATAATAATTAACTCGTAAAATATTTAACATCTTACATTCAGCGATAACGTGCAGCAAACTCCCATTATGCCTTTAATTTATTTAAGTCTTTTTAATAAATAATGTTATTAGTAAAAAAATATACATTAAAACCATTTTAAATAACCGAATGTGCAACCGGGTTTCAAACACGAATCATGTCATTACCAATCAGGCATCTCGATTGGAGAACGTAACTCTTGTGAAAAATCCTATCAGAAGAAATGAGAAAGGCGTCCCAATGCTTACGAATTGCCTCAAGGCTAGCTTAAGTGATCTGCTTTGGTGTCCATTGACAATGTCAATTCCGCCATTTTTACTGTCACAGAGTAATGTTCACCAATCGAGAAACATTTAATGCAAACCATAAAAGTAACAATTTTTTTGGATCTCAAATGTATCGAGATCACCCGTTTAAGTGAGACAATTAAGTTTAATACTTTACCAATGGGATGGAGACTCTACATCCCGTTGCAGGTGTAATGACTAATGACTTTTAAAGTAAAATATTAGAATAAATTCTTACCCATTTTAATTTGTTTGGTCCTTTTCCTTTTACGGTTTCCTAAATTTCCTGTACGGTTTCGTTTCCCTCCATAGGTTTTCACAAAGTCAGTCGTCACGTCTCCTTGCTTTGGATCTTCCGATATTGTTTCTAAAGGTTTTACATCAAATTGTTTGATTATATCGGGGTGGGCCTTGATGACATCAGTTTGTTTTCCATTCAGTACATAATTTTCTGAAGTGTTCACAATTGTCTTCTGAGGAACAAACTGGTCGAGCATTACATTTTCTTTTCTAATTGTATTTGTCCTAGCATCGATAATCTGCAACACAATCACAAGTTTTCACTATATCGTTTTGATACATCAGATCACACAGTTGTCTTTTTATAAATAATATACTTCACTACTATTACTGTCTATTCGCTACATTTCGATATACATTTGTCTTAGTCCGCATCTACACTACTTGGCAAACACAGCAAACGAAAGGTTCTGCCTCTTTTTTCCTCTCTTTGTCTTTATAAGAAAGAAATGATAAAAAAATTGTTTCCTTCCCTTAGAAGAGAAAAAAGGGAGACGAAACTCTTTGATCGCCGCACTTGTCAAATGTTTTTTTTTTATTTATTTTTTGATCAACGACTCTGTTTATTTTTTTCTGTGAGCCCTTCATAGGCTGTCTTAATTCCTACATAAACATCTATGATAATCTCACATATTGTTTGTAGACCGGATATAGACCCACAAGCTAACATGTCTGGTCTCCCTCTCCACGGAAATCTTAAGTAAAAGGCAAAAGATTTATTCTTATTGAAGAAAAGCCAGAGTGAGCTAATGTATGGTTTACAAATAATTTAAAAAAGTTTTTATAAAATTTAAAACTAACATTTTCTAATACTTTTACTAATAATCGAAAATTTTATTTCTAGCATTCTGAGTTCTGTATCAAAAGTGAATGTAAATGTTTAAGATTATAAGAATAAATGTTTAAGATTATAATAAATTTAAGATTATTTTAGGACATTCAACCAAAACCACAAGATAAAAAATTGTATACATACAATTAATTACTTCCGAGTTGACTGATAAAACACCCCAAATCTATTATCAAATAATTATAATGGATAAAGGGTATGTATGTTATCGTATCTGTCAATACATATATGCATCCGCATTTAACGATCAAATGGTGAAAACAAATGTTCTGTCCCTCTTTTCTTCTCTGTGTGGATATAGAAAAAAAGAGAAAGAAAATGGTAAGATTTCTGTCTTTCTTTTTCCTATATTTACAACAGAAAGAAAAGAGAGAACATTTGTTTGCACAGTTTGTTAGTAAGTGTGGAACAAAAATCTATCAGTACACTTTCTCATATTCACACAATCAAATATTATTTATTGTACAGAATTTTCCCTATTGACTTTTATCTTGTCCACGTACTAAATAGGAAAAACCATGTGATAGGGTGATTCGGAATATCTTAAGACGTAGCCATCAAAGTGTTTTAAAAATCAATATTCAATTCTGTTGTCAAAATTTACATTCAATTTTGATATTATACTAAGAATGTGGCAGGGAAAGCATGTATCTACTAACAAAAATCACAACTATCTACAATAATTGCATATACATCACACCCAATATTCTATTTTTTAATTAAGCATAGTTATACAGTAAGTAACCATTCAACAAATATGACACAACATAGAGATGCAGGTCAAATTTGTGGATTAGCTGTGTCTGCATAACTATTTCAATTATTATAATAGAACAGCTGACACTAACGGGGTGTTCACATTTGGCGAATATCGCCAGGCGAATTTCAAAATATATCGCCAGGCGAAAAAACAAAATTCGCCGGACACCCATTGATCGTCACACCTGTTGACACAGTCCACCGATATAGAAAAAATCTGTCAGACACGCTTTGATTTTGTCATTTTTTTTCAAAATGGCGGACGTCGAGATGGAGATCGCGAAGTGTTTATTTTTAGTTGAAAATGTTACAGTAGAGTTTATAAGGTGCCTTTTAATTAAGGAAACAAACCAACAACAAAGATAATAGCTGTCACGAATCGGGAAACATTATAAAATTTATAGGTTATAAAGTTTTTACCATAGATACGGACGCCCCGCACATCTACGCATGCGCGAATCGCTCCACCAAATTAAAATGTTGGAAGGTTGTCAACTTATTATTGCTCCACCTGCTCCACCTGCTCCACTGCTTAACTTACTATGGCTCCACCAAATTAAAATGTTGGAAGGTTGTCAACTTGAGACAATATCGTTTTCACTAGTTTTTATCGTTTCAGACTAGCTGTCATTTCGTTCACACGGTTCAAAAGGCTGACGATATTTTGGTTTCCTGGCAATATTCGCTAAATGTGAACACCACATAATATTAAACTATTAACATACTCCCTGTCAATAAGCACAACAAACTAACCTTGTATACAGGACCCATTGGATACTAATCAATATATAGTATTAACACATCTACTGAGCTCTGTCATTCATTCAATATTTCCAAAGGATATCTAGAATGTAAGAGAATTCAAATTGATTCATAAGATAGACAATATTATATGAAAAAAGAAAAGAAACGGTTTCCTTAACACAAAACTGAATTTATTGATAATAAATTTTCTTCATTGCGAAACATCACGACAATAAACATCATTTTTACTATTGGATTATTTATATTGGGCTGTTGCTGTAAATAGTTCTCCTGAAGAGCGCAATCGCACTATTATTCAAAAACTATAATTTTTACAAATTTTATTAGTTATACTTAGTTAATTTTATATTTGGCTAATATCATTTCGTAGCACCAAGAAAAAATGCAAAAAGTACACCATCACTTCTGATTTTTTATTTACAAGTTGCCATGACCTAGCCATATGAAACCATGCCAATTTTTTTTTTCAAGCTGTTGAAAACTTTCCAAGTTATCGGGGTTCAAAGTTTACCGACGGGATCCGTTTTTGCCAACATCGACATTGTGCCGCTCAAAAGAAAAAAAATCATATCTCAGTTAATCCTTAATATTTACAAGTGCTATTTTTACCATTTATTCTATGATATGTACTGATGACATAAAAAATTACAATTGTTCATAAACTGTCAGATTACTTTAAAAAGGAAAAAAAAATGTTAACTAATTGTTACTTCCTCACTTTCATACATAAATTTGAAAGTTACGTCCTCAAATCCCAAAATCTGTGAATTATATTTGTTTATATTTTTTTAAAGTAATATAACAAGTCAAAATATTTGTTTAAATTATCAGTACGTATCACAGAATAAATGGTAAAAATATCACAAGAAAATATTAAAGATTAACTGAGTTATGATTTTTTTCCTGAGGGCACGTCAATATTACCAAAAACGGACCTCGTCAGATGGAAAAGAAGGTGTTTGACCTAGACAAAAAAAATTGTCATGGCTTCCTAACTAGATCGTAGTAGCTTATAAATAAAAAAATATTAAAATCGGAAGTGATGGGTTACCTAGGTTTGTTGAATTGATGTAAAATGACCCATTCCTATTTTATTAATGTTTATAAACAGCTATTATTAACAGCTTACACGTGCAGCTAGTCTGCTGGCTACCCCACCAGTGGAATATGTCATGATGGTGTAGTAGTATTTTAATAAAATTCATCACTTAATTTAAAGATAACAAAACCACACATATGTTTCATATCTATGTAATTTTGTCTCACATACCTATTTCCTTAGTCTTATCTTCAAGCAGTTAAAAAGTAAGACCATATACAGCCGAGCCTCGGTAATCCGACAAACGTTTTGCAGGACAGTGTCGGATTATCGAATTTATCGGATTATAGAGTAGACCCCCTACAGTTCGGAACTTTTTACAAAGGATTACCTTGTAATCTGACAAATTACAGATCCAATGATAAGATTTTATATCATCGGTTAAATAGAAAAGTGACAAAATTCAAAATGAAAAAATTTGAGAGTACATTCATTTAAAGTTTATAATGTGGACCAGGCGTCGGCAACCTATGGCACGCGTGCCAGGCTTGGCACGCGATGGGGTTCTGAATGGCACTCTACAAAGTAATCAGGGACAAGGTTCGCATTAAAAAAATTTAATTTATGTTAGAATTTTATGTTATTTTTTTAATAAATATGTTTAAAAGATAAATTTGATATAAAATTCTTCTCCTCTAGAACCCCATTATATAATTTAGAATTAAGGCGGCACCCTGAATCATATTGGTAGAGTGGCTTGGCACACCACAGCTAAAAGGTTGCCGACCCCTGATGTGGACATATGTTATGTGAAATTATAGAAAAATATAATAATTAATAAAATAAAAAACTTTAAATGCACGTACTGTAAAAATTGTTCATTTTGAATTATGTCACTTTTCTATTTAACATGATAGGTTACACATACTCTGTATAACATATTATGTATGTATAACATATTGAGTATGTATAACATATAAAATCATGTAAATTACCATGTCCGATTACAGGGGCTGCCAGATTAAACAGGGGTCGGATTACCGACTGTACGATTACGACTGTAGTAACATGACAAAATTTCTAAACAAAATTGATTTCTATGGAAATTGGGGTTAATTAAACATTTTTAATGATTCAGTAAATGAAATATTTTGTATATTTCACTATGCCCATTGTTTCACTTTTTAATTGCTACAAGTGAATTTCCAAAATAAAACAGTTAAAAATAATATCACGGTTGCACAAGAGATTTTACACATTGTTTACAGAATTTTTCTTGAAATATACAATGGATTCAATAAAACAAATAATTGTAATTAATCGTTTCCAATGGAATACACACCCAAACTAATACAATATTCAAACAGGTAAAACAACAGTTTATATGACACATCCTAATCTAAGACACACAAACATAGATCTTCGTGTTCACAAAGAAAATGTCTTAACTCGGTGTATCTCTTTATCTGAAATGGTCTTGAAAATTTAATTCTTATCAAATATTACACCCATACGCATTATTAATGATTCAAATACAGATAAGTAACTTTATCATACACTCAAAGATGACTCTCACGATACAAAAAAAGTGTCTAAATTTTAATCAATATTTCTCTCTGCCTAGTTTACTTGGGATAAGGCATGAGGGTAAAGCTTGTCAAAATATTAATTGACCAAGATGTCAATCTGCCCGTTGGTTTTAACTTTAAGGTTTACCTTGCATATACATTGAGGATGTAATAATTGATTCAGCAGCAGTTTATAAATGATAATCTTTCATAATATTAGAACTTTGCGCAAAGATGCTAGAAGATTACCTATGGGTAAAAAAAGATGATTAATTTTACAAATTAATGCTTCGTAAAGATATTTTTTTATAAACACTTCAACAATTGTTTTTAATTAAACGTTCAAAAAATGTGTACACTATTTGTGACCCATGATAGTCTTTACTGTATTATAATTTAAAATACTTCAGAATTGGAAGTCCTAGATGTGTCATTGGATTTTTAAAATCATAAAGGATAGCATACAGAAGGGTTATGGTTGACTCCAGGAATGTTTTGTCTTTCTGTCTCTCTTTTGCTACTCTTTTAGAGTTTATTCAGTCACCCACAACATTGGGACCCATTTTATGACATCATCAATATTTATATTTTTTGGGGTTAAAACTAATAAGGACAATAAGTGTGTTTTGAATAGAACTAAATAAGTTACAATTCAATTCATTGCCTCAGAACTATCCTCAGTGTTCTTAAAATACTTGCATAGTTAAGGAATATTATTTATATTATAATTTATGTTATTAATGAGAAAGCACATTATTTCATATATTATGTAATTTTAATAGCACATTAAGTAGTTGTAATGGGTACTTGATACATTATTCAGATTGTGAATCAATCATCTCAACTTGTCAAGAGGAGTCAGCAGACACTTCCAATATTTAAAGTTAACCTTAAAGACAAATAGTAAGACATGCCAAGGAAACACTGTAAATCGAGATTGCGTTAGTATATACGTATAAAGGTTATGTGTGATATTATTTTTTGCTTGAATCGTAGCCCAAAAAGACGAAATCCTCGTAGAAAAGATAAGATGATTTTAAGAAACTGATATGCAGATGAAAATAAGTGTAATTTAGAAAAGTTACCGAGCCAAAATCCAGGTATAAATACAAACAAAATTTGAAACAGCACGCACAACTATTTTTTATTACCGATTAAAACTTACGCACAATACGCAATGATTTAAATGACGAACTCAACGAAACAAACACAATACAAATAACAATGTACAATTCACTTTTAGGTATTTAGTTTCGTACCGCGTCACTTTAATTTATTATCATAGCATCACAATTACAACTCACACTGGTATTTCCCCACGAGATTTGGTCTTCCCCTTGAAATTAGTATTGTTCAGAATCTGAGTATTCGTTTTTATGTATTCGTTCTTCAACTTAACTCGAAGAACTAAATCCTCAATGCCAAATCTGTTCGGTCTTTTTCGTTCTTTTGGGAAAAATTACATTAAAGTACTATATTTTCAAAGAAACTAAGGTTTAACATCGCGTGGCAAATAAAGTCACGAACGAGATTTAAATCTTCATGTGTGTTTTTTTTTTGGAAAAAAAACCTTAAGATACTCTATTTTCAAAGATACTAAGGTTTCATATTGCGTGTCAAACGTTGAGAACGAGATTCTTGGATTTAAATCTACGTGTTATTATTTTGGAAAAAACGCCATTGGAGTATTCTATTTTCAAAGGAATTAAGGTTTTATATCGCGTGTCAAATGTAACAAACATGATTCAAAGATTTAAATCTTTGTGAAGTTGTTTTGGTAAAAATACCATTAGAATACTCTATTTACAAAGAGACTAAGGTTTAAAATCGCGTGACATATATCACAAACAAGATTTAAGGATTTAAATCTTCGTGTCGTCTTTTGGGAAAAAGGCCTTTAAAATACTTTATTTTCAAAGAGACTAAGGTGAAAATCGCGTGACAAATTCCACGAACGAGAACGAATGTAAAGAACGAATTGTTTTGAAGAACGATGTCTCAAGTACCGATTACTGAAAAAGAACTGGATTTACCATTACTACTTGAAATGTGTATTTACGTATTAAACTTCCATCGTACTTTAAAACGTTTTTTTTTTTTGACATCTTTAAGACACGCGCCTTATTATTGGTTGATCTTTGTAATATTTATTTCTGATTGGTGGAAAAACTAAAATGAACGCGATGTTTATTTATAGTATGTGTGACAGTTCATAGAAGTTGAACTAATTAAATGATTTAAATTTAGTAAAATATTCTCAACAGACTCAACACCCAAAAAGAAATTTTTTAATACCATACCTAAATTTTAAAACTTTCTGTTCATTACAAAAAGATGTTATTTAGTGGTTTCCGCATTTTACTACATTTTTCACGTCGCTGCAGTTTGTTGGTTTATTGGTTTTTCGTCTCAAGCTGGCTTATTTTTATACCTTGTATGATATGTATGATGTATCACAATATGTATGGTTGAATTTGAGGATATTACAAGATAGAGAGTATTAGGGTCTCCCGACGTTTACGAATTGGCTCAGGCGGACTTGAGCGCTGTATGACATGACAACGTCCAGCAATTCCATATTCCTGTCATGCTTAATTTTCTCGAAATTACTATATAGACCATTAAAGTATGACGTCACTGAAAAATCATTGAGGGGCATCAGGCATCCCAACACAACAGACGATTACGGTGTAATATTAGGTGGAACGCCTAAAGAATACCTAATAATCAAAAAAACTGTCAGTGTCGATTTTGTTATTATTTTGTCGTCTGACTTTCTTTTTTTTTCTCTTATGGCATAACATCCTACAAGGATAATTTGCGCAATCTGACTGTTTGCCCCCCAAGCAAAAGCAAATCCATAGACAAGACCACGTGACCTTTAATGGTCTATAGGATTTAGAGAAGGAAACGTCACCTTATTTGGAAGTGTCCCAGACGGTATTTGAAACTGCAAACTTATCCTTTTCGCAAGGTGTGCATTGTCCAATAGGCTACTAGGCGACATGCTGAAGGTCCCAAAATTCTCTCTTGTAAACCTCAATAACGGCTTCATGTGTAGATTTTGTTCTGGTATACCCTTAAATGGGTATAGTATGTAGGCTACTTCTAAGCGAAAATAGGTGGAGTTGTATACTTTTTGTATCCTTTATACTGTATAGGTATTTTTTTTTACTGACATCCATCCATATTTATTGAATATTATTTTGGTTTGGTAGTGCTAATGACATCTTCTTCTCGTGCCGTCCCCTCGACGTTGGCAATCACTCTGGCAAAGGTTTCTCTATCTTGCGTGACCCGGAACAGCTCCCCCACATGTTTCATCCAGGTCCAGTCTTTTATGTTGCGCAGCCAAGACGTTTGCCTTCTACCAGGACCACGCTGCCCCTCAATCTTCCCCATCAGTATCAGCTGGAGCAAACTATACTTATTGCCCAGCAGAACGTGACCCAGATATGAAATCTTACTGACCTTAACGTCCTTCAGCAGCTGTCTACTGCAATTCAGAGTTGCTGACCAAATCTGTCCATGGTATGCAAAGCATTCTCCTGTGCAACCACATCTCGAATGCCTCCAACCGGTTCATAGTGTGCACTTTCAGGGTCCAAGTTTCCGAGCCATACAGCAATACAGACCATAGAAAAATGCAATTAATATAGATAGATTTTGGTCGAAGAATATCTAGAATCACGTTATGATAAGCACGTTTCTATCTATCTTCACTTGGAAGTATCCAACATGCCAAGTGATTTCATAATTTGTATGTTGGGTTGGGTTTGAAGCTTGAACTTGATTGAAAAAAAAAACTGGCAACTACAAAAGCTAAGTGGCAACATTGAGCCAACTGTCATATTGTGACGTTTCTGCCGACGGATCGAAAAGATTTGAGGTTGAAAAAGATAATTTACTTTTGTTGTGCATTTAATTGACTACGGATTCTAGATAATTCTAGATGTTTATGTTTTATTATCTTAAGTATGTGGTCTTTTTTTGTTATCTTTTATGAAACAATTTTATCTGTTTATATACAAATGTTGTAGATTCATTCGTGTAAATATTCTCTTCATTTCATTCGGTTTATTTACGATAAATATATTTTTTAATTTCAGTGAGGTTATGGTAAACTTTTAAATCAATTAGAATGTATTGTTGGGGTAGTACAGTTCACGGAGAATTAGGATTGGGCGGCATAGAGGAAGAACAGGTGAGATTACATTTATTTCTTTGACAACTTATCAAAAAATACTATCCCCAACAATTTTCTTTGAAGTACCTGCACTTTTCAATATGACAACATTATTATTTTAATACTTTTTAACAATACAATTAAATATTCAAACATTTTAAGTTAGAGGGCATATTTATTTGTGAATAATATCTATTACAGTATGACATTCCTAGGATTTGCCCTGATGGTATAGTAGTAGTAAATCTCTTTCCCTGAGTCTGAGGAGATTTTTGAATTATATGTAAAACATAAATAATTTGTATTTATCAAATATCTGTGCAATTTTTTTTCGCATGTTATATTTTGTAGGAATAAATTGAAATGCAGTTTTAAATTGAAATTTGTGCATTTATTTCTATGCATATCATCATTTCATCTACTGAAAGTGGGGTAGCCAAGTGGATATAATGAACATGCAGTTTGTACTCTCTGTGCATTAAAAAAGTAAGACATTCAAAATGGGTGTTACATATTATAATCCTTGAATTAAAGATTTTGAATGTATATTTACGTATATTTACAAATACCTGCTTTATATAAGACACATTCAAAAGAGTGGGAGACCTACTATATTAAGTGTTTAAGAATTTGTTTCTTAAAACACGTTTTTATCAAAAGTAACTAGCAGATGCGTTACATACAGAAATGTTTTTCTCTGAAAACATTCTTTCTCTGCCCCAAAAATATGCTAAGGGGAGACAGGGGAGGTAGTATAAACTATTTGATATTGAAATGTGAATCTGCTTAACATAAATTTGTGTTTAATTGAGTAAAATTCTTTACGTTAGCCAGATAATGAAAACGGAAGCTTTTGAAAGTCAGCTCGCGACCAATAAAGTCACAGTGGAAGTACTAAATAAGTGTTTTATTCGTAATAATTTTATATATTATTCAATGTACAACAAGTGGGTGTATCACTGTATTGTGACGTTTTACAACTAACTCGGACTTATTAATACATTAACTTATCTTACATTTACTACATTTACTTATCTTCAATACTATAGAAACAGAAAAAAAATCACAATATTGACAACAATAGTCAAGACCAGAAATTATATGTCTAATAATTTTTCTGGCAGCAACAGTAAAAACTATGTGTTTTCAGATTCTCACTCCAGTTCCATCCCCATGGATCCATGCAAGTCAAGTGACCTTTGTGGCATGCGGCGAAAACCACACTCTGTTCCTCACTGAGGATGGGAAGGTATATTCCTGTGGAAATAATGATCATGGACAACTTGGACATGATCAATCCACTAAGAGGCCACGTAAGTGTTATAAATCCAGCTATCTCTATTCTATGCCCTCACGGTATCTCGGTGGGGGAGTAAGGACACTAACTGCATGTAATAAATATATATCTTTTTTTGCCATATAAAAAAAATATAACAATAGAGATGGGTGACATACCTCACTGCTATGTTATATGTTTTATTCTGATGTTTTACAAACACCTTTTTACAGGACATTTAAAAACTACTTCTTAAAAACTAAAAAGGACTTCATGGAACTATCTGTATTCACAAAAAGTATTATAAAATATTTTTTTCCAGAACCTGTCACTGCATTGGATGCATACCGCATGACACAAATATCTTGTGGGAGTTCCCATTCCTTGGCTGTGAATGAGTGGGGACAGACTTTTGGTTGGGGCTCAAACTCCATGGGGCAGTTGGGTATGGGTGGTGATGGGATCTCTTCACCACGAATCCTTAGAGCTCTGGCAACCCAGCATGTAGTACAATTGGCAACAGGCTTATATCATTCAGTTGCATTAATGAACAGTAAGTAACATTAAAATTACACGACACATCGCTCACACTGTAATAGTAAACAACATATACCTCAACAAAGACATGAAGTTCACACTTTGACAGTATGCAATACATACCTTTGTGGACTACAATCACTTGACAACACTTTAAACTCCTGATGATGGTGACAGCACACTCATCGAAAGCTCGAAACAACAGCAATAACTACATGGTGATTCCGATATCTAGACAACGTGATAAAGATCGTGAAAACCTGAAGAAGTATTAAATGGACCCATTTCGAGGGTGTACTACGAGTAAAAGTAGTTTGACATGTTATAATTTTACAATTATGCTGATGGTATTCCCTCGAGTTATTTCAGTTTGAGATTTATTTAACAAGAAACATATCTCTTGTGAAATAACCAAACTTACACATTATTTTATTCCATAAAGTTTGTCTTAAACAATCCATATTATTTAATTTTGTTTTCTTTATATAGATGGAGATATCTACACATGGGGAGCTAACTCATATGGACAGTTAGGCTTAGGTAGATTTTCTGAGAAAGAACAATATCCCCAACTAGTAAAATCTCTCTCCGGAGTTCCATTTGCCTTCATAGCATGTGGTGGATATCACACATTTGCACTGTCCAAGTGAGTAAAATACTTTCTTTTTATTTTCTCTACGCTCATGATCCTTAGAATTGAGAAAATACCTATAAAGAAGAAGAATTCAAATCTCTCTTTATTATCATTTATCCTTCACATTCCTCCTAGATTTACAGGGAAGAAAAAAGTCTCCTCCTTTTATGTGTCACTATTGGAGTATTAATAGTCCATTCTATTATTCTATTTTTGTTTACACTCAGTTTATAAATTCTGCTAATTTTGCTCTAGTATAGAAAATATTTTGCATAGTCAGATGATTTATTTTTCAATATCGGCACAATTATATTTGCTTGCAAATACATGTTGATAATAAACCTCCCAAACCTAGAATACGTCATGTTGATAATAAATCCTCCCAAACCTAGAATACATGTTGATTATAAATCCTCCCAAACCTAGAATACATGTTGATAATAAACTTCCCAAACCTAGAATACATGTAAATAATAAACCTCCCAAATCTAAAATGACTTTGTGCTGATCAGGTCACTTACCATACTTTTTGCTTTGATATGATTGTCGTTGAAATAACATGTCAAAAAGAGAGTTGTCCATGTCATTAGGTACTTTGTGGGGGTGAGAAAATTTTTCTTTTTTTTTGACCAACCATATTGTTCATTTATTAAAATACAATCCAACTCTCTGTGGAATAATAAGTATTCATTATCAACAGTTTCTGTAAAACATGTGTCAGCATAACAGCTATGTAGTTTTTTTGTCGACAAACTAAATAGTTTAATAATTTTTATTAATACACGTTTTGTTATATTAGGTCTGGTGCTGTGTATGCATGGGGCAAAAACACCTGTGGACAGTTGGGATTGAACGATGTTGAAAATCACTGCTATCCGACACATCTCAAATGTTTGAGAAGTATTAAGGTAAACAGAATAAAAATAGATATTTCATTTCAATAATTTATTATAGCTTAAAAATATCAAGTTTTTTACGTAACAGTGCTATAAACTTATAACGACTTGTTGCCACAATTAATGGATGAATAATTTTTTAATCTATTTACGAGGGTTGCTACTTAAGTTTTGAGATACGGCAAAACCAGTGCGAATATGTCAAATCTGACTTTGTCATCGTAAAGTTTGAAACATTTTATGGTAAACATACTCAGAACGTTTTGTCATACGAGTGATATTTCTATTGTTTACACATACTTCAAAAATTTGCTTTGTTAAAAAAATGGAATTAAATCGTGAACATTTTCGTTCGATAATTTTCTATGACTTTCGATGTGGGTTAAATCAACAACAGTGTGCCGATCAACTTGTTGCGACTTTTGATGGTGAAGTACCATGTCAAGCCACCATGTTTCGCTGATTTTCTGATTTCAGCCGTGGTCAGACTTCGTTGCAGGACGAATTTCGTGAAGGTCGTTTAAAATCGGATGTTGTGCCAGAAAACATCAATGCTGTGCGTAAACTGATTTTGCAAGATCGTCATATGACATACCGTGAGATTGAGGTATGCTTGATCATTGGTTCCACTCGCATACATTCAATATTGCATGAACGTTTGGCTGTCAAAAAGATTTTTTCGCATTGGATACCGCATAGTTTGGCAATCGTCCAAAAAAAGGCTCGTGTCGATTTTTGCAAGCAAATGATGAAAAAAATCAATCGTGGTGCTTCAAAAGACGTCTATAAGATCGTGATAGATGATGAATCATAGATATATGCATACGAGCCCGAAACTAAACAACAATCACTTGTATGGGTCTTTCAAGATGAGCCAAATTCAACAAAAGTTGTTCGCGCACGAAGCATTTTGAAGCAAATGGTCGCCTGTTTTTTTCGGAATAACTGGAAATTCCGTTAGATCAATGTAGAACGGTTAATTCTGAATGGTAAACCACAATTTTTTTGTCTTAATTTAATTTTTATTGGTTAAGAGAGAACAACTTTTATGTGTATCACATGCAATTATTCTGTTAGTAACCATACTTTTGGGATACATCGTGATGGTATAGATAGATAGACATATTTGTGTGTGTGTCTAACCTGTGGAATTCCCAGAATAGAATATATCTCTCACAATTTTTTGAAAATTTTCAATTGTCTAGTAAAATGTAGGTATTTGTAAAGTTGACCGTTGAGAAGAATGGTTGGTAGAACTCTGCGTGATAGAGTGAAGAATGAGCGGATGCAAGAAGAGTGTTGTGGACAGAATGCGCGTTAATAAGCAACGGTGGTTTGGACATGTTGAACCAATGAAT
This sequence comes from Athripsodes cinereus, assembly GCA_947579605.1. Taxonomy (NCBI): domain Eukaryota; kingdom Metazoa; phylum Arthropoda; class Insecta; order Trichoptera; family Leptoceridae; genus Athripsodes; species Athripsodes cinereus. The sequence continues at coordinate 7,572,020 of OX388315.1, forward strand.
GAGGTAAGAATGACAAAGAGGATATACTTGTCTGAAAGAAATAGTGTGAGGAAGCGCAGGCGTTCGAGAACCATGTGACTTTTTCAGTGTGCGGGCACTCTTCATAACAGCCGCCACGCATCACCATAGCTCTTGGATAAATATCCGTTTTTACCGTTCATATTGATCATATAATTCTCAGTTTTCGTGTGTATTGCAAAATAAAAATACGCAGTTTTTATTCATTTTTAATGTGCATCATCTCCTAATTTTAATCGAGTTTTGCGTTAAATTTAATATCTAAAAATCGACAACTTCATATATTGTTTTATAATATTCTGTGCTACATTCACCGTTTCTATCAGTTCTAAAATCCAAACATGTGTCCTGAACAACCGTTTCTGAGAATAACGGTTTAGTGTATACCTAGTGTCCTGCAATGATTAACAGAGGCGGCAACACAACATCGCTACCCATAACACATAGTGGGTGAAAGCTACAACAAAACTATAGAACGCGAGTGTCGCAGATGAATATTTTAAATGAATGTGTATATCAATATACACAAGCAAAATACAAATATATTAACATTCAAGAGCAGACTAAAGACATCGCTCGTCCAACAGAGCTTCCTGCGCCCTTGTCATGGATTCTCCATTAAACGGCGCTGAAGAAATCATCCATCATCATCATCATCATCTTGATCACGTGGATCAAATTCTTAAGGACGCCCCTGTGGAGTAATGAACCGACGCGCGTGCATGAGAAGCTATGAATGAGGAGGAAGGGAAGGAAGTGTGTAAAGATAGATCTATTTGACGTTCCGTTCTCTCTTCCTACCCCACATGGGACACAACTTGAGGGTATAGTATAGTATAGATAGTATTTGTAAAACACCACATATGAGACATTTTACGGAACATCTTCGGTTCAGCATTGGATATTGGCTAAAAAAGGAACAAAGGAGTAATGAAAACACAAATGCTAAAAGTCAAATATATCAGGCAAACAATATTTTTCATCAAATGAAATTTATGATTCATAAATTTCAGATATTTTGATTTGATAACTATTTTAGTGGTCAGTTAATACTTAACAAATTAAACAAGGTTCACAAAATCTACCATTTTGACTTGTAAAATTTTTTTTGAAAGCACAATTTGTTTTATATTTACACGTATATTTTGTTTGTTTTGTTTTCAGGTTATTCACATATCATGCGGTGAAGAGTTCTCTCTCTTCTTGACATTAGACGGCGGAGTTTTCACTTGTGGTTCTGGTAGTTATGGGCAACTTGGTCATGGGGAACCTAGAGATGAAATTATACCTAGAAAGGTAAGAGTTTTGACACTTAGAGAGAATTAATAAATTTGATCAAATAGAGATTTTTTTTGCCCTTTAATACTTCCTTGGAGTATACAGAGCAGAAAACCTCTTGTATTCGGAATAATTTCTGCACCAGTCAAATTCCTCTTCCTGAAACATTTTTAACACATTGCCATATGACTGGTGTACTGTGATATAGAGGTATTCATTGAAAATTTTAGAAATGGAAGAATTGTTTTTAATATTTTCATAATGTTTCCTGACCAGGATCATTGTCTCTCCTGTATTATAGAGATAATAGATCTTTGTTGGAAAGAGACTTGGGCCAGCTCTGAGCGTGACCAACTGGCGATGAGAAGTGATGGAAAGGGGGAGGTAGAGGAGGCCAAGACCCACACCGGGATGTAATGTCAATGATGATGATAATGACAGATCTTCAGAGTGTGTTGGCACTCTGCCTCGTTTGAATACTTACTTAATTCTAGTCATCATTTCTTAACTGCTGGCTTCCACAAAATTTTATCTTATTTTCTGTTTCAAGCGACATTTATCCTGTTTGAATATTTGTAATTAATAATTCTTGTCTTGCATTTTTAAGGTAATGGAGTTGATGGGAACAGTAGTTGTACAAGCTGAATGTGGCAGAAGACACACAATGGTGGTGACTGAAAGTAGTCGGATACACGCCTGTGGCTTGGGTTCATCTGGACAGTTGGGATGTGGCTCAACCGCAGTGTCACCCTTGCCTAGGGCACTTAGACCTCCTTGGCAGGTGAGTCTTATTTTATCACTCACTCAGTCTCCCTTCAACGCTCCTCCCAGAAGAATAGGACTAAAGTCAGTCTCCTCCACTCAGAGCGTCTTTGCCGATTAAATCACCTTTTTCTAAGGATGAAAAAGATCTATTTTATGTGTCATTATTTTTATTTATTATTTAAAATATTTAAAAAAAATATCAATTGTTTGCCAACAAACACTGTTAACTTCAATTATCTCTTGGAGATGTCAGACAAAAAGGTCTTGACTGCATCTTGTTCTCAGTATGTGCAATAAGAGTTGGTCAAAAGAGTAATTTATTTTCTATACTTATTGCCAGCCCTTATCTCTCCTCTACTGGATATAAGCCTCTTCAACACTCTTCTATCCTTTCCTACCATAGACCTTATTTTTATTAACTATTTCTTTGATGAGAGTCCTCCGTATGTCACAAATCAATATAAAAAATTTAATTGTTGTCTGAATTTTTTAATATTTTTTTTGTAAATACCTGCATAGTGAAAAATATATATTTTAATACATTCATAATTTTTTCTTCTTCAGAGCGCTGTGAATGGTAGCCATTTAGATGATTTTAGCATACAAAGAATATTTGTGGGGGGTGACAGATGTTTTGTGTTGATGCAGTCCCACATAGGACCACCTAAAGATTGCAGAAGACACGAGCCTAGTTCACAAATATTGACAATAGAATCACATTTATTAGCACCATGTTTAGATCTCTCTGAAGGGGACCAAGTTGATCAAGTTAGAATATTTTGTTTATTTATTTTGACTATGTGTAGGTTGAATTTCTTATATTAATTTTCTTTGTCTGAGATTCTTTGGTTTAATGTTGATAGTATTCTGATAAGAACATTTAAATTTGAAATAAAGATAATATTTATTGTTTAAAATATGCTATCGTTTAGTAATATCTTCGCTTTAAATGTTTGTTTTTAACCTTATACTGGGCCAGTTGGAAGATATTGCTACAGCATGAAAAGTCACTATACCTATATATTGAATTGTAAATGTGTTTTTACATGATTATTATTATTAATAATATGTCTTTTATATTGCGCTGTTTTTGTGACTCAAATCAGTCACTATTTTGTAAAACAATATATCTTTGTTTCATAAAACGCAATAAATAATTAATTTTTGTATATAATAATGTTGATATATTTTCAGGAGGTTTTATGTTACCTAGAGACTGTATTTAAATCTTTAGCTTGTATAAATGGCTCATTCCTAACTCCGGGATACAACCACTATTGCTGCAATGGCAGGAATAGCGGGATAAACTATAGCAAGGCTAGTGAAGCATTTGGAATCATAAGTCACATAGAGAATCTGTCTGTCAAGGAAGTTGTAAGTAAACTTTAAATTTTATACCCGTAAAGAGTTTAAATAATTAATAATGCCTTTTATGAATGATTGAAGTTGTCAGATATCACAAATATGGTTGTTGATTGTGCAAAACTGGTTTTACAAAAGAGATCTATTATACCAATTAAACCTACTTGATGATCAAGATTTTCACTAATATTCTATATACTCTTAGTATCTCTAATTATTTGTCCAGGTCTTTAATTTTTTGGCAGTATATTTTAGAAAAGGCTTAATTTTTAAAAGATTCTTAGAGCTCAACCTTAATGGTCCACACTTTAATTTTAGATATTTTTATTTACTCTATCACTGTGTATCCTGTTTATCTATTCAATAATGTTTTGTCTTTGTAGATTTTACAGAGCATGACATCGGCAGTAGAATCATTATCTTCGAATCCTCCCGACGCAGAAGCCTTACGTTGTTATCTAACCGTACCATTGTATCACGAGTATTCAAATCCTAAACGATGGAAGACTCTTCATGCCCCATTGGCCACTATATTGGGGTCCTTAAAAGCCATACCACAGAAGTTAATAACGTCGTGGTGTCACGCTACTGAGAGAGAACATTTTGAAAGAATTGTAGATGTTTTAAAAAATGTCGTGTATTATTATTTGAAAGACGGAAAATTGAGAGAAACCAAGGTTGGTGACGTGTTTGTTATTATATTTTTAGTATTAAATTTATCATTATTGTCTTAAATGTTATTAAGCAAAGTTCAATGTTTTCATAGTAATTATATTAGCTGTATTGTCTGACGAAGCTTTGTGCAATTCTTGGCAAAGAAAATAACTTATTTCTGTACATTTTCAAATGTCATGTAAAAGGCAGGTATTGGTATGTTCATATCTTCGATTCAGCAATAGAGTATCCTACCCATCCTGAATGTCTTGTTTTTTATTGGCAGGGATGACTGGCTGTAAATGCCGTGTTGGTGTAGAGAGATCTTATTAAAATGTTTGAAAATTGGGATCGTTATAACAAGTTTTTTTGTCGACTAGGTTTGTGAAGACTCAGTCATTCTTTCACAGTGTACAGTTCCTGCGAGTATGTACCTAATTAGTTTTAGAATTTTTGGGAAAAGAAGTCAGTTTGTGTTTCGTAAATCCAGTAATGTTCATATTCACAGAAACGTTTATTGTATGCTTTAGACTTTCAATTAATTCTAATATTTATGTTTCAGGTATTAGACTATGATCCTCACATAGTAAGTATACTGAACGCCTTAGAGAGTTTAAATAAAATAAACTTGGCTAATCCAAACAAGAGTCGCGCACCATCCGAAGCATTTTATATTCATGACTTAAGTGAGTTGTACGATGTCAGGCAAGATTATATCAACTGGTTGACAAATTCACAGGTGAGTGGTAAATTATAACTTTTTAATGATTCAATGACCAAAGTAATGTAAAATCAGCCATAAGCCAATTGTTAAATCCTTTCCTACTTTTGATTGGAGTTTGGACAGTTAGTTTCGTTGTGTAATTGTGGTTTCAATTCAGATTTTGCTTGAAATTTGGAAATTTATTGACTTTAAAAAGTAGGATTCTCTGTAATTTTAAATGGTCAGAATATTCAAGTAACATTATCACAATATGCCATGCTGTTAAAGTGTCTAGACTTACATTATTCAGGTATAAAATGAGTGATTTTTGTGTATTTTTTTAGCCTAAACAAAAATTGAGTCGAAGAAAAAGATTGGTACTATATTGTTTGATAATTTTCTCTTAGAAATTTTATATTTAATAAGGGGATGGGAAGCTTGAAACAAGATCCTTAGAGCTCTGTCTGAATGATTCACAGTTTATTATATAGATCTTTACAATACTTTAACACTGTACATTTTGTTTTTTTTTTGCATTGTGTGGATTTTGTTATTCTTTTTTATTTATCACTTTTTTCTTCAAACAGTTTCTTTTCTATATTTATTATCCCATTGTAGGTATTTCACGGTTGATTGGAGTGACCAATGAATGCAGTGCATGTCAAAACATGCACCTTTTATCTCTGTTTATTGAAAATAACTCTGTTATTTCACAATACTAAATGAAGCACTTTTCAAAAATATTTTCTCATAATTTTGGATGCATGTGCATTCAGACTAATGGATCGTATTTTTTCTTATCACTGTTAAGATTTTTCCCTGTCTTTACTACAAATTTACTATTGCTCTGTACAATATATCTGCTTGCTGAAAGATTTGTTTTGCATATGTCATTATGACAAAAGGAAAAAATAAAAAAAAATATCCAGGTTCAATGTTGTTATGATTGCTTTTTTTTTAATAATATGTACTTCAAATTAGATATGCAACGAATAGTATATTTGGCGAATACCAAATATTATGTAAGATCATGTGCTGAATAACCGCATATTCGGCAAAACAATGGTGAGATCGTGCAGTACTCCCGACCATGCATCTTCGTGTAGGTACATCATACACATAGGTGTGTACTAGATTTGCAGCGTGGTACATTTTTTTTGAAATTTTTGTGTTCCAACATTAAAATTAACAATAATAATATTATGTTGTTTCACTCCGTATCAAATTAAATTATTTAATTAGATATTTGAGGAATAATAATTATGCATCTGCAGCTGACAATGAAATAGCAACAAACTACAAGCTATTAGTTCTTTCCAGTTTTACATTTCAACTATTCGGCAGAAAACCGAATAATGGACTAAATATTCGGTATTTGGCCGAATAGTAGAAATGTTGCCGAATAGGCAGAATACCAAATAGTTTCCGAATATTCAGTGCATCTCTACTTCAAATGCATTAATTGACATGCATCAATTGTAGGAAGTTCTATGTTAGCTATCTTTTGTAAATATTCCCAATAATTTTCATTCTGAATCTGCATGATTTTACGCTATTTTCTATTAATTTTAAGATATGAGTGTTAGATGCATGTAATCACTTAAACAGCACATGATTTTTTAAATACTTCAGAATTTTGATAAGAGATAAAAAATTGTATAAACTTTCAAGTAGTTTCTTTTATTCACTATTGATTCTCTGTTTTTTCAAAAACTAATGAAATTTCAGCATCAATTTATTTTTTATTCTTAGTTTTAGTTTTTATAATATCAACTATTTGTAAATACATTAATGATTTATTTAATATGGAAAATTTGTTAATATATATATGTCCATCTAGTTTGGTAGTCCATGACAAAATAAACATCTGCTTAAGTAATAAATCATTTAACTTAAGATCACATTTAAAGTATACAGAAAAAAAAAACCACGAATAGTGTTCCTCTGACCACTGTTGAGCTCTTGAAACTGAATACGTTTCACTCTATTTTCATAAAAATTTTGAGTTCTCGTTAAATATCATGTATAAAATATTTGAAATGGTATCTTTAATTGTGTGCACCACGTATTTTGATTCAATTTTATAAAAAAAAAGAATAAAATTTTTTATGCGTTCAGAATAAGTTATTCAATACAGTAATGGGGTGTGCCACTCATCTTCAGTGTCATTTTTTAATGGCTCATAGAAGATTGTCTGCATGTTAATTAAATATTGTTAATTTGATTTGACTCTCCACTTGCGGAAGGTGCCATGATGGTATATAATAAATATATGTAGATAGTTTATTACATGTAGTCGATCTGCTGGCTACCTCGTTAGTGTGATATGCAGCGATGTTATAAGTAAAGTATATAGTATTATTACTGTATAGTATTTAGGTTCAATTAAAAAAATATGTTATATTCTCTGTTGTAAATTAATTTTGAAACAGATGATTATTTTGCCATCTAATTACTGAGCTAAATTTTATCATACCATATGCAAGATTGTGTATTATTCTCAATAATTTTATTTTATTCCTTACAGACCAACAACTTTTACCTCTGCAACTATCCATTTCTTTTTGACGCTTTGTGTAAAACAAACATATTAGAGACGGATCAAGCTATTCAGATGCACGCTGCAATGAATATTGCGGCTACGAGAGCTTTTTCAGATATAATCTTGCATGGGATGACCATGTCAGAACAGTTTATTACTTTGGTAGTGTCCAGAGAGACAATAGCCATGGATACTCTGAGAGAACTCCATCAATATGGAACTAGTGATCTAAAGAAGCCTTTGAAAGTAAGTATTTGTTTTTAATATCTTAGGTGAATCTGTGTTTTAAAGTTAAATATATTTATTAATTCTTTACTGTACAATGATTACAAGTAATTTTACTCAAAAATACATTCACACAATAAATTAAAATAATATTATACACAAATATCTCCAAACATTATCACATTATGATGTATTTTATTTATTTATTCATTTTGTATAATATATAGTACAAGAACAAGACCATTAAGTATAAGATATGACATATTTTTTGAAACATTACATGTTTTATTGTTTATTTATTATTGTTGTTGTTCTTTACATTTTATTAGTATTTTTTATTTCAATGATCACTTAAAAAGAATTTGTACCTGCAACTTATATTTTTCATTATATTCTATATGGGATGCACAAGGAGCTTTTTTGAATGGTAGAGGGTGCACTGATCAGATCTTCTCCCTACGAATGGTCGTAGAGAAGCTTCTGGGTAAACACCAGAAGCTTTTCTGTGCGTTCGTGGATTTGGAGAAAGCATATGTTCGTGTGGATCGGGAGAGATTGTGGCGCGTGTTATCGGAGTATGTGGTGAACAGCCAGTTGATCCACGCAATTTCTTCGCTCTACGTTGGGAGCTCCGCCTGCGTGAGGGTAAATAACGCCTTCTCCGAGTGGTTTGTCCTCACCAAAGGAGTGAAGCAAGGTTGTGTCATGTCTCCATGGCTGTTCAACCTTTTTTTCGACTACTGTATGCGACCTTTGAAAGAGATGGATGTTGGCATTGAACTGAATGGTAACCGTTTGAATGCGTTGATGTATGCGGATGATTTGGTATTAATGGCTGAAAGTGAAAGTGATTTACAAAAGATTGTGTCAGTTGTATATGAAAGTTGCAGTATGAATGGGATGAAAATGAATGTGACAAAGGCGAAAGTGCTGGTGTTTGAAAGAGAGATTGAAAGAACAATGTGTGAAATAAAGGTTGGAAATGAATGTTTGGAGCAAGTGGACGAATATGTATATTTAGGAAGTATGTTTGTGAGGGATGGTAGATACGAAAGGGACATTGAAAAAAGAAAAGTGGCTGGTGCGAGAGTAAACGGTGCACTTCGATCTATTGTTAGCAATAGCAATGTCTCGAACATGGCTAAAATGCTGGTGCACAACGCCATCCTCGTACCGACACTTATGTATGCAAGCGAAACTTGGACATGGCTGAAGAAGGACGAGAGTGGAATAAATGCAGTGGAAATGTGATCACTGAGAAGAATGGTAGGTAAAACATTGCATGATAGAGTAAGAAACGAGGATATTAGAAGAATGAGTGGATGCAAGAGGAGTGTTGTTGATAGAATGCGTGTAAATAAATTGAGATGGTTTGGTCATGTGGAGCGAATGGATGGTGTAAGATTGACGAAGAGGGTGTATTTATCTGAAAGAGAGCGTGTGAGAAAGCGCGGACGTCCAAGAACTACGTGGCTTAATCACGTGGATCAAATTCTCAAGGACGGTCGCGTGTTAAGTAAGAGGAATCGGCGTGCATGTATGAGAAACTGAATGAATGTAGAGGAAGCGAAAGAAGTATGTAAGGATAGATTGACATGGCGTTCCATTCTCTCTGCCTACCCCACCTGGGACACGGCGTGAGGGTATAGTATAGTAGTATAGTAACTTATATTTTTATCTACCTTCGTATCTCCTGTGAGGCCAAACACTTCTCCACTCTTTGGGCACTTGTTCAGTCTCAAATGTTTGCGAGTCATGATGCTCTTATGCTAATATCCTTCTTTCTTCTGTCTTCCCCTTCAATTTGAATTGCATAGATTGTATTTTAAAAGCTGTTTGTTAATAAATTTAAATCATCCTTTTTAGGTTAAATTTTATGGAGAAGAAGCGGAAGATGCTGGAGGGGTCAGGAAGGAGTTCTTCATGCTGCTTTTGAGGGATATTTTAGACCCCAAATACGGCATGTTCAAACATTATCCTGAGACAAGAACTGTTTGGTTTTCTGAGCAATCATTTGAAGATGAGAATATGTATTTGCTTATAGGTGAGTTTTTTGTGTTCTGAACGATGAATCAAAATTGGTAATCAACATAGATTCACCTATGAGCAATAAATTTAAGACTAAGCAAGCAAATTGCGGAGTTTTCCATTAGTTTTCGAGTATCCTGTAAAAGAATTTTTAAAATATTACATATAAGGTATTTAACAGCTTCAATTCAGTAATGAGGTAAGCCTCCTATCGTGATTACCTTGAACTTTTATTGTTATGTAGAAAATGACTTTTATTGTTATGTAGAAAACGACTTGTATGTTTTTTCCTAGCATTTGGTTTGCTGTTTACCCCACTTGTGGGACATGCCGCGATGGTATGAATGAACACTACGAAATTTGCTTTGTTTCGTGAGTCACTTCTGCGGCAAGATTTGAATTTCAGACCTCCTAATGAATTGTATGAAATTTTACAGTTTACTATCTAATATATAAATCCATAAAAATCTATTGTCTATGTGAGATGATGATTTCTGTAATTGATAATTTATATTTTTACATTTTTCAGGACAAATTTGTGGTTTAGCTATATACAACTTCACTATAATAAATGTGCCATTCCCTCTGGCAATGTATAAGAAGCTATTGAAGGTGCCTGTGACTTTGGAAGATCTTGCCGGCCTTAGCCCTACTATGACCAATTCTTTGAAAAGTCTTTTAGATTATGAAGGAGATGACGTGGAAGATGTTAGTATTATTTTATTTAATAACATTTTTTTCATTAGAATACAATGGGCAATGTTTTTGATGCTTGTTTGTGTATTTTTCGTTCAGTGGACCGAGTGCAGCACATTTTTATAAAAAAGTAGATTTATACATATTTGAAACAGTATTTTAAAGGTGATCTGTTCATTTATATAAAAAAAAGTATGCACTTGTTTTTTGTTAGAATACCTTTATCAGTTTGCTCAAATACACAGTTTCATCACATTGGATGTCTTAAATGTGAATTGAAAAATTATTTCTTCATGTATTATTATGTACATTGTTTACAATAATACAAATTAAAACAGTTATCATAGAAAATATCAGTTATACAATTCAATGTACATAGGGCGAGTTTATCGCTAAAATGCAATGTCTTCCAACTAACTCTGTATATTAATATTTCAAATTTTTGTTTGTTTTTAGGTGTTCTGTCTTAATTTCGAGATAACCAGAGATGTATTTGGTGAGTTGCAAAGTATTGAACTGAAAGAAGGAGGTGCTCAAATTCCAGTAACCAAAGAAAATAGACAAGAGTATGTGGATCTCTATGTGGACTTTATATTTAACAAATCAATTAAAACCAAATTTGATGCTTTCTATGCAGGTTTTTATAAGGTATATACACTTGTTTATAGACATCAATAATTTGAAACATTCAATAGTAAAAGATTTTAAATATATTTCCACAATCACTAGAAAATCAGCATTCTATGAATTTGAATTGGAATAAGTAAAACTTGGTTGCAATATTGTCAAATAGGCATTAATATTGTCTTATCAATTTTACTGTGTTACCATTTCAAAACCTATTGATTTTGACATATTTTTTTAAGTGGAAATCACTATCCAAATCAAAATGCTTTTCACCTACAGGGTAGCCAGTTAATATACTGCATATGTACCTATATATAGTGCGTTACAATCCATTGGATTGGTCTGCAATGAATTTGGATTTTCTTCTCAATTCCTCCTTATTTTCAGTTAGTCTCTTTAGTTCTCCGTATGTGCCACAGTTCATGTCCTTCTTCAGTTGGTCCATATAGGTGTCTCTTAGTAAGCCTCTACCAATTCTATCTTCGGTCTTGCCCTCCGCGATGGTGACGAGCAGGTCTGGGTGCCTGATGTTATGGCCATATGCATACTGCATATGATGAACACATAAATATTTAGAAGATATCTAGTACAAGACTCAAGAGTCATTTCTAAATACAGCATGCTAAATTTGTTATGGGGAAATTTTATGAAGAGGTATCTTTTAGTATACTATAAAACTTACGTAGTAAAATTTGGGAGTACTGGAAAGTGACCATCTTTTATGGATAGAAGTAGTAAAATGTAAGAATACTGGTATATTCCAGGATTTCACGAAGAATATATATACCTTCATGTTAAATATGAAACGAAAGTTGAAATTTATTTCAAAATGGATGGAAAACTGAGATGTTTTTTTGTTTGTCTAGGTATGCGGAGGTCGTGTTTTGAAGTTATTTGAACCTCACGAGTTAATGGCAGTGGTAGTTGGTAATGAAGACTATGATTGGAATGCTCTCCAGACAGCTGCTCAGTACAGGGGAGGTTATACAGCGTCTGATCCTACAATACGTTCCTTTTGGGAAGTCTTGCATTCACTCTCCGAGAACGATAAGAGAAAATTCTTGTTGTTTTTGACTGGTAGTGATAGGATACCAATACAAGGAATGAAGGCAATAACTGTAAGTTATTATTTAAGATTAGTCAGTCTGACCTCAGACGATCTAGAATATTGTAAGTTTTAGTGATATATTTTTTTTATACCTTTCTTATTGGGAGAAGAGAATTCAGTGATTTTTAGAGAATAACCTTGTGTTACATTTTTAATATTCCGATGTGCATCATAGGAATATTGTAAAGTAAATTAAGGTTTTAAGGTACTGTTGAGAATTAAATGGATGAAAAAGCAGTGCTCCATTACTTACTTACTTACTGCTAGCCTTCTTCTCTCCACTGCTGGATATAGGCCTCTTCAAAACTTTTCCACATTTTCCTATCTCGAGCAACACGATACCACTGTTTCCCCATCATCTGGACAATATCATCAACCCATCTTTTTTGGGGCCTTCCCACGCTTCTTTTGTCCTCCCATGGTCTCCATACAAGAATTCTGGAAGTCCATCTGCCATCCTCTCGTCTTACCACATGACCAGCCCACTGCCATTTCAGCTTGGAGACTTTATCAACAACGTCAACGACTTTTGTCTTTTGTCGGATAGTTTCATTTCTTATTTTGTCTCTCAAGCTGATATCTAGCATTTGCCTCTCCATGGCACGCTGTACACCATTAGCCCAAGGGAACCAACAAATTCCTATTGATACAGATATGATTTGCATGTGGAAAAAACCTTACTCTATTTAAAAGCAATCAGATCTTTTGAAATGGTTTGGAACTAGAAAGCTGTCCATTTGGGTCTGCAATCATTTCTCTGTTGGCAACTGAACATTATTATAAAAAGGTGTATTAATGTTATATTGATTATCAGTTTATTATGTATCAAAAGTGGCACAATTTTTATAACAATATTTATTTATTTATTTATTTATTTATTCTTTTTGCACATCATCATTACATTACAGTGTTAACAAAATAATACAATTTTTTAAAAACTAGGACGATGTGCAGTGGCGAGATTATCACTATAAAGTAATTTCTTCCATCTAACCACGATATTATTCATTTTCTTATTAATATTCAGTTTCCAACAGAGAAATTTTTTGATTGTTATTTTTATACTGTTGCTTACTTATCTTTCCACAAAATTCTTTATGGAGAGTTTATTTATTGTGTCATTAAATATTTTTTTTGCTTTTTCAGATAACAATACAACCTACGACAGATGATAAATTCCTTCCAGTTGCTCACACATGCTTTAACTTATTGGATCTTCCACGTTATTCCACTACAGAAAAATTAAGATACAAACTATTACAAGCCATTCAACAGACTGAAGGATTCTCTCTGGTTTGATCTTTGATACATTTTGTATTTATTTCAATAATTATTTTTAGAAAATTAGTATTCATTTTGGTATGGTTTGGTATTAAAATGACGTCAGAGTTGGTCTATTTTATTGAACTACTGTTAAATGTTTTATTCACTCGTGCGACATTTAAAAGAACACTTCACCATATGTTATAGCATTTATATTTATTAATTATTGTAAATCCAAAGATTTTGATTTGATATTTTGAAAAAGAGTTAATGGTGTTGAATGAGAGAACTAAATATTATTATTTATGCTTCTCAAACTTTTGAGACGTGTGGTTAGTGGATATTATTATTAGTTTTGAAATTACCTAATGGTGACAGCAACTGCAAGACAATGCTTGATTACATTACGATGGCCAATGGTAGTACTATGCACTATGTAATTGTTTGACAGAGTTGCAAAATGAAGTGGTAGATAGGTGTAGTACAACTTTATGTCATCTGGTGCTTTGCTCAGCAACACTCTTATACAATCTCATATTTGAGGGTTTTGTCTGCAAATAGAACAAGAACACTGACATTGAGAAAAAAGCACATTTCTATTCTTGTCTATCATATTTAAACATATATTAGATTAGACAATATTGAATATGTTGTATCTATACTAATCATTATGATATTTAGTTGTTTAATTTAGAAACTTAGTATGTTTAAAAAATACAAATAAATTTTAGATCGAAGAGTTTTTACATCTCAACGAAGTGAGTTTGGATGCAAATGACAGTTAGATCGGATGTAATGCCTCATATTTGAAAATATAAAATAAAGAGTAGATCAAATGGTTTGAAATTTATGAAAACCGATTTTTCTGTGGTTAACAAGTGCAGGAGCAAGCTGTAAACGAAGTGCTGTGCTATGGGGAGCGAGTTTTTTTCACATGTTCAAAAATTGATAAATTTGTACTAAATACCTAGAAAACACCAATATAAACAAGTTACAAGTCGATAAAACTTATGTACTTACCAATCTATGTATATAATGGGTAAAATCCGATTTATATAGTCAGGGGTCACAAACTTTCACAAATCGATATGAATATTTTAGTTCACATTCTACTTACTTAATAAATTTTGATGAATAATTTACAGTAAAGTTAAATATACAGATATACATATGTGGTGTAAAATAAATTAATAATGATTTTTTGTGTGATAAACCATAAAACAAAGATGAACACACAGTGCAACATCACTGTCACTATTCATCAACAATTCGGCAATTTCTGTTAGCCAGATTGTCAATTTTATGTTTTAACTTAAATCCAAAAACATTATCACTAAATATCACTTAAAAAATAATATTTTATAGATAAACACAATAAAAAAAATACTCAATATCACTTTGTAAGTATTTAAATAAAAAAAGTTTAAAAAATCATACGTACACTAAGTATCACTGCACATAAAAACACACATATTTAATATCTCCGAACAAAAAAAATATTTACGAAAGCAAAAGTATTAGTAAATAGCACTTGGGTTTCATCAAAATGAAAAAAGACGCAGTTTTTTTTAAAAAAACGCAAATAAACTAAGCAGATTCAACAATCGCGTGATAAGTGCAAAGCGCGCGAAAAATGGTTGACATTTCATGGCAGCGTCACGTGATATCTAAAATCTACTGTAGTTTGGTCGGTAATTCAAAAAACTGTAATCATTGTGTAAAATATTTAAGAATTGAGTTCATAGATGTCTGTAGTATGCATATTTTGAAGTTAACTCCCGTAGAAGTGATTTTATAGGCAATGACGTCGAGGAATGTCCATGCTCCTTTACGGAAAAATTTTGTCGGACGTTGAGGAACATCCATAAGCTCGGATTGTTAAAGGTGGATTTTCAATGTATTGATGAAACTGCATTGTAGCCAGCTATAATAAAAACATTTCCGTATTCATAGTTGAATTTCTGTGAAAAATTAAACGATGAGTATTTGTAAGTGCTCAGTTAATGTAATGCCATTGGTCGTTGTGTCATAATCGAATGCTGTCTTAAGTTGTGAGGAGGCTCAACAATGAGCCTTAAACTTTAATTATTAATAAATAATAAACAATTTAGGTTTGTTTTTCAATTTGTATCTTCAGGTGATATGGTTAGCATTATTGTGATATTTTAATAATAAATTAAAAATATAAGTAATATATTATTATATTCGGTTGATATTTTTACACTTTTTAATCTTTGCAGTTTGTAGTCATATTATAAAAAATATAAATAAATTTCAATTTGCCTTACATATTAATTAAAAAAAATATATTGCATTAAATAGGTACACACATCTGAAAACGTTTAGTAAAAGAATATTTCATTATTTCTTAATTCTCCATATGTGGTTATAAACACGGTTAAAAACATTTAAATAATGACACAGCCATTTGGCTCAGATACTTAGTCCAGCTTAATTTTGTAGGGCCAAAGTGTTATGTAAATTAAAAATATATTTGATTGAAATTTAGTTTATATATGGCACAGATTGTTCACTGGCCATCTCATTTTCGGGAAAAGCCACGATGTAGAATATCTTTTTTGGCCAGTTAAAATTTTAGGTAATTTATTAATACTTTTTAAATAAATTGGAATGGTTTTCTTCTTGAATGGTGTGGTACATCTTTCATGGTTATGAAATCTATGAATATTAGTAATGAATTTTAATTAATTCACTCAGCAGTCAAATTGAAAATAGTTTTTTTGTTTTTGATATTGTAACTCAAACGAAAAATGAACGGGTGAGGATGAACTTATTTTTGTGGAAAAAATCAACGAATCGGTTCATATATATTTTATATTGATATGTTTTAGTCGAAGTATCCGGAAAATTTGTGTACTGAAATAATTGAAAAGATATACATTTGTCCACTTAATGAATTGGAACTATCAATATGTTGATTGTATATTTGGATATGATAGAATAGGTAATAAAAATAAATTTATTTAACTCGCTTATCATCATTTTTGATATGTTGACTTGTGACTGATTTTTCATTAATAATATTTGTTTCTTGTTGAAATATTTTTATTTATGATTTAAAAGGTATTGTTTTTTTATGTTTTTTTTTAGATTATAACACAATTTGTTTATTCAATGTGCCTTTTAAATATAGATTTATAAATAATAGCATTGCATTAAATGTAATGTAAATAAATGAGATGACAAGAAAATAATGTACTTTATACATTCCCTCTCCTTTTATTTTATGTATTTTTTACAAATATTAGAATATTTTACAAACATATTTGTGTCCGATAATAGATATGTAAGTGTCCATAAAAGATATTTTAAGGCTTTTTTTCTTTTTCTTTTATAATTGCACTATGTATATGCACTATAGCTATGATTTATTTACTGGCAATATGTTAGAAAGGGACACCACTCTACCAATTGCTATTTCATGTGGTAAGATTTATTTTTCATAGGAATATAAACCTTATCACCACTACAGAAAGTATGTTTTTGCTTGTATATTGATCATAAGTGCACTGTCTTGTTCTTGTAACATATCTTTGATCAAAGTGCACGACTGTCAAAGACACCAAAGTAAAAAATTGAAATTTAACATTTTTCTACAACTGTTTGTGAAAGTGAAAAGCCAATTCTATTTTCGTCTTTCTACATCTATGAATAATTGCATCAGGCTGTCAAATTATAAACTTTTTGATATATAGCAACCAAAAATGGATAGAGCACTATAGAATTATATATCGATAGTTAATAAATAAAATAAATAAATGAACTTGTTTCAGAAAAATTGCTCAAATAGTTATAACTCTTGTAGGTAATTAAATAAATACTGACACAGTCTAAATTGTTGTTGATGTTGCCTCAATGAATATATCATTTTTTGTGTAATGGTATTATTTTATTTTGGATAGAAGAAGGTTTTTTGCCTAAAAATATA
Organism: Athripsodes cinereus; assembly: GCA_947579605.1. Lineage (NCBI taxonomy): Eukaryota > Metazoa > Arthropoda > Insecta > Trichoptera > Leptoceridae > Athripsodes > Athripsodes cinereus. The sequence goes on from OX388315.1 coordinate 7,589,238, forward strand.
ATCTATTTGTTATTATCAGCTTTTTTCATGGAGCATTGCTTAATAGCCTGTAAACATCTTAAGAGTTTTGTGACTCCTCCTCTATGTCAGTGAAGAAGGGAAAACTTAACAATTGAACGAGACAAACATTGAGTGGAATATGCACGCTCAGACTATTCATTACATTTTCAAGTAGTGGAGAAAGAGAACTCTGGATTTTCAGCAATTAGCCAAATATTTTGTTAATTTGTTTAGTTCCCGATAACAAACACATGGAGTTTCGGACTAAGTTACGGTATGTGGTGTTCACCCATGGTGAATATTGTAAAGAAACCAAAATATAATCACGTCGTTGCATATTCAAAAAGGAACATGTGAATTCATAAACATTTTGACATTACCAGATTAAATTGCTTATAATGACATCATAACCATTTTATAAAGTGATTCTTAGTATCAAGTATTAAAATTCAATACTTAAAGAATAATATCACATGTCAATAAAAAGTCCAAACTACAATTTTAATGCCTTAATGAACAGTTTTAAAAGAGTATGCCTAAATAAAAATGTGTGCACATGTCTCTTTTTGAATATGCAACGACGATCAGTTGTTTGAACTGCATCGGATTTTCCATAAATTTTAAATGACAAAATTCAGTAAAGATGATATCTTCCCAAGTTTTACCTTTCAATTTTTGTTTGCTCAACTATTTTGGTTTCTCTATATGTAGACAGGCGCTGCGTCCATATCTATGGTCCAAATTGCTGCTGTTGGTTTGTGTTGTGTGCTCATACATCTTTTTTCATGTCACTTTTACAAAATTGTCATTTTTCTTTAATTAAAAGATATCTTATAACCTCTACTACAATATTTTTGACTGAAGGCACAAACTTTGCGATCTCTATCTCGATACCCGTCATTTTTAAAACTACACCATAATTAAAGTTTTCCTGACAGATTGAATCTATTTCGCTGGACTCTCTGAACACTTTTCATTTTAATGGACATTCAAGGGATTTTGTTTTTTATGTTAGCAAAATCGTCTAGCCTTTATGTCGTTTCATGTGAACGCCACATTAGAGATCACTGGGAGTCTACAGAACTAGATCCAAAGACTTGTTATACCATCATTATTAATGCGTCGAAAGTTTGTTTGATCTATCTCCAATATTGTATAGTTTCAAGATTTTTCTGTTTATGCAAATATTAAGATGTAAATTGGTCCGCCATTTTGTTTTTTAGAATTGAAACAATATTTGTTTGTTTAATAATTTATTAAATAATAATTCGAATACATAAATTTAACATACACAATGCATAACAAAAAAAAATTATATACAAAAATATTACCAATTCATGTTTGAATAAATAGGTAAATAAAACACAATTTAAAATTATCTCTCGACATTAACATGAAAATATTATTATAAGAAAACAATTATAAATTGTTTTTGAAGCATTGTTAAGCAGTTTTACAAGAAAGTTAATGCCTTCGTTTATTGCTAAAGAGTTTTCAAATATTTTAAAAATATTCAAAAATTAAGGAAAAACAAATTGGTTAATGTTTCACAAAAGAAAATGTAACAAATATATTGAAACTTCTAAGAATGTAGAAATAAATATGGCAAACTCTTTATTGTAAAAAAATCATTTGTACAAAAGGCGTACACCAGTAAACCTAAACCTTGTTAAGTTGTTAATTTCATAGATATAGTAATAGAAGTGGATATAAAAATGCTAGGCTAAATGTATTGTTGATACAGAAATTGAACGGACCTGATTGTCTTCTGTTTTAGTGATATTATGAAACATCAATCAGTATTCGTTATGAAATTGATTCATTAAATTATTATTGTCTCGTGTATTATATACAGTAAATAGTGAAATATTCATTCCTGAGAAGGTTAAATAAATATAGTCCTAAATAATAATCTAATTGATGTTCTTTTGTAGAATTTATCTGTTTAAAATCAATTGCATAATAATAATAATTGATGATTAATATTTTCAGTATTCTGGCAACACAGTAGAACCCAACCTTTGTCTATGAATTGGAAGATGGAATTTGAAATTAAATTTTAACTTCTCGTCACATTTATTTCTACAATCCTTTTCTTACAATAGTGCCTTACAAATAAAATCATCTTAAAATTAAATTACAATCTTATTTCTTGAAGTAGGTTTCAAATTCTGTGTGCCAATTATTACAAAAGGTAATATTATTATAGTGACAGTTCGTACAATTTGTTACATTTTATTACAAACGTGACATTGTTATTGTTTGTTTGATGTATTCCTTGTCGAGATCATAGATAAGTTCATAATATCATTATTATCCGATAACTTTCCTGTATTAAAGATACATCAGGTTATTTTTTAGTTTCCAATTTAGATTGGTTTCTCTATCACAGACTTGTCAAGTCGTTGTATTTCTATTGTAGCTATGAATGCCTTCACATTATTATTATCATATATAAACTTTAAATGTACAGAATATTGAATTTTGGAATCATTGACTTAAAACTGGCTTGATCCGGTGTAGTCTTCATAGTGTTGTGTGCCTGGTGGGACTCTGTATCCTGGGTAGTTGTTTGGTAGGGCATTCTTCGCAAAGAATTGTGAGTAATCCTTTTTAACCTGTAGCAAATACATAAACACTTTAAAATTATACTTATATTGAGACCGTTGTGGTGAATATGGTCAGGCCAAGAGTTTATTAAAATGAATTAATAATGCAATGGTTTTCACCAGTTACCCAGTCCCATGAATTAACAACTCAAAATGTTCTGAGGTACCTATGTCAAAATTTTGAAGCACTATGACAGTTGACCAAAACCACAAACCAATGTGAGTTATAAATTTTTTTTGCGGAATTATTTTCTACACGGCATGATGTTCTAAAATAAATTGGATTAATTATGAAAATTTTTGAGATGTTGGACATGGAACTGGGTGATCAAAGATGTTGATGAATTTGATTCACACGGTATAATAATACAGTCCTTTGATGGTTATTTATAATAAGTATCTGACCATACTTGCGGACAGTGTTAGCTTACGTCTCAACTGCAGAGAGAGATAAATAAAAAAACTTATTTCTTTGAATAGTGCTATTTTTGAATTGATATAAAACCGAGAAGCGGATTTTTGATAGATGTAGAGAGAGAATAATAAATTACCTTTCGTGGTCGGCATGCAGGTCCTTTTGCCAATGAAATTCTGGCTTCGTTTTCGGCAGCAACTGCTTCTTTCACCTCTTGTGGAGGCCATTTTTGGTCACCTCTCATATTGACTCCTCCTAAAATCATTTAGTATATTTATTTTCCATTTGCGAATGCGATGCACTATTCTAATCTATATATATTTTTTAATCCAATGACTTTTGAAAATTCTGTAGGCATTAAAGTATTTCTTCAATCAATATTTTCAAGAATGCTGTTGAGCAGGATATTTTTCAATAACTTTTAACAATTTGACAATAACTAATAACCAGTATGTAGTAAAATGATCTCCTCCATCGCATAGAGCATACTTGTTTTCTGGAAGATATTTATAAAGTAATAGCAACAGTTGGTACATAGAATTATAGTCATGCTGAATTCGGTTTGCAGTCTGTAGTGTGCACACTCTGTGGTTGATTATGACAGGTAAAATAGAGGGAAGCCGGGGGGCTGGCAGGAGGCAGACATTGTTGCTGCGCAATATACGAGACTGGGCTGGAATGAGAGGTGTGGAGGAGTTCTTCCAGACAGCGTAGGACCGAGAAACCTATGCCAGAGTGATCACTAACGTCGAGGGGACCTGATAGGGCACTTACAGAAGAAGAAGTGACTTTATACTGACTCCTGTATAATACAGGTATAGAGGATCAAAAAATTGTATCATTATCACAGTATAATAATAATAATAACAGTATCATCTGTCATTCATTTTCAAACAGCGCTCAGTGCATATATTTTTTTTTCTTGTACAGTTTTTGATGCTAGAGAACTGATATTTTTTGACATTGTATTAATTTAGTTTGTATAATATTCCACTTACCCTTGAACTTCTGAGTGCCTGGTTGACTCACTACAACTGGTGCAGGCATCTGATGAACTGGGGCTTTGGGTCTGAGGGTTACTGTCGCTGGAGGAGGCTCCACAAACTGAAATAGATTATATCGTCACACGTAAATATAGAAAAAATTCATCATAATTGTTTGCATTTTTTAACACTTGTTTTTATTCTAGAAGATAAAAGTCTTATTAGTGATGTGTAGATTCCGGATTACATGTATAGATAAAAATATGTACTTTGTCAATATCTAAGAATTAAGCATGTGTTGCGACCTCATTTAACAAGTGCATATTTCCTACATTTACTAGAAATTTTACACCTACCTGAATATACGTTTATTGCCTGATTTGTCGCATACATTTTATACTGAACTTGCATATTTTCATTGTTCATACATATTTCAACCTTCTTATATTTCATGTAATCCGGTTTCTAATGATTTGAGTATCTACATGAATAACGACATATTTTTGCATGAAAGATAATTTTAATATGAAAGCATACAAGCAAGCATGTTATGTGTAAGTATTGTAAATTTATTATATATTATGAAGAATAGTTTACAAAAAAACTAGGTAATTATTGTGAGTCAATGAGTTTTGTCTGCAAGAAAACCAGAATTTAAGTCACTGCCGGTTTTTAGTTTTTTTTTTTAAAGTTTATTACAATATGTAAAACTTTTGAAGCAAATTTTTATGAGTGATTGTTGTTTAGTTATGAACATAATTATGCATCCAAAAAAAATATTGATTCATACTTAACATTAGAGGCAAATAAAAGGTAGGGTAGGTAGATGTTTTAAATATTACTAGAAAGATGGTAAGTATTTCTCAGAATTTTTAATTCTCCAATGGGTAGCAGGTTTCTCAGTAATGTGTTGTGTGTAGAATGTATTGAAAGTTAAATTTAAGACATTTTAAACATATTTTCAGCGGAGCATTTGTGATTATGTGATGAGCTGTGTGTTCTATAGTTATTGTGTGTTGTGTAGTGATAAAAAGTGTGATTCTATTTGTGATTTGCTCGTTTTATTAGTGAAAGTGATTTTTTTTAATGTTTTATTTGTAATAAGGCAGTGACAGGAAAATCTCGCCAAAGTCAGAATTTGGTGTACCTAAATAAAAGCCTGTTATGTAGTTTGACAATTTGTCAAAGGCAGAAAATTTTAAGCAAAGGTTTGACATGGGATCAATTTTAATTATATGAGAGAAAGAAAAATTCATCTTTCAAATTAATAAGTCAATCGTTCTAAAAGGTATTAATATTGAGGTGTCTGTTTTGAATAATCATAGTAATAAAACACAACATAATTCAATTTTTTTCTGTAGTTTTTATTTAGTGAGGACTTGTACTACCAATGAATCAGCGTTAAACGGGTAAAAAACAACAGTAAATATAAACAGTATGAATGTTATCAGTAAGGCTGTATTTATTTGTGTTTAGTCTTATTTGGCTATGGAAAAAAATGTATTGCTTATTAATTGACATAATTCATTAGCTTTTCTAAATATTTCTTTAGTTGTATTCTTTCTAAGTTAGTAAGAGATTGGTAGTGTCGCCACAGACACTTTTAAGCTATAAAATTATGCTCCGCTGATTTTGTATGATTATCATAAAGCCAAATTTATACATTTAACATTGACATAAGTACACAACAACCATTATAATTAATGTATTATTTCATTTGTCTGCATTAATAATATTTGTGATATGTCCGAGATCCTAGACTAAAATATAAATTTTGCATTACATAAAAACACAGATCAATTGGTGTACCTCATTATAAATATTCAAAAATGTTCATAGTGGGTTCATGAAGGTTTTTGCTACACTATTTTGTTTGTTGTATAGGTGTAAGACATGAAAGAGCTATTGGAAAATTAACACTGTAACTTGGTGTCTGAGGACTTATCACAAATTATATGTTATGCTTGTGAGAAACACTGCATACCTGATTTTGTTGAGGTTCAATCGCTGAAGGGGCCCAGGGTGCTGCCGGCTCACTGCGGGGCTGGCCCAAAATCTGAGTGCTGGAAGGGGAATAGGGCTGTGGAGACAGAAGTTCGTACTCCTTCTGAATTTGGGGAGAGATTGGAGAAAAGCTGGGAGGAGGCACTGGCCCGTATACTTGAGATGCTACTGGTGAAAAGGTCTTTGGTTCAAATGGTTGCTGAGGTCTTGAGTCGAATGGTACAAACCCTTTGGGTGATACTGGAGCATAAGCAGAATTACTCTTCCTTGGGAGAGTAGCATATGACTCAGGGAAAGGTGGTGGGAATATTTGTGTTGGAGTACTAGACTGAGGTGTCTGCGCTTTTGGAAGGGGAGAGTGCGGTTTAGGTTGGAAGGAAGCTGGCTGTGAAAACTTGGGAACAGGAGAGTAGACCTGAGAAGATGGTGGAGCGTGTGACACGGGCTCAGTGTCAAAAGGAATTAGACGAGAGATGGCAGGAGACTGGAAGGTCTTGACGGGGGCAGCCTGTAATGCCACCCGGACATGTTAACATTCTTACTAGTTTCATAAAGTTCCATTCGTTACAACGGTGACTGGCTCCTTCTTACTATGCTCTACAAACTCACTATAGGGAGCATTCAATTCGTTCAAAGTTTATCACTATTTTTGAGGACAAAATCAAACAAAATGTGCTCATAACATTGTACCGTAAATGAATGACCCATCACCATTATAACTACGAAGCTATATGTTACCATGCTCGCTGATGTATTTACAAGTATATGTTGTTGTTAGTAAGTGATGGAATAATATATATATGTGAAATACATCATTATTTTAAAAACAGAATCAGAGAATACATAGAAAAAGCAATTTGTTGTATTATTATAATCCAGAATCAAAATATATATTCCGTTGGATGAAAGCTATAATGATACAGAAACCTTGTGAGCTTCAAAGTAAATAGAATATTATAAGAAGTAAGATTTTTAATTATTGAATAAAGAACCAAAAAATGAAATCCTTTCTATAAATCAAAGCCATCAGCTCTTGGAAAAAAAATATGACTTTCCAATTCAAATTTTGCCCGTTCTATGCATTTATATATTTGGCAATCATAACTTTTATTATAATACATATTTAAAATTAAATTTCTTTTTAGTAACCATCACCAATATTTGTAACTACACACAAATTATGTGACATAATCATCTATTCATAATTTAATGTAGTCTTATAGCATTATTTGTAAAGGACATTTGCCGTATATTTAATAAATAAATACTTTATAATAATAATAATACTTAAATAAATAAATACTTAAATACTCGTTCGTCAACAAAAATATCGCATTTAATGTATATGGACGATATAAAAATATACGCTAAATCGGATACCGAATTAGAAAAACTAATGAGTATAACAAAAAAATTCTCAGACGACATAAGAATGTCTTTTGGGCTAGATAAATGTAAAACACTACACATTGAAAAAGGTAAAATTATAGAATGTCAGGATATAGTTTCTAATTATCAAATTAATAACATGAATAATAATGAAATATACAAATATTTAGGTTTTCCGCAATCTAAAAATTTAAATCACTCTTTAATCAAAACTCAATTAACAAATGATTTTAAAGATAGACTTAATAAAATATTTAAATGTGATCTATCGGCCAAAAACATAGTAAAAGCAATAAACGCGTGGGCAATCCCATTATTAACATACTCATTTGGCATCACAAAATGGTCTAAAACGGATCTAGATAAATTAGAAAGACTTATTAGAACACAATTAACAAAAAATAGATATCATCATCCAAATTCCGCGAAAGAAAGGTTGGTTCTGCCTAGGAGTATAGGAGGAAGAGGAATTGTTAACATTTCCTCTTTACATAATAATCAAATAGAATCCCTTAAAACATTTTTTAAGAACAAACAAAATAATTCTATATTACATAAAATTATAATACAGGCCGATAAAAATCATACACCTTTAAATTTAAATGACGAAACAGTAGGTCCGCGATTTAACTATTTAAATATTTTGTTAGAATCTTGGGGTAGGAAGGAACTTCATGCTAGACACCTCAATGATCTCAACCAATCTTATGTTGACAAATATGCGTCAAACAGGTGGTTGACCATTGGGGAATTGTATGGGGAAACCGAGGGTTTTATGCTAGCAATTCAAGATCAGGTAATAAATTCAAAAAATTATCAAAAATATATTTTAAAAAATCAAAATATAATTGATGATTCGTGTAGGAAATGTCTGGCCAAACCGGAAACAATTCAACACATAGTTTCGGGTTGTTCCACTCTCGCTCAAACTGAGTATACTTATAGACATAATCATGTAGCAAAAATTATACATCAAAATTTAGCTATTAAACATAATCTTTTAAACTCAAATAATGTAATACCTTATTATAAATACAACCCGGAACAGGTATTAGAAAATCAAAATTATAGGCTCTATTATGATAAAACCATAATAACAGATAGACAAATACATCATAATAGACCCGATTTAGTATTACATGATAAACGTAATAAAATAACGTACCTAATCGACATCGCTGTCCCAAATACACATAATATACAAACAACCGTCGCAGAAAAAATACGTAAATATACAGAACTAGCAGGAGAAATAAAAAATATTTGGCATTCTAGGTCCGTTTATATAATACCTTTAGTCATGTCAGCTACAGGGGTAACTCCGAAATCTTTAATAAATAATTTACAAAAATTAGATTTACCGGTTAATTTGTACATCAAAAATCTATTATAATAAACACTTGTAATATTGTAAAAAGGTTTCTGAACACAGATATTTCAGGCACAATGCTGGTATTTTGATCCCGCGTTTTGAGCCTAATCCTTTGATATCCTGTATATCTGGATAGGTGAATTTTTCCCGGCATTAGACTGTTAAGTTTTTGTGTGATCATGACTGATCATATGGAGACTTATCTGGTTGTATAATGCTGAGAAGTGTGGATGGCAATTCTGCCGCCGCGTAAAAATAGTTTATTAAACACAATGTCATTTTACAATAATCGAACAATAACACAATACATTTATTTTCCTAATACAATTACTCCCCAAAATTGAGCGTAGCTCGTGCTTTCTATAATTTTATAATTCTGGATAAATTTGAATACCTAACTACTTTCTGAAAAATACATATTTGATTAATTTACAAAGAGTTGCACAACTGAAACACTTCTATATTAATATGTACATTTAGAAATGTAGTCAAGAGATGTATGTTTATATCATGTTATAAAATAACACAATTTTTTTTTTTTTTTTATTAAATAAAATATTAAAAATATATTATTGAGCACTGTTTAATCTCCACTAATATAGTGGAGATTAAACAGTGCTCAATAATATATTTTTATATTTTATTTAATAAAATTAAAAATGGATTTCCGCAGCGTAAACACAAAAACTCTTGAATTATTAACAATAATATGTTTTTGCAAGTTAAAATAAACAAGGTATTTGAATATTTACCGAGTGTTTTGTGCTTTCTGAGCTTAGTGCATATGTATGTACTTTTTGCTTACATGAGCTTTTTGTCATAAAATTAAAAATGGATTTCCGCAGCGTAAACACAAAAACTCTTGAATTATTAACAATAATATGTTTTTGCAAGTTAAAATAAACAAGGTATTTGAATATTTACCGAGTGTTTTGTGCTTTCTGAGCTTAGTGCATATGTATGTACTTTTTGCTTACATGAGCTTTTTGTCATCGAACTAACGAATCCTGTGATGCATGATGATAATATTATGTTTAATTTTGGTTCTGATATTGTTATGTTATAAAGTAACGCACCACATCTCATTTTTGTATAATTATAGTTACCTACGTATTCATCATTGAAATATTGAATTGCGTAATGTTGATTATAAATTATTGGCCTTTAGTTTTTTAATTTGAATTATTAGGGTGTGTTGAGAAAGTGTGTAAGAAAATAATTTGTCAATATACTGAATTATGTAATTTGTAATTTTACAGTATAATTAGAAAAAAAATAATACAAAATGTTTATTGTACTGGTATGGAATGTTTGTATTCTGAATTTGTAATTTTAAAGTGTGTTGATGTGAAGGAATGTTGTATTAATGTTATAATGGAAGTAATATGCACCTGTCTTTGTGGTGGAGACTGTCTTTCAGCTTCAGTACCGTTTGTTTCTTCTGCTGGAGGTGGCCAAGCTACTCTTTTGAGACCTGAAATAAAAATACAAAAATATTTTAGTTATTAAATTTTGAAGATACTACTAATGTTATGAATTTGAATAGGTAGAAAAATAATGAAATGTATGAATTTGTATAACTTATGTAGGTAGGTATATAGTTTCGTTGTTTTTTATGATAGCAAGTCTCAATTTTCACTAGGGTGGTGTAAATTTAAAAAAAGGTATTGATTTGACACTAAAGGAGGCTTAGATTTTAAGAAACTTTTTAGTTAAGAAAGATTACAAAATTTTATAAATTTACAATGTTTTACGTACTAGTTTCACATGTGCTGTATAAACCGAAGGTTGCCTAGTCGAAATTTAAATATTTTGCATATTTAAAGTACCTAATAATAAAATCCTTTTCAAAATATTCTTTTTTTTATTTAGATAAAATATATACGTAATCCAAGTCTTTTTACAATAATGTTTGAAGTTTTGAGGAGAATCTACCAAAATATTGACTATGTAGGTACTTCTATCTATAAAAAATATTTATTGTCCTTGATGTGTGTAAATATTACATTATATATGTCAATGGTACATAATATTAGCTGTAGATACTAGTTTAGGTAAGTACCTACTTAAAATAATTTATTGAATCACTATGTGTATTTGAATGTTTACTCTAGTGTGTGGATTTATAATATTTATTGGTCATGTTGTATTTCAGTGCACTGCAGTGACGTATACGAGCTCACATGCAAAACATGCCATGATAAAAAATAGAGAAAAAAACTACAACCTACGACTGGGACAAATCATCAATTACTAGATGCAACGTCCGTAAAAATATGAATCAAAAATTAAATCGATCCAGCAGACACCAACGTGTTTAGAACATAGGAAGAGTAATTAGGTAACGAAACTTCAACCTCCTTCCTCCTGATTGAAAATAAGTTGCTCTATCCGAGCATTGTGGATATGATTGAAAACATTTATGCAAAATGAAACAGTGACCGTGAAATGATAAGATTCGAACTGGTCACTGCAGATGTGGATATTTTAAGTTTTAACTCAAAAATGACCGTATGCACAGGGATAGTTTGCATATGATAATGATGATTTGTGCAAAGCGACATCAATGTGAATTTGCTATTATACAATTGCAGATTTTGACAATCTTATAGGCTATTTATTGGTTGTCTCCGATATTTTTGACATGGCTCTGATGATGATTTTGGATGATTTTATTTTATTTATGAGGCCGTTTTACAGTCCCTAGACCGTCTCAAGGGCGCCAGTGAAGAGTTCAGTTTTTAATTTGTTTCTGAATTATTTCAACCTTTTTGCAAAAATATTGAGATTTACACAAGTTACATAATTATATACAGTAGCTACTCCGGTATATTTTTAAGTATTTTTCATACTTATATTTTATTTGCATTTTTATGTTGCATTGTGGTACAGTTACTAGTGATAAGTGTCGTTCCACCACTGTTTAACAGGTGAAGTTGATAGATTCATCTTATTCTAGGAATAGCTTATACGAGTAGAGGTATCATCAGTTATACGTTCTTCGTATCGTTTTTGTTTTGGTTATTATTAGTTTAGTAGTAATAATATAATGTAGGTATATTGGCTTTCGACAAATAAAATTTCGAGATTATTTTCACTTACGGTTGAGTAGGCGATGAACACTTGTTGCAATCTTGCCAAGAATGTTTACATTTTATAATATAATAATAATATTAATAATATCATTTCTTATAAGTCGTAAAAATGTAAAAAAAAATCTCAGTATTGTGAATGCTGAACAAATATTAATTTTAAACGTTTGATTTTGATTTGTATTGTAATAATGAAATTTAGTTTATTAATGTCAGAAAAATATGTATTGAATAAACTACATATTATATTACGCTGAAATTTGACCTGTATTAGGGTAGAGGTCGTTTTTTTATAATCAGGAGCTTTGATTGAACGACAGAAACATAGTCTTGCCGAAATGAACTTTCTCAGACGTGCGTTTAACATTTTCGTGAATAATTTATGCTACTCAACGCAAAAACACGTAATGTAATTATAATCTTTCAGTTAGGTACATTAAAATGTTTCAACCCAAAGTTTCTTCCTAGATTTCCATTGGAGTAATAAAAAGCTTTTTGGATTAATAAATGAGAGCTTGCATGCGGCTAACCTGTTGGCTTTTCCACTAGTGGGACATACCTTGATGGTAATAGTAGCAATAAAGCGCTGGCTTTTAAAAATCTCGATATTTATAACACATAGATATTTAAACCTAAATTGAACTTAAGTTTTATAGGAAGATATGAAAGTATTCTTTGTATGGCAATGTTTTTTTTGCGATGGTCTATTTTGTTGTGCACTACACTATGAAAATTAACATAAATATGTGTTGATTAAGTTGATTTAAAAACAAAGTAAAACATTAGTTCAGTACTAACACTACACAAATAAATACATGTCATGAAAAATTTGTGAGTGTGTCTTAATAAAGTATAGGTGAAAGTATACGTGTCATTTGAGATAATGTTACAGAGAAGATAAAGAATGTTTTATTGGAGCTGTTATTTGATGAAGAAATGGATTTTTTTAAATAAATATTATGTAAATATAAACGTTTTACTACTACTACTTCTAAAATTATTATAATAATAGCTTTCTATGTAAATGTACTAAAATATAAACTAAAATAATGGATTAAAATATAAAGTAAAATATTTTAGTACATACGTAAAAACCGAAAAAATAAACAATTGTTTTAGTTCTAAAACTACATTATATTAGAGAATTGTGTGCTTTATTAAAACAATGATTATTAACTTTGATATATTGATATCGATGCAGTTTTTAATTAATGTTTGTGTGCTCTGTATATTTGGTACGATCACTGTAATATTTACAAAACGGACATCACAAAAAACAAAAGAAATATTTTTCACTTACGGCAACACACATAAAAAAAACAACTGTTTCGAAAATGTTCTAAATTTTCAAAATGGCCACCGACGTTGGTGCAGTTATAAAGTAACGCGATCTACTACTATTGTATTCTGATGTGTAGTGTATGAGAGTAATGTTGTTTTTTCAGGTAGGTACAGATGATACCTTACTTTATGTAAGGTGAAATCAAAATAAACCAGTGACTTATTAAACAAACTACTGTTCCACGGGAACGTTTCAGGAATATCCCCAGATCCCCACCACAGCTGAATATTATAATAACGAGGTGGGGAATATTCGGCAGAATGTTGAGCAAACGCGACTCCTACAACGTAGGTATTATAAATTCATTAGTTGCAGAGATAATATCATGATTATATTGGTACTGACTACTCACAGTTTAGTACCACCTATGATACTCATTTTGTGAGGTGCGCCAACACGCGTAGTATGACATTTCACATCATCTGTAAATAATTAATTGTACCGTATAATTTCCATTTGCATCCCATCATTGCCAAATCACACATATTCTTGTATTTATTATGAGTAGACAGTTACTAGTTTACAGCGTATCATTTCCTAGATAATTAATATCTTGAAGGTTTTGACATATTATACAATTATGCTAAATATTAACAATGTGTCAAGAATTCAAATAGGTACATTGAATAAAATTTGGCGATAGTCATCTCAATTTCGTAGATAGAAAAGTGTGTTTGTGTGCGATTATGTAGAGAAGATTGGACTGTTCGATGGAATATCTATGTCGATGTGAAATAAAATATTCAATGAAAGTGATAGATTTGTAAGGATGTATTTGTTGTACAAACAAAAAAAAAATCGGATGTATTTCGTGTAAAGTACAATGACAAATTGTATTTTAGCTGCATTTGTCATACGAAAATGTATGTTGCGGAATACGGGCCAATTAAATAATGAATTTTAAAGAAGAGCACTATTTTGATAGTGAATGAATGCGATATTTAGTCACAAAAGTTGCAATATAGGCTGTTATAAAATCATGTACATAAATGGATACCTTCTATTTTTGGTGCAAAGAATTTCGCTGAATAGGTATTGTTCATGTTAATTTCACCATTCGTATTTTGGGATGTAGTTTTTGGAGGCCAATCGATCATTTGGTCGATTCGTTTTACACAAGGATCATGACTCTTATCTCCACGAGTGTACCCTTACAGAAAACAGAAAAATATTGAGATATGCACTAAAAAAATATAAAATAATTTTAATTACATCCAGCAGATCATCTTGTGCTGGCTTCATTTTAACATAGAAATGTTGACAATCTATCATCATTGGAAGTATCTCACTATATGTAGATATTATCAGCTGTACCGATTCCGTTGTACATGATTCATGGTTTTTATCATTTCGTTGACGAGTCTTGTTAGTGCATCTTTCATCATCGTTGTTTAGTAGAAATAAGCACCACCATCATTATTTTGGTTGTAATTTAAAAATATCAATCCCCAGTTTTTGCATCTAAATACTTCAATCCTTGGTTACTAGATCTGATATTTTTTTATCTAGTTAGTGATATCAGTAACTAAGAAATTAACCATAAAATAAAATAAATTCGGCGTGAGTTATACTTATTAATCGTATAATATTATTTATTATTGTTGACTGTTACTATTGAGTATAACTTACGTACGACTGGTTTAGTTATTCTCAATAGTGACATTAAACAAAAATAAATGTTATTAATAAATTTTATTATATAACTTAAAATGAAGCGGTAAAAAGTTAATTCCGATACAATCAATGAAAAATATACTTATATAAACTAGCGAATACCTAAAAACAAAATATTTGTTTATAGAATGACTATACCTACTTTTAACAATATAAAGTACCTACATTATACTATTATTTCTAAACAATTACTTATTTGCTAATGCATTTTATAAAGCCATTTCTCAAACCAACTTAAGGCGTTACTTTGTGATCGGTTAGGCAAATTTGTGCATTAATTTAGTGCAAGCAACTACAGAACACCTTTCATGCTTTCATTTTTACACCTATATAATATATTACATTTATTCCTATTTTTATGTATTCTATCGGTATCCCATAATATTTATTTTATATTATACATTATTGTTTGTATTGGTTATAGATTATTATTTTTATACATTATATAATATTTCATAAAATAATTATGTAGATATCATTATGTAGGCATATTGTGAAAAGTGTTTAATTATACTTACTGCCTGGTTGTCCACTTCGTTGCCTGGCTTCTTCCTCTTCCAACATTCGTAGTACTGCCGAGTTGGCAAGGTTGGAGGGTTTTGAATTTATTGGATTGTTGAAGTCAATTCTGAAAAAAAATAGAAAAATATATTTTAAATTAATTGACAGACTAATGAGAACATATTTTTAAATCACAAAGTATCAACCGCTGTTTTAGAAGGATACAATATATGAAATATGAGTTTAATATGTTTTTATACTAAGACATTCTTTTAAAATCTAATTCCAATACACCGTTCCTTTCCCTTCTTAATTCTTCGATAGTCGTGTTTGAGTTTGAAGCACACACAATGTATAATCAACTAGTTAGACAGAAGAATAATAATATTGGCGAAATGCGTTGTTTTTTAAGAAAAAGTACGGGAAATCTACTATGTGACTAATAAAGGGGTAAAAAACGATTTCGTTAATTGATAGGTAATAAAATAATCTTCATTACTCTATTTCACTGCATTCTTCTATTTTTTGGTTCTACTCTATTCCAATTCATCCTGTTAAATAACAATTCTAGTTCTGTACTGTTTCAGACTTGTATTATTTTACTATGCTTATTTTATCATTGTCTATTGCTGTAATGGTTTTGACTGCTTGTAAGATTACGCATGTAATTAGGATATATTATCATAGGAGTATTATTTACATATATTTTATCATTGTCTATTGCTGTAATGGTTTTGACTGCTTGTAAGATTACGCATGTAATTAGGATATATTATCATAGGAGTATTATTTACATATGTTTTAATGTGCAGACCAATGGAACCATCCCTCAAAGTACGAACTCTGCTCAATTTTGAGGGAATAATTTGATATTATGTTGTTGAAAACAAAACTGCAATTTTCAAAAAAGTGTATATTTCTCAACAATTTAAAATGAAGATTTTGCCTATACACCCTAATTACTTTACACACGTTTTAATAAAAAGTTTAAAAATAAACATTAATTTAATCGGAATTGATTAAGATGAATGTTATCAAATAATAAATTTTGCAAGATGAATGTATCGTTATATAAACCGTACGAGATAACAAAACATCAAATAAAATGTTGCGATATCGAAACGTACCTGTTTGAAAATTGTATAGGTAAAATCTATAAGGCATTGATTTAAAAAAAAAGTTGACCACCTGGAGGTTGGTGTGTTTGTCTATATATGGAAGCATATTTAATATTACATTATACTTTTAGCATTGATATTATATTGTATGAAGGTGTAGACAACATCACTAGTTCTGATATGCGATCTAAACATCCGTTCTACGACGGGTTCGATTAAAAAAAAAAAACTATCTACACCATCACGTTATTTATTTATTTATTTACATATATTCACGGCGTTAGCCTTTAACATGTTAACAATCAAATCAAAATAGAGAACAACAACATGAAAAAAATATACAATTAATGTGTCGAATCAAAAATAGTCATACTGGTAAAATAATGTAGGTATATGAGACAATTCTTATAAATGTGACAAACTAAAATATTCAAATTGTTATAATATATACAAGCTGTGTAGCCATAATACTAACTGTATGTAAAAAATATGTACATAAGTTGTCCTCAACGTGGCAGTAAATATTAAGATATTATAAGCACAGAAAACGCTATTCCAGATTCTTAAGTAATACATATCGTGTTCTAATTGATGTTTTTTTTTATGTAATTACTGTTTAAATATTAAATCTGTTTCTATTTCTGGAATCTGTATTATATTAAGTAGGTATATTGTTTTGTATAATACCTCAACACAGGACTTGTCTTCATAAGGTACAATACCTATTTGTATGTATTATTATTAATGATAATGTATGTATTAATTGACTTCTGGTATTGTATGTAACTGTATGAAATAAATAAAATAAAATAAATAAGTGTATTGGTGGCAAACCTCATCGTGATGTGTAACGAACGCCTAGGCCTTTAACAGTACTCTCGAAAAATTGCAAATAATAGTGGGAGAACTACTCTTTACAGCGGACTCCACGGACTAACGGTAAAAAAACCTTTACCGATAAAATAATATTAATTATAGACAAATGCAATTTTTTAACCAATATGGCATTTATACATCATTTTACATTACACTCACCGGTACGAAGATTACACAAGTATTTAAACTTTGATTTAATTCACCTTTCTGTAACTAAAGTCAGTTATTACATATTATGCCAGCAATCTTGAATGTCTTTAACTTTTATTTGCACGGAAAAGACGAGTGTATTTTTGTTACAAGCAGTTAGTCCGCTGATTATCCCACTTAGTCCGCTGATTATCCCACAAAGCAGGGTATACCGTGACGGTATGAATGAATGAATGGAATAATCTATAACTTGCAGAAAAGGTCGGGAGTCACCTTGTCCATATTCGTAGGACAATGTAGTAAATAATTACTGAAGTTATTATTTTAAAAAGTTCAAATTACAACGAGAACTTCGATTGCAACAAAAACTTTTCATACATTCTAAATTATGGAATAAGTTCAGAGTAGTTGAAAATGTAACGGACTTAATTTAATGGAGGCTTCAATAGTCGTTAAAAATAAAGTTTGAGGTGGTTGCTAAACTGATGGCAGAGTTTTGAACTATCAATTGAGAGATTTCGGGTTCGATTACACCCATTGTCAACCTACTCTACCAACATGAGACAAGCATGTTAATTATTTTGAAGGTGTATTTGGATTTATTTCAAATCCAAATTTATACGTTAAAAAAATATATCAATTTTTAAATTAAGTCAAAAGTTAATCATAATCCTGAATTATCCTTATACTCAAGAATACATTTCCAGATACAATTTTGTTATAGGTATCTAGTTATTATTTTGACTGTCTGTATAAAAAACACAAAATATACCTAGTATTATTTTATTATTATTTTTAATATAAAAAAGATAAAATATATTGTGTCATAAGAGACCAACACGATCCAAAGTTAATTCTTATGATGTAAAATCTATATTCTTATTATATTATACATTATTATTAGACTGGTGTTTTATTCAGTACGATACCGCAGTCTACTGATCTGGTAATGATCAATACGATTCATGAATATTTATCTACCTTGATCTCGATTTTTTTACAATATACAAGGTGCTAATCGATTATAATCTTTAGATATTCATTATCTCCGATGAGGTATGCCACCCATATTGAATATTTTAGCATTTATTTGATGACTTGCATGTCTATAACTAGCAGTTAAAACTCTGGCTACCCCACTTGTGGGAGATGTAGTGTTGGGATAGAGGGATGGAACATTATTTTCCATTTTAGAGTAGGTACCTAGTAAATTCGAACTGTGATGCAGTTTTGAAATGTGCCTATACATATTCACATTCTATGTAGGTATTGTTTATAGGAAGGTTTAGATATATGGCTTAATAAATGATATGTTAAGAATAATGGTTTTAATTATGAATAAGATAATACTCTCGGGCATACGAGTACATAACATAAGTCTAGGTGTTTGGTAGCATGATTGTGAGGCGTCAGATTTTCAGTTGATTTATGAGATTGAAATCCCAGGTTCAATTCTTCTCGCTGCGCTCCTGATCAACATCACCTTCATAACACAAGCATATCATCATCAATGGCTATTTATATTAAAATGACGCATGTGCAAATATTTTTATTTAGGCATGCCCTTAAAAAACATTAGGGTATTAAAATTGTTGTTTGGTTTTTTAATGTCGAGCGACATTATTCTTAAAATATTAAATTTTAACATTTGATACTAAGGATCACAAAAATGTTTTTAATGTCATAAGCCGTTTATTCAAAATATGCAAAAACTTATGCGCCATTTTAAATATGCAGTGACGATATTATTATTTATTTATTTATTCTTTTTGTATTTATTTAAACCCAAATTCATCTTTTTAAAAAAGCTATTGAACGTGTTATTAACCATATTATATTCTTTCAGTCATATCAAAGTATAACCGGAGTATCTGTGTGATTATTACGTGCAGTGATTTCACAGGTTACCAATTCGTCAAGAGGATATACTTGTCTGGAAGTAAGGGTGTGAGGAAGCGTGGGCGTCCGAGAACCACGTGGCTTGATCACGTGGATCAAATTATCAAGGAAGGCCATGTGTTGAGTAAGAGGAACCGACGTGCGTGCGTGAGAAATTGTATGAATGTGAAGGAAGTGAAGGAAGTGTGTAAAGATGGATTTATTTGACGTTCCGTTCTCTCTGCCTACCCCACTTGGGACACGGCATAAGGGTATAGTATAATACTAATTTGTGGAATGGGTTTGCCATGATGACATATTATATAGAAAAACAGATAAACAATATAAACACTGGTTTATTTATTTTCCGCAACAATTAAAATTATTGTAAGAACTTTATATGGAATACTTGGAATAAACCACATAGTATTAGAATAAAACACTTTTCATTTCAATCGTACATTATTACCTACTATTTCCTGTAAAAACTCTATGAAAGATGTAAACAGGAAATCAATAATTTATTATCAAGTTCATGTTGTCATTCAGGTAGGTGTATAAAGTTCTTCTACCTGCTTTTGATTATTTTTCTATAAAAGGTGAAATTACTTTATATTATTATTATTATCATAATCAAAGTTGCGCCGGTCTTGCAGAATATTAATCGACTAGAAACACGTTATTTAAGTACCTTCATAAGCTCTTGTTGATCAGTGTTATATAAGAGGGAAATAAAAGGGTATTCGATCCGTCCACATGATTTATTTCCTATCTATGAGTATCATATATGTATTAGGTATCTACTTAATTGCGATGGTTGTAAGAATCGCTTTCGGCATGGCATCAAATATGTACCTATGATTGGAAAATTAATGAATCTCTCTGCCTACTATTCTATCTCTCACCCTCTGGAACGGCGTGAGAGATAGAATAGTAAAGTCGGGGGGAGGGGGGGGTGTAGAAATTTTAAGGTGAAGTAAAACTATTAAATGTTCCATATCTGGAGTATGTTGTTGTGCGGCCCGGTAGGAAATCTCATTTCTAAAATTTGGGACCTGCTGCTGAAAAGGTTGTCCACCCATGGTATAGAGTATAGAGGAACCGCAGACCAGCCGCATGTAATAAACATGCAAGCTTTCCTCTCTCAAAACATTCAGAATGGGTGGCAGACCTCACCGCTGAATCCAAGATGCAAAATGACTTTTTTCCGATCACCTTTACTCGAAAATTTACGAAAAAGAGTGGAAGACCTATTCTTCGCTGGTTGCTCCACGACAAAATGAATAGGTGCATTTTTAAATCTTATATAGATACATAAATGTATTATCTTTTGAATATTTATTTTTTGTCTTTTGTAATATAGAAAATATTATTTTAATATAGAATACTTTAATTTAGTAAATAATACATACATAGGTAGGTATATAAAAACTCGGTTCAACTGTGAAATAAATTGTAATAGCTATGAGATAAACGATATTATAAGATGAATTATGTTTCATAATAAAACTGATAGTGATAAGTGAGTTTGTATTACGCTAACTATAATATACATACCTACTACATAGTATGCAAAAGCGAACATTGGCATAATAATTATGAAAGTGATTGCTTGCGAGTACATAGGTTCATACAATATTACAAAAGTAATAATAATGTAATAGTAAGTTACATGTAACGTGATATTGCATGTTGTTTTCTTCATATATAATAATGTGTAGACAGCAAATGACAATATTATGTTGAATGACTAACTATGTATACCATCGCAACACATCCCGTCAGTGGGGTAGCCAGCAGACCATTTAATAAACATGCAAGCTGTCCTCTCAGTGCCAATGAAAATTTAAGATATTCAGGAAAGGTGGAATACTTCCTAGCTGAATTTAAGATGCAGAATGTCTTTTATTCGAACACATGCCTTTAACAGGACATTCAAAAACTTACGGAAAAGATTGGAAGGTACATACTTTGCCTAGCGTTCATCTAATATTTTATATTTCAATATATAAAATTTTGCTCAAATCCTATTTGACATAACATCTATTGCATCGCGGCGCCTCTCACATGTTTAGTGTTGGAGTCATTGTATCAATAACTAATTGAGGAATTATTGGTTCTGAAATACCTTGTAGTGCATTTAATTTTATCAGTAGGTAGGTATATTTGTTGACTCTATGTAATATTGTCGATTTTTAATACATATTACAAAATCACACATGTAATATTATTGGTCATTTTTCAATTATAGTGATAATTTATCATGACGATCTTAATTATAAAACAATTATTACCTTTGCATAATTACATAATATTGTAAATATTTAAAATTAAACGATGCAGTTTATCAAAGATTTTAGAATATTACTTAAATCAGTTGAGAATAGAGATAGGCATCAATTGCAATGACAAAATTTTTAACGAATGCGTATGAGTTGTCCAGCAATGGTTTGTTTTGAGATATTTGTGAATAATTATAAAATTACCAGAAGAATGTTTATTTTTTTCTATAATATACCCACAATTAGCATAAACCATAATTGATATACACCAGATACGTAACAGAAACCTAAATAATTTGAGTTTCTTTATCATTGGAATTAAATTTAACCTTTTTTTTAAATGACCGAATTGACATTTGAATTATTGCGGAAAATTCTGTGATGCTATTAAAAACAAAGAATTTTTCGCTTTATTGATGTTTAGTTTGATGTATACTCTCAGCTGTTCTATTTATTCTAAACAATTTCTTTTGATGAGGTTTTAACTTCGTCTATTGCATTAAATAAGAGATTATTTAGTGAAGTAAGCGTTCATTAATATCAATGTGTTTTATGTTAATATGCAGGTGCAAAAACAAAACAATTATTATCGAAAGACATTATTTTAAGGGAACATAAACATCAGACGGTGTTGATGCAATTAGGGAGTATAATAAATATTTTAATCCGTCTGTAAGTATTTATGTTTGTTTGTATGAATATAGATTTTTATTTGTATGATTTTTTCTTTATTGAGCGTGTCTCGAAATAATAAAATTATAGTGTAGGTACATACCTACTAACCCATCATGTCATATTCCACATGTGGGATAGCCACCAGACCGGCCTTATGTAATAAATATGCAAGTTGTCCTCTCGGTGTCACTAAAAAATAAGACATTCAGGATGGGTGACAACCCTCATCGTTGAATTTAAGATGAAAAAGTCGCTATTTATTCGAACATCTGTCTTTTACAGGACACTTGAAAACTTACGGAAAAGAGTGGGAGACCAATAGTGTACACACCAACCATCTTGTATAGTATTAAAAAAATACTACTATTTGTATATGATCATGTTTGAACTTATAAACGGAAACCAATGAGATTAATACTCGATGATAAAAATTAACATAGGCATTTTGCTTTCTATATTTAAAACAGAACTCAAAGTCAAGTATTGTTAAAAAAAATACTTTATTAATTCAAACAATATTAAAAAATAACGTGTGAATGATATTTATACACTCACAATTGAGCAGAGCTCGTGCTTTGAGAGATCTGACAGAATTCATTAGAGAGAACTGTCAAAGTCATCTGTGTCGAGTCATTATGATTTTTACTTTACACCTATAGTATAGTGTTTTTGTTTCCTTTTTGATGATTTCTATGAGCAAAGCTGGGTTTGAAGTAAGTAAGTAATAATATAATTTGGCACTTTGTCATGGTACCTAGTCACTGACACGGAGAGCAACCTGTGGAATGCAACTGGATAATCTTGGAAGAAGACTAACCTAAGAATAAATATATTATCTTTATCTACTTCGATATATTTAACGATATAACACTTTAACTACCTATGTACGCAACATACGAAGTGCTTTATATTATTCTAAAGTTAAGACTGAACTAATATTAGATACAAAGTTAGACTATCACATGTAATACCAAACATACATAATATTGTATTAGGTATGTATGTAGGACTGCATAATTGTATTAGGTATGTATGTAGGACTGCATTTTGCGACATGATTCATTCTCTGTACTATGATAATTCAAAAATACTTTCTTCCTGGTTGTATTTTGTAAGTAAGTTGTTGATTATAAGGTATAGTTTAAATTAAATAACGTTTTTTATTATGTTATATTTGGTTTTATATTTGCAGTGAATTACAATCGATTGGTCTGCAACTAGTTTGGATTTTCTTCTGTATTCCTCCCTATTTTTTAATATTCATGATACTCCATTTCTCCCTAGTCCTTTTAATTCTACGTATGTGCATCAATTAAATGAAATGGATACAAAATATCTTATTATATTTGTTGTGAAGCAAGTAGGTGTATAGATACTTCAAAGTTTCGGGAAACCAAAATATTTTTTGAGACCCAAATCTATAATAGTTTTCTTAGAGAGTCGATGGATTACTACTACTACTATACCATCACGGCATATCCCACAAGTGGGGTAGCCAGTAGATCAGCTGCATGTAAGAAACATGCAAACTGTCCTCCTCCGTGCCAATATAAAATGGATTACATGGTATCGTAAAAAGGAGGTTTATGATTTACAATGAAATTTACATTAAAATAAATAGTGATTGGTCGAGTGGTCTTAAAAAAAGTGGTTTTCTAAATTTTTTATTGTGAGAAATAAATAAATAATTTATTCCAAAATATTTTATAAGAAAATTCCTGACTTTGCAACTGAGTAATATGGTTTAAATTCTCATAAACATGAAGATTATATTTCAAGTAAATTCTAAAAAATAAAAATATAAACAATTCGTTGTATAAAAATAACAATTAGATTTCAGGATTATCCGTGTTTTTTTTTATTCCCAAATTAAGAAAAATCATATTTATTTAATTTTAGAAACCTAAAAAAAGAAGATACCTATGTAAAATATAAATAATATTATTATAGTTGATATAAAAAAGTTTACCCATTCATAACCATCGCCATGTCTGCTGTTTTTTTTGCAACAAGTCACAATAAACAAAAACTCAAAACAAACAACTAAAAAAGAAAAAAATGGCGCAAAACTTTAAAAAGATAAACCGGTCGAAATCAACAAACTGCCAAATATAATTTATAAATACAGAAACGATAAATAATATGATTATTGAATTCGTTAAAGATGTATGTATTTATTTAAAAATGTTGTTATATTTGGTTCAAATGTATTATTGTTAATTATTCACAATTCGTCGATATAATAGTTTTCGTTCTGAAGGCAGTTGATGTGTTCAAGTCTACGGAGGTACTGAGGTGCAATGCGAATTTGCTAAGAGACCTTTAGCGATACATGGTATAGTACCCATGCGTGCAATTATTAATATGGCCAATCCTGAAATAATATCTTATACAAGTTGATCTGTATTGTAGTCAGTGGCGTGGAATATTAAAATAATATTATAAATAAATATTTTAGACAAAATGTTTATAATATTATGTCCCCTGTAGCCGCTTCTACAAAATCTCAAAAAGAAAGTATTTAATACAAGATTAAAGTACTTATTTCTCATTAGATATCAGTAATTTCGAAATATGACCTTTCGGTGGTTTTTTCAAAGACGACGGATTTAAATAAAAAAAACTACAGTCTTTGCTTACTAATGTCCAGGCTACTATCACTTTAGTAGATAAGCAGCAGTGAAATCTATGTCTTCTGCGAAAACTTGCATCCTTTGAGCATTTTCTGATAACAAAAATATTTATATGTCTTGTTTATTAACATAGGTATTAGTGATAATGTGAAACTCTCCAAAAATCTGATAAAAACAGCTTATTCGATGCTTTTTTTTTTTTACAAAAAGATATTCAAGCACGTAATTATAATGTCTAAATAGACATTTAAATAGTTTTGCCTTCTTTATTTTTTGTCATTTTATTGGAAGGTTGTTTATGATTTTTTCAGTTTCATTATTATTTCGTGAAGCCGGGTTTTATAGCTAGCGCATAGAAACTAAATTAATAAAGGATGAATAACATGTAAATACATATTTCCATTAGACTCTTTATGACTTAACAATGTTGATTTGTCTGCCAAGTTTTTGGCACAAAGTAAAATTTACCTTTACATAGTTAGTACGTAGTTTGTTTTTCAGTTTATTTGTAGATTGGAAATTTCTCGTAAACTTTCGGTATAACGAACTCGTCTTTGTTTTATAAAGTAAACAAAGTTATTCATTTAAAATTATTTACAGTATATAGGTAGTATTCAGTTATTTTACGAACGAATAAAACCATGAAATTAAATCTATACTCTTCGTAAAAATAAAATAATGCATTAACAATATTTTCACACTGGAGAGACGTCTTTTGTTAATGTTTTAAGATAGCGAAAACATCATTCAAAAAAAAAAATACCCGTGTTTGCTTTCTTACTAAAACATTAATTTTTTTAATGCGTATGTCATCTGTATCAGTGGTCTCCAACCTTTTTTATTTTCGCAGATCGGTCAACGTTTGATAATTCTACCGCGGCCCACTGAGGGGGAGACGTTGATTGTATACAACGATAAATCAAAGCGAATACCTTTTTTAAGCTTTCAGATTCCCAGAATTTGATGATTTCTCTTACATTGAAAATTTCTACCCCTCCTTCCCGTCGCCAGATTTTCGAAAAGGTTCAGTGATTTTATATATTTGATTATCTCTTCGTTGTGGAGTTTTTCACAAATTTGCTTTAGGTACTTAATTTTAAATATCGAAAAAGAGGGTACAACAAAAAATACTATTTTTCATGTTCCTTCTGCGGCCTGGTGCCACTTGTATCGTGAACCGGGAGTAAGACACCACTAATCTATATGAATCAAGTGGGTAATTGTCAGTGGTCACCTCATCGAAACGAATGTAAAAAAGTTTAGTTAGCAGTCACTTTGTATTTGAAGTATTTTTTTATAGTCGCAATCTCTATTAACTTTATTGCATTGCTCAAATAAAACGCGTAACTCAAAGTCTATTTAAAGATCGAGTATTTATAGAAATAAAAATGCAGACATGGAATACATTACTTTTATTTGTTCTTAAGAAAAATACCTGACATCATGTTAGTCATGCTGGAATGTGTATAATATTATAATGTATATAAAGATTCGTTAAGTTTTGTAATGAGAAGCCAGAGTGACTAAAAATGTATAATTTTGGCATAATGTAAATTTAAAAATAACAAACACGTCGTCGTATGTATCACGCGCCGCCCATGTATTGTCATTTCTCCGTGAAAGGCTCGCGATGTGCATACACATTAAGACTAAGAGTACGGCAGTAGATAACGTGCGAAATAATATATTATTTCCATGTGTTGCTGTGGCGTATAAAATATTAATAAAGGGGTTTATCAAATAAAACTTATATTTTTAAGATAGAAAGTATTCCTTTGTCTTTATACATTTTTTTGATACTCTTGAGAAAATGTTCTGGTAAGCCTATTGAATTGATACAGAGGTACCTACCTAAAATAATCTACATAAATAATAATAATCAATCCCATCATCTATGTCGTGTCACGTATCCGAAATTGTTTGAATTGTTTTTTTTTTTATTTATTTATTATTTACATATATATTTATTTTAGTGTCTATATGTATGTATATATCTTTAATTATTTATTTTATTTATTTATTATTTTAATTTAAGAATTTGTTTAAGGGCTTAGTTGGAAGATATCGCGCATCTGCGATAAACTCGCCCATTGCACAATTTTTTTTCTCTAGTTTAAATTGTTTATTTCCTTATGTCGATTTTTTTGTGCTATAAAGATTTTTATTATTATTTACTTATTAATGCATTGTGGGGGGTATCAATTAGGTATAAAATATGTAAACAAAATATCAGGCGGTTGGTATAAAATGCATTAAAACTGTCTGTTTTCATAATTACATTTTGATTAAAAAAATAAAAACAATATTCTTATACTTTCTATTATGATAGAGTTAAAAAATAAAGGTTAGTGCTCATTTTATTAAACTTTCCGAAAACAATACTCCATCATCAGAAACGTTACTATGTATTTAAATTAACTTTGGTATGTCAATATTTTTATCTATTGTTTACGCATTCCAGCCAATATTGAGTTCATTAATAATTCAGACGATTACGACATTTCCCATAAGTGGCGAACCCAGCGTACCAACTGTATGTAATGATGCAGGTCGTCCTCTCCATAAAGAGTTATTTTGGTATGAAATATAAGCGTGAAGAAAACAGCATTTTTTTGTAAAATGGTTTTAAGATTTTAGGTAAGAAATAAAATCATTTAGAGATTCTGAATATTTTTTTATTGACACGTAGAGGACTACATGCAAGATCATTACATGTTGTTAATCTGCTGGCTACTTCACATGAGGAAAACGACGTGATAGTATATAAAATAGTATATATGGTATTTTTATATAAAAATAATGGCTCTCAACCAAGAAACATTAACGTTTTTAAGGCGCTGATATATTTTTTGTTTTTTGCCAATGACCTAATGAATGTTATACATACATACGATCACGCCGCTTCCCTCGCGGGGTAGGCAGAAAGGATCGAGCGCCACTTCCTTCTATCCTTGCATACATCTTTCGCTTCCGTTACTGTCATACAATTCCTCATGCATGCTCTCCTGTTCAATGTGCTCAACACGTGACCGTCCTGTAGGATTTGATTTAAATGATCTTGCCATTTAATCCTCGGACGTCCACGTCTCCGAGCACCATTCCTCTCAGCCATCAGCACCATCCTTTGAATGTTCATGTTCTTATTTTTATTTTAGAATTGTTATGATAAGTAAATTTGATGAATTGATTTCATGTTTTTTTAATCCTTTTTATAGATTTGTAAACACATCGATATACTTGTAATATCCGCAAATTTCATTGGTCAAATATTGATGTTATATACTAGTTTGTACTATGTGCCAGAAGACTGTATGTTTTGCTTGGTTGATAAGAAGTTTAACAAAAATTGAACTATATACACAACTTCCAAAAATTTCAAGTCATGTGATAAGTATGACACAGAGGAATTGGGAATATAACCTAGATTTAAAGAGTACTCTTAACCAAGCCTTGAGTCGATTCATAAGCGTCGAGACTCTGTGTTGTGTACTCCTTAAGGAAGTTCACATATGTGTGTGTAATGTGTATCATATACAACATATCTACCTAGTTAATACCTATTCAAATAGGTTGACAATCAGTGAGTGTGATCAATTGGAATGATTAAACTAGAGTGGTTCAAAAATATGATTGAAAAAAAAGAAGTTTTTTACACTTATTATGTACGGTGCCTTACATTAAGTAAGTATGCATGACATGTTTATTACTACACTTTTATTATGAATAAACTTTTACATACACTATTGCTCTCACCTTTGGACGAGGCTAGACGGTTGTAATTAAATTATGGGTACATTTATAAACGCATGCATGGTGTTTTAATAAACAGCCTTCGAAGATGCAATTTTACACTCGATGCAATAAAATATAAAATAATATTGTTTCTCTATAATTATTATTACAACTACTTTTATTATTCTTGCGATGCATGTGAATAATTATAATTTGCGCTGAATAATCTATAATTATTTAAAAGTAGTTAATTAGTAATTGTGTGAAAGAATAATAAAATTACTGTTTATTTAATTTTTATAATCTTTGTTACGTTCACTCCATTCGTATTTAATGACAGTTGAATGAGAATGTGTTTTTACAGTTAAAGAAGTAGAGTTCTATGCTAGTTTGTCCTTTACCTTACCTATACATTTCTTTCTTTCATTTTTCGATTTTCTGTAGAAATAATCTACTTTATTTATCTATCATATAAATTTTTCAATTTTGGCGATAGTAAATCCCACCATCTTTAGTATGTACCTATGATTTGATTCATGGTTTAACAATCGCGATATTTTCTAACTAAAAATCTAAATTTCTTCCAACAAATCGTTAAACGTCATTGTTCAGTTATTCCGTAATAAAAAGATTAATATTTAGAAACTTTTACACCAAGGAATAACTTTGGGGCAGTGGAATCTCAAGTTGAATTTAAGCTTTATCATCTTAAAGTCTTAGACCTTACTATCAGGCGAACAGCTACTTCATTATAGCATTAAAAGCTCAACTACATTATAATAATGCCTCAATGCCATCTTTCGCACGTTTTCGGTGCAATACTTTCGCGCTTTCGCCTTGAACTAGAGTCGCTATTAGAGCACAGTGTTGTATAATTGATAAATAATGTTGTAGTACATATCCGGAGCAAGGATTTACCTATATACAACAAGTAAATCGGGTTTTAAATCATTATATTATTATTCTGTCTGCGACTTTACCAAACGCGTCCTCGAATCACGCACATGTTGTTAATGTTATTTTGCTTTGTTTTGTTGTACCTACTATGTATGCTATTTTGATACATTCCTCGGTGAACATGTACAACATGCCTAGTACAACTATTATTTCTATGGATATTGTCTATATGTATAATATCTACTATATGAGTACTTGTACATGTATAAAGATTTAGAGTCTATTTAATACTAATTTAACTATGCAGGTGTACTAGATGCAGTTGAGATGAGTTTAGGTATATAGGTACTCTTAATAATAACCGTTAATTTTAATAATGTATTGTTAATGTCATTAATAATTAATATTATATCACATTTTGTTAAAAAAAATATGTAGGTATATCTGTTTGATAAATTTTATAAAGTTTTATTACAACAAGGTAAAGATAGATTTTATTAACATGTATTGCAATTATATATTTATTTGTATTACACGTAATGTGAAATATAAAAGCTTTCTTAATATTTGTAAAAAAATACTGTGTTGCAATACACTCAAAGAAAAAAGTACATAATTGAAATTTCCACGTCGAAACCATGAATGATAATATTCATAAGTATGTAGGTAGATACTGTAAGTTTTTAAAAAAGGATTCACTTTTGATATTATAATGTTTATTTGTGTATTTATTTCTAATAGTATTTGATCCTGAATATAATCAGGCTGTGAACGGAACGGGAGATTTCTTACTGTGAAAAATAACTACGTACTATTTTAACTAGACTTTTGTTTTGAATCTAAGTGCGAATTTTCTTCGATTTAGAATAGATGATTCTTTAGAATATGAACTGTTTATGGACATAAAAGAATTTAAAGGCAAAGTTTTAATGAAGTTAATTAGAAATAAACAATTCAGCACACACTCAATACGAGTTTGTTGTTGACATAAATAGTTAACAAAGATCCTTTATGTTTATTGACACTGAACAATTTAACACTTCTTAATAACTTTTTGTTAAATAAACATGTGTACATCGCAA
Organism: Athripsodes cinereus; assembly: GCA_947579605.1. Taxonomy (NCBI): domain Eukaryota; kingdom Metazoa; phylum Arthropoda; class Insecta; order Trichoptera; family Leptoceridae; genus Athripsodes; species Athripsodes cinereus. Next base: position 7,619,942 of record OX388315.1, read on the forward strand.
TAGCCTTTTCATTCATATGCGCTAATTAATATATGTTTTTTCAAGTTACAGTGTTTTTAATTAATATGTAAATGTATTTATAATACATAGGTATATAAATGTTCCTTTCAACGCATATTATATTTATTATTTAATCAGTTTTTCTTTGATATCAATATAATAAAAATAAAAGTTTGTGAAAGTATTTTTTTTTATTATTTTACGATACTACCGCAAGAATGAAATAAAATGTGTGCATAATAATGTATTTTTCTGGTCGTTAATTTTTGTAACAAATATTTATATATAAATACAAATAAATATATAGATATGAGAGGTGAAAAAATGTAGTGAAATTAAAATACTTTTTATTTTTAATATTCCACAAGTTGGGTTGCCAGATGACTTATTGAAATATTTAAAAAAAAAATCTGTGGAATATATTCTTGTATTATTGAAGAGTAGTTAAAAAAAGAATTATTTTTAAAAACGCGTGTTTTTAAAGCATTTTTGTCTTTATTTATTCAAAAATAGAATGTACTATAGTAAATATCTAGGTGTACATATTACATCCATGATCCATAATAATTTCCACACTCGCACATATTTGCGGTAGGTACCTACTTGACGGTCAACCGACTGACAAAACAAGTTCATCGAGTTTAAAGTGGAGTTATGTTTTGATAGTTTTATGGCAACACACAATCATGAATAATTATTATTACTCGTTTGACGTTATCTCAATTTATGCCGCTTTTGATTCGCAATCACAATCATTATTTATGATTAAATCGTTATTGACTGTTCTGTAATTGATTTGAAACTTTTATGTTCCGTGGAACATTCGGCAAAGGATTGATCTCCCACTCTTTTCTTTAAGTTTTCGAGTGTCCTGTAAAAGGAAGATGTTTGGAAAAAATAAAGTAATTTTACGTTAAATTCAACGATGAGATTTGTCACCCATCTTGAATGTCGTAATTTTTTTTTGGCACAGGACGACTTAACATTGCATGCGGCTGGTCTGCTGGCTACCCCACGTGAAAGATATTTCGTGATGGGATAGTAGTGGTAGGATTATTTTTAGAAATTTAAAAAAATAGTGGTCCTTCTTTCTGTGATGATGATGATTTTGGATGATTTTATTTTTGACGCCGTTTAATAGTCCCTAGACCGTTCAAGGGCGCCAGTGAAGAATTCAGTTTTTAATTTGCTTCTGAAGCTGGTGACAGTCTGACTATCTCTCAATGGCACCGGTAGGCGGTTCCACATAACCAGTCAAACAACACCAAAGGCCCTCTCATAGAAGTTAGACTTAACGGCTTTGTGATACGAAAATGACGATGGTCCTGGCTGGAGTTGTATTTATTTAGGCATTGGTTTATTTCATTATTTATTTAGGCATTGATTTATTTTATTATTTATTTAGGCATTGGTTTAATTCAGTATTTATTTAGGTATTGGTTTATTTCATTATTTATTTAGGCATTCATTTATTTTATTATTTATTTAGGCATTGGTTTAATTCAGTATTTATTTAGGTATTGGTTTATTTCATTATTTATTTAGGCATTGATTTATTTTATTATTTATTTAGGCATTGGTTTATTTCATTATTTATTTAGGCATTGATTTATTTTATTATTTATTTAGGCATTGGTTTATTTCATTATTTATTTAGGCATTGATTTATTTTATTATTTATTTAGGCATTGGTTTAATTCAGTATTTATTTAGGTATTGGTTTATTTCATGACATTCTTAACGCTTTGATATCGTCATAGTTATGAAAGAAAGTTATCCAGGCTGTATAAAAGCAAATCAAAATTTAATTACACTGTAATTAGTATAAATAGCTTGCCAACATAAGCCATGGTTGTTTGAACATCAATAATCCATGTTAGCAAACTTAAATCGAGTGTCTATTAAAATATCTATATTATTGTTAGTTACTTAATAATTGTGTATTGAATAACATTATTAATAGACTATAAATGATTATTGATCGTATAAAATAGTTTATTGAATGATTTAAATTACAAGCGTAACAGATTTTATTGATGTTTTATATTCGATTATGTATTTGTTTTCTAAAATTTTCTCTAACTTTAATACACTCAAAATACATAATAATTTAAATTGAAAAATACATATTATGTTTATGGGACAGTAAACTTTGGTTATGTAAAGTTTGAAAAAGTTGTCAAACATAATCTTATATAAGTATATATTTTTCAATACTTAGTAATCGTATGAGTATTTGAATATATCATGACTAAGGCCATGCATTCTCCATGTGATTTAAATGCCGCAAATGAATGTTCAAAGAAAGTGTTTTTATTATTGACTTAAAGAGCTTCATATTTTCTCGTTCAAGATTTTCGATATCAGAGAAACCATTTTTCACAATATACACATATGTTCATATTATATGTTAATGATATTCGAAAATTAAGAATGTAGTGGAAAGATCTCATTATTGGTGTACAATTGTGATGAACGGATGAAGCTTGCTTCCTAACCATTCTCCTGAGAGTAGCATTGATGAGAGGATGAATGGGTAATATTTTTGTTCATAAATAATCCTTGTAAGATGCTATGTCATAAGTGAAATTTATTTTTGTACATTTACTATTTTAGAATGGACTAGATTCAAGTACGGAATAGTTTACAATTACCAATATTTTGTTTTCAAAAGTTTTCAAATGTCCTATAAAAAAGTGTGTTCATAAACTGCGCGCGCAAAACATATGTGTAGGTACTATCTTGATTTCAGTACTGAAGAGTCACCGACTATATAGATATAAACGTTTCATTTAATTTGATTAACGAAGAATCGCAATCGCAGAGGGCAGGAGTGCAGGACCGAAGGCACAAATGGCAGAGGCCGACCGAGAGACGCCTATATGGACCAACTGAAGAGGGACATGAGCTGTGGCTCATACATGGAGTTGAAGAGACTGGCTGAGAATAGGGAGGAGTGGAGAAGAAAGTCCAAACTCGTTGCAGACCAATCCAATGGATTGTAACACATTATATATAACGAAGAATATGTTGTGTATATTTATTAAATTAATACTTTAAGATCAGCTGATTATCTTACTTGTGGGAGATGTGGCGATATTATAAAAAAATATAGTTTTGTGTAACCCTCATAGTTATTTTTTCTCTTTATCTAAGCTAGTGGGTGTACTGTGACAAAGAGTGCCATTCATGCCAAGAATAAAACAATAATACAAACTATTTGTAATGATATTCACAATATTCATAATTGCTGTTTGCGATTGTTTTATGATCAATTAAAATAAACTTTGACGTCATCAGTTTTCATTTTTAATATCAGTTATTTTAGGAGGATTAACTATGTAGCAGTTACGAGACATTTTGAATGTTTTTTATAGTATTCTACAATGCACATCCGTTACTTGATTATTTAAATAGCGACTAACTTGACTATTCACAATATTCCACTTCAAAAAAACATTCATTTTTTAATAATAAACGTCAAACGATTTTTGAATTACATTTTCTTCCCTTGGCTTAGGTACTATCCGTACAGGAGTAATAATAATACGACAATTAATAAAGCGCCGTATTGTGATAAAATCAGTTCAAAGGCCCTCTATAACATTATTATAGTTTCAACAACTACATTAATTTTTAAATTACATAATATCAATACAAAAACTGTCGTCAGAGAGGTAAAATGATAAAAACACTATTAATGAAGTAATAATAATAACAAAACAAGAATATACATGTAAACTGAAGTATACAAAGATTGATGTCTATAAGTAATCAGTTGTGTATATTTTTAACATGATGTTGAGAATTATGATTTATTGATTAAATATTGTTGAAAAGTTTTTCAGCAATTGAATAATGTAAGTATGTAAACGAGAATGACCATAATTGTTCTAACTCTGTAAATGACCAATACATTTCGTGTTCATCACGGTTCAAATTATGGAAATTCTCATACTCTTAATTTTATATTTAAATATTTTTATACTCAAGATAGCTAATCCATAAATATAAGAAGGATTCGGATGTATAAATAAGTTCAGCCTTACAATACCATGTTTCTACGAAAAACGAATTTAAATCAGGAAAACACGCTGAATGAAATGTAAGTACCTAAATGAGAAACTGACGCTTTATTAATGTGTGTCGTATGTATCAAAGTCAAATATCTGGTATAATATTATCTTAATACTCGTCGACTTGAAATTGAAAATCGATTCGTGTGATTCTAAATATATTTTGGTTTCATCTAGAAAAATCCTCGAAAGACAATGGACAATGTACCTACTCTGTACTTGTGTATTAATGGCTAATTAATATCTATCTAATGAATGTCATACGATACAGCACCTGTGCAACATATCAAGAGCTGAAAAAAGCTCAGGAAGTAATGTTTTAAATAAAATAAATATCTTTACCGTGAAATTGCGTCTTAATTTTCTTATTTTTAGAGTGTTAGCCAAAGTACATTATCTATCGCGCTATCTTTGTATCAAGCTACGAATTATTATTATACAAAAGTAGAAGAGTTGTTTCATAGGAATTTTATTTGATATTTCTAATGTTTTATTAAGAAAAAATCTCGACACATTTCACAGTTTAAGATGAGAAGTCTTATCATGTCCGATGGGACATTTTGATATTTATTTTATATTTAATTAGGTACCTACTTTTGTACTATGGCTCATGGTTATTATACTCGTATACGCGGATGTCAAGTTATCATATTAGAAAAATGTGAAGTAGTCATTTCATAAGAAAAATGATTGTATATTTAGATTTCTTGATATGTAAATATTTTGTGATAAAATAAAATACATATATTATTTGAGAAAGGTTAGATCGAAGAAAATGAAAGTAATATATTTTTATGAATTTATAATATTAAGCTTCCTTAGATTATTTTAGTTTTATTTTGCTTTCTTGGGTTATTAATATTTGTTAATAATTTATTGTTCATAGTTGTTTGTTTTATGCGCATTATTTCCACATATTTTTTTGAAGATTTTCTATCATAAATTATTACAAAATAGTTGGAGCGCAAACGTTTGACTTCATACTTTACAAAGGTATTATAGAATCATTGTAGAATTCAGTTGCTAAGTCTAGTCGCATTAATATTTTTGCAATTTACGAACAAAGAGTCTTTTAATTTTTCATGATAAATCGTTCATACCCGATCATATGATTAAATGAAGGCGGATCAATAACCTCTGTGTACTAATGTGAGATATTAGTTGGTGAATTTGTTGATGTCTTGATATTAATTTAGTGTAAATTTTAGACTGATGATTAATGTTGATTTACATTAGGTACATATTATGAAAACTTGAATATTATGAATAATACGTATGTTCTATTCACATTCAGTGCCAAAATGGAAAATACCCGTTACTTGTTGTGAATGTTAATCTTTCATCGAATATTTCAGAGGGAATTGGATGAATCAGAATGTCTTAAAAGCACCTTTGCCAACAGAAGTCCAATTTACATGGAATAATATAGTATGCAGTCGTTTGAGACATAACGTTTGCAGGTATCCATATTTTCCAAGTCACTGAAATAAGTTTTGCCGGAAACGAGATAGATCGTATCAATTTGTCGGTAGTTTAAGTATATGAAATCACAAAGTTTATTTTTGAATATATTGTACATACTTATGTTTTTATTGAAATTTGAAAACTGTTAGATGGATAAAAAAGGCTCAAAGTTTAATTTATCGACATCGTTCTTGGATGAGGTTCATTATAATAAGACATTAAAACGTCACAATTATAAGAATACTTCACATTTGCCCGATGATGAGAGAAGAAGCTTTTGAAAGCTGGTTCGCAAATTAATAGTCACTAGTGGAATAACTATACATTTTGTTTCATTTTAATTTCTTGTTGCAGGACTTGCGCATTTTCGTCTCGTATTAAACATCTATGAAGAATTAAATAACTTGCCGGTGATAGAAAAAAGTCAACTAGATCTAGATCAAAAAGGACACTTGATCTTATTACAAACTAATTCAATAAATATTACTGTAAGGAAGTAATCATAAATTTCATATTATAAACTTTTTCAGTTCGCATGTATAAGATAAACGTTTAAAAATAAACAAATTCTAAGTAATAGATATCAATTTAATGTAAGGGCTTTTTAAATGACGCAGAAAACTAAATGGGGCATATTTCAAGGTTGCCTACTTGATAAATGTAGGGCGTGTTCCACATACTCCCGATTTTCCCATTTATCACAATTTATATGGATCGCGACCAATTTTGTTTATCATTTCAAGATCCGAGTATTATAAATATTACATCCAATTTATTTATTTTATTTATACATTCATCCATGGCGTGAGCCTTTTACATGTTACATTATGCATCAAAACAAAACATAATTGGGAATCAAACTATAACAATTATAAAATTAGTGAAATCAAATCAATAAGAAAATTAGTCATGAAAAATTAAAAAAATTCTAGTGAATTGTAAAATGTTAACAAAGGTTTGGTAATATGTGAAGAACAAAAAAATTGTAATTCGGTAAGGAGATGTCTAGAAGATAGAAGAAAAATTATAATTTATAAGAATTGTAATAGATAATTGAAATGTTACTGTATAATGTTACTGACGTGCGTGTATGAGGAACTGTATGAATGTGGAGGAAGCGAAGGAAGTGTGTAAAGATAGATCTGTTTGGCGTTCCGTTCTCTCTGCCTACCCCACTTGGGACACGGCGTGAGGGTATAGTATAGTAGTACTGTATTATAAATATATGTAGAAAAATATAAATTATCTACATTTTTAATCAAAATCATTGATAAGTTTTCATAATGACTTACCCTACAGCTCCATTTTGAAGAATCTGTGATTGTTTGCTGAGTGTCTCCTGGATGTTCTGTTGGGAGTAGAGTCCGATAGGACTATTGAACTGTTTGTTGACTAACCGAGGAAAAGTAGCCATTGTCGATAAAAGCTATTAAATTAATTAGTACGATGCACAAGAAGGCTGTCCCTGAAAGAAATAGAGAATTAATTGTTAACAGATTTTAATTTTTAATTTTTAACACTATTTAATAAGCATATAAAATTTTTCTTACATATCTTGTAACATCTCTCATTTGAAGTGAGCATCCACGAAGTAATCAGTAACTTATGGCTCATATAGTCATTTTACTGGTCATAATGTGAAGTCATTCTCTCCGTGAAATGAAAAAATGAGATGTTCAAGAACGATGTTGCATTTCATCGTTGAATTAAACATATAACATCGTTGATATGTTACCATATTTTACCCCAAACTTACAGCAAAAGATTCTATAAACGCACCCGTTGCACAGAATAATTTGTCTCATTGTTATGTTGTTTAATTTTTTTTTATAGTCTGTACATAATGTATATTTATATTTAACTAATTCAATATTTGTACTAATATTTTCATACTAATTTTATACTACCTCTTCTACTATTATACCATCACGGAATATCAGAAAAGTGAGATAATCAGTGGACTAATTCATGTAATAAACTTTCAGATATCAAATCCTTAATGTCTTATTTTTATTTGTATCAATATAAAAACAAGACATTAAGGATTGATGCCATGCCATCTTTGGATTGTAGATGTTAATTTTCTTATTCGTGCGGTTTAATAAATAGGTACTTGTCTATTACAGAACACTCTAAAAATTACATACAATAAAGAATTGGAGACCTATTACCCACTAAAAGTTCCACGGGGTTTTTATCGGAAACTCCGCGGGGAAATTCTAATCTAAATTTTCTCTCGATATTAACAAAACAATAAACACACTTGTTGAGCCATTTTGACCTTCAAATGTTTATTTGAAAATTAATTTATCGCATAAAGCCAAGATTACGTGGTTGAAAGATATATGAACCGTAGAAAGACTAAAGGGATTACGAAACAGATTATGTTAGTCGCCCGACCATGAAAAATACTGTTGTTGTTTGTCTTCAAATCAAAATATTATTAATACATATGTATTTTATTAAGTATGATTGCACATAATTATTACGAGTATTTAGCGCGGTTTTCTGTGTAAAAACGGGAATGGAAATTCTGAAAGTTACAAAAGGGGTGATGATGAATTCTTCAGAAAAAAGTGATGGTGTTACATAGGTAGACTCAATTGTTTGTCCTATTCATACCAATTAATTGTCGTTGTTTTTGGGAAGCTACTGAAATGGAACGAAATTAGAATGATCTGTAAAGTTTTGAAGTATTTAACGCCCACATTTCAGGTTTTCATATTTAAGACAGATCAAGTAACACTCGTATATAATCTGATATATTATAATATGATATATTAAAGCTATAAACTAAGACACGATTATAGAGAAAATGATACCTTGTTTGAAAGTTTAATAATATATGCCATACTTGAGAGCTCTTTGTGTATATATCTTTCTATTTTGTTTTAAATAATTGTAATTTACGATAGAACATAGTTCAAGTGGCCAGTTTAAGCATACAGAGATCATTATTGTTTAACGTTATCAACACCTAATATTTTCATTAGAATAAATTTCCTGTAGGTAGGTACATAATATGTATATTATAGCCGTGAACGCGTTTTAGCATATGGCTGTCGGGCTGTTTTTAATCATCAACATCATTTGTGTTTTGTTGTATTACTTCATTTAAGTTATATTGTAATAAATTAGCGATGAAAGGCTTAGGTCACCAGAAGTCGTAAATAACATCATCATCATCGTCCTCAACGCTCCTCTCGGGAACACAGGGCAGAAACCAGTCTCCTCCATTCAGAGCGTCTCTGTGCCAATAACGTCACCTCTTTCCACGATATACCCTGCGCTCTGATGTCGTTGTCATAGGACAGGGTGTATTGTGAAAGAGGGACGCCCTTTGTTTGAATTGTCTAACACAAAGGCAATCTGGAATTCTACTTCACTTACAATAAAGTGTTCAATAAATCTTATTTGGATACCAAGGAATACAACTTGTAGTGATTGAAGGCTGCCGTTGTTATGGAGAGATGACTGTGAAATATGTTGGTGTTAACTGAATGAAGATAATACAAGATCAGATGGGGAGAGTTGGAGATTTTCTTCGTACAGAAGTGTGCGGGAGTTAAGAAGGATTAGATAATAGATAATAATAATCCCCTGAATCTTCTCAACGAGGGTTTCATTAATTAATAAAACTGTTATGTTTGTTATAGACTAGACCATGAAAATAGTGATAGACCACTTTTATTCGCAAAATACCTGGAGCAACATTTTTTTCCTGAAAAGTGTTCTTGAAATAGAAAATACGCGGGAAAGATGAAACTTAGTACTAAAATGCATTCAAATTCATTCTCATTTGGCAATGACATTCGATATAGCATCATAAAACAAAGAATACAAAAGTGATTCACATTTATAAGCTTCTACAATAACACACACACTTACAGAACAAGTAAATATACACGATTTTTTATGTATGTGTGTGTTTGTATGAAAACATTCATAATGCTGTTGGTGTATAATTGGAAAGCTATAAATACTCCATGCAAGTCATAAGAGCTCGGGAACATTTGCATTACATGAATCATGTTGTTTGTTGATTGTTTTACTGTTTGAGAGTAATAATTGTTAGTGAGAATTCACAACTTATTATAGGTATACTTCAATAATTAAACATACTCTTAAAGTTTGGAGGGGATGTTGCAAATAATAATCTAGATATATGGATATTTTTATAAATAAGCTGTATTTTAGATTTTAATAGACTATCCACATGATTACTTCTGATCTTACGATACTGACTGGGATATGGCTTAGAGATTATCCAAAGGGAAAGAAAAAAATAATTCAAGTGTCCAATCGCGCTTAACGACCTTTTTACAATACACTTTTCCTATGACAACGACATTGTAGAATCAGCAAATATAAGAAAAGAAGTGACATTATTGGCGCAGAATCTTCCTGAATATAAGATATTTATTTCTATCGTGTAGTTGTGAGGAAGTGCCTCGATATCACTGCAGCTACATTATGGTCAGTTCACTCATTAAGAGTGATTGACCATATAAACTATCTCATTTTTGGGAGATATCGTTAATATGGTAAAAACATAGATAAATAATAATAAACATTGTGCTTTAAAAGCTCTGTTAACAGATTGTCCTGGATCTGGGTGTTACATGTATATGTGTTTAGTGCATTGTATATATGTGTATCGTCGTGTTAGTACCCATAATACAAGATTCATATCTTAGTGTGGGACTAGCTCGGTCTGTGTGAATTGTCTATACATGTTATGTTAAAAAAATAAAAAAATCAGTCACAATGACGGGTTATTTATTTATTTTCTAATATCTCTTAATTCACGATGAAAGAATTTAACAAATCGAATCCAATATTTCACATAGTCCAGTTGTCATTTGCTATCTTAATTTATTTTATTATTTTTATAGATACTCTTATTTTATTTGTGGCTTTCATTGAGTGGGATATTTTGACGTTCACCCACGCGTGTTGTATTATTAGATTGTTCTCTAACAGTCAACTGTATGTATATTATTTCAATAAAATGTGATTATTTGTATCAAGTCTACGTACGAGTCTTAAACACATCATTAACTTTTACAATATTTTGTAATTCAAATTAAATTTGTTTAATATTTTGAGTTGAAATTTTATCTTATTTAGAAGAAATCTTTATTTCATCATGACAAACTAACTCATTTTATACATTTTTTCAATGCTTTTTTTCAGTTTTACGGAAGAGATATACCTTAGCTGTAACCAAGAAAATACTTTTGAAATGATGGATTGTATTTTCTATTTTTTCAAATGTAATTTTTTCAAAATCCAACCCTAACACTATATAATGTAGGTTAGTTTGTTCTATTCTTTACTTTTAAGTTACTCTTGCCCTGAAGATGCCGCAAGGCGAAAGTGCTCGGCAATTAGTATTTAGTCATTGTTAACTGACTAAATACAAAATCATATGTGAAAATTAAACAGTGTTTAAATATTACATTTTAAATTTTATATTTTAATGAATTTTCACAACGTTAACGCGCCAACTTCAAATTTAAGAAAATTTTTCATATTTTTATCAATTCTGTAGTTTTGTGATGATTGAAATAAAATATAAGAAAACAACACGTGTATATCAATACACTTTTAAACCCTTACAGCTTTTTCTATTCTTGACAAGGTCTCAAATGACAAAAATCTTACATGGTTTTGGTGTCAAGGTTGACTGAATCATCAATATTCAAAATCATCATGGTAGGTACTCGAAACGATATTGTACATGACAATTTAATGTAGAAGCTCATATGAAAATCGAATATAATCGATGTTCCAATAGGTCAAAATTCTTGATTTGTTTGACTCTTATACTAAAATACTCTCTCCTTAAGGAGCAAAACAACAAATATTTTAATAATTAAGGTTTTAAGATCGATAATAAATCACCGATTTCATGCATACAGGTAGATGGTTATATGTGAATAAAACTATTTTATCGGCAATTGAAAATATGTACACAAATAATATTTCCTTGAAATGGAATCTACGTGAAACCACAAATATTAAACAATAATTTGGTTTCAGTTTAATTAAAATTAGGTATGCAATGTAATCAAATAACATGCGAGCATAAAATTTGTGATCGTAAAATGGTACGATCCTTCTCACTGTATATATTTTATTTAATACGTTAATAGTCCCAAGTCGTAAGAGACCCATTAATTATTTAGGTAGTGGGCGATGTATTAAAAAATAAAGAAAAGGTGTTACATTTTCATAACAACAAACTTATTATATGCATGTAGCTTGCAATAATGTAGATATATAAGTAAATTTCATGACGTTAATTGAAACACACTAAGTGATAAGCATTTTAAAACACCTTCCAATATCTTATTTTCATTATAATTTCAGTAACAAGCAGCAGGTAGATAAATACTCAGCCTGCTGCCAAGAATTTCAGTGAAAATAAAACATTTTATAATAATACACCAGAGAGGAGAACTTCTCTGAGAGATCCTACACACACTTGCATTATTATATAAATACACACACAGACAAGATATAACAAATACAAATAACGTGGTGAGTTTTCTTTTTGTGTTGGACATAGGTATGCCTGGAACCGTGCGCAAAATAATTAAAATATACACATTTACGAAAGATTTCTTAGACTTTTTTCGAAAGGGAAAGTCAGTAAAAAATGATAAATGATTTTTTATACAATTAAAATCAAAAAAATGTAAACAAAAAACACTTCATTCACAAATCAAGACACATTTTCACACGAGAATTTATTACATTTTTTACGCACTTTGTTCTCACAAAATATAAAAAAAAAACTCCTAGAAAAGGACAGTCACATATTTGGTTATTTAAAAGTTTATCTGTAATAAATAAATAGTTTTTTTTTTATTATTTTTATATGGACGTTAGAAAACATATTATTTTTAAAATTTTATTTTATGACGTTTAAAGTAATGACTTGCACATTTTTTAATCATAAAAAAACAACACGTGATTATCAAAAATTATAGAAAAATATACAGGCGTATAGAAAAAAAACATAAAATGTTGATTACCTGTTGATAATTTTAAAGAGAGGTTGGGTTCGTTAGCAGTCAGATATCACTACTAACTTTAATAATTCGTTGTTCTTTTGGACGTCCCGATGCTAACGCCTCCGCGTCTCGACGTCCCGCCGTTATGATTTCGTTATTATTACATATAGATTCAATAATAATAATAATAATAATATTTATTACAATTCGTCAATACAAAAATACCAATATACCTAGACAAAGCTTAATTATTATGAATCATATTATTTTGTAAACATAAGTTTTTAGCCAAGTATGAATAATCGACCTACACATAATTAACAGTTGCGTTGATTTTTTTGGACATGATTTAAAACTTTGTCATGTTTGTAACGCCAAGTACAATAATGATTCAGAAGATATTTTTATATTTGAATAATAAAACTGAAAACGTGGCAAGTTGTCTCAGTAATCATCATCTTAGAAACTGAAAGTCATTGTGAATAGTTTAATTTTGATTATTATTACAAAATATATACATTTCATGTTTTAAAAATGTCATCAAACGACGTAGATGCGAATAAAATGAATTGCAGAATTACGTACATATTATTTTAACAGTGTTTATTTACTTACAAATTATTGATAAAAAATGGCAATTTTTTTTAAAAAATTACCTTAGTTTAGATGAAAATCTGCATAATGTTTCAATATATGTTACCAATTTTATTAGTTAAAAATCCAAATTTAATTCGTGACTATCACATGCTTGAGTAGATTTCGAACTGTAATACAATAGGTGTGTCCTAAAAATATTGAAATACAAAGATGAGGGATATGTCACACACCATGAACTTTTAATTCTTTTGAAGCACCTACCTAGGGCAACAGATTTATTCAATAGGTTGCTGAAAGAAGATTAATAGCTATCATACTAAAAGAGCATTCTCTTTTATTTGAAAAATGTACTTCAAAATAAAATAGTGCAATTACCCGCCTTCAATCATGGATTAAAAAAATATAGCTCCCTTAACATTCACAACTAAAAGGATTGTTCATATTTTGATTTTGAATATGGTTGGTTCCGTGGTGCACTTGGAAAAGAATTGGTCTCCTACTCTTTAACCTAAGTTTTCAGTGTCCGGTAACAGACAGGAGTTCAAAAAAATAACTGTACTTTACAACTCAAATTCAGCGATAAGGTTTTTCACCCATCCTGAATGTGTCAATTTATCCCGTGGCTTTGTGAGAATTATTTTTCATCGAGTGAATGACAATAGTTTAAATATCTTCTGCTTGATATCTATCATCTGATCATCACAAATGTAATATCGTAAGTCCATCATGATTATGATGGACTTACAATATTACATTTGTGTTGTAACTCTAATAATCATCTGCCAGATGAATGTAACCTAGACACATTAAATGCAGCCAAAGCAGAACAATAATTGTTGTAAGCACATAATATAATGATTCACAATCAATTAACCCTAGAGTAGTCGCGCCTTTCCGTGAAACGTGAGTGCTCGCGTGGGAAGCATTTTGCCGCCCGTACTTAAAATGATTTTTTTTTTGCAAATAATGGTTAAACACATTAGCAATGATTTTTAATGGATAGAATAAAACATGAACTATCAGAAAAAGTAACATTTAGTAACAAATATTTATATTTAGTATTAGAAAAAAATTTGCTTTGGTAAAATTTCTTGAATTTTAACAATATTTTTATCTTAACCCACATAAAAAAGAAAAATTAAACTTAATAACAAAATACAACGTTTTCATCATCTTCGACATCTATTTCAGCAAAACAATCCTGACACATGTACATACAATGTTCGTTGCACAGTAACTTTGCGCATCTATTGCACCCTTTTTTGTCCTTCTGTTTTTCCTGGATGGACATACTGCGCATACATATTCTCTACCTGAAGGAATATTTTTATGATCCAATGGCACAAATCGGATGATTTGGTTTCTTAGCTGTTCACCCGCTTCTTCAAAATAGATTCCTCTTCCAACCACGAAACTATTTGCGTGTCTTACTTATTTATTTGCCCGTCGCTTACCTAAAAAGATCTAAAATAAACTTATCAAAAAAAACCTAAATGATTAATCAAAACACACTTAATATCAATATTATTACGATATTTAAATCAAACAACATTACTTGAAATGAAAAATAATAATATTTAAACCGAATTAAAAAAATAGACACACGAATTTTACTGACGTGAGTAGTCGCGCAGTTAGCGATTTGCCGCCAAACGCGACACACCAACAATAACCGATGGTTCCTACAGTCACCCGTGTACCAAATTTCTTTAAATTACTAAAACAAAGAGGTGAAGTATGGAGGGGCAGCTACTAAAATTATAGACCTTGACAAATGCATCGTGTAAAAAATATCACGATTTTTTTGCTGCGGGCGGCAAAATGCTCATAGCGCGAGCACTCTAGGGTTAAAGCTGCCGGGCCTTTAGCCGAGGTTAACCTAACATATTATGTGGGTGGCACTACATGAAATATTAATTAAATACATATGGATATAACTATTTATATGAGGATTAATTGCGTAGTTGTTTGCAATCAATTTTATGATTTCAAATCCGTTGACCAGATGTGCACCCTAGCATTGAGCTTTTCAAAGTTTTATTATGCCACTTTATTTATGGTGTGTTTAATTCAATGAATGACTATTAAAACCTTTTTTTATCTCTATTATAACGGTGTTTTCGGAAGTTTTATGCCAGATAATAAAATCACTTTAACCCACGTGAAACTTTTGCTATATAAGAATAAAAATATGCGATAAATGTTGATCCGTGGAGCACCCAGCAAATAATTAATCTCTCACTCTTTTCGTGTGTCTTATAAAAAGCAGGTGACGTTAATTTTTATTGACACTGTGAGAAGTTTATTATGTGTAGCTGGTCTGCTGGCTACCCCACTTGTGAATGCTAAAATGGTATAGTAGGAGTAGAAACGTGTCCTTTGATGTGAACATTTTTTATTCATTTTGCAAGGGTATTACTATAGGTTATGCGATGTCTTTTTTATTTAACTTTAGTACTTCTTCTTCTTCGCCCTCGCCTTTATCCCATTTACTTGGGGTCGGCTCTCCTAGTCCTCATTTTCTAAGTTTTCCGGTCCCCTGTGTCCTCCGAGCGCAACATTGCCTCCTTCAGATCCCTGGTAATTGTGGACATCCAGGTGGTCACAGGTCTGCCTGGTCTTCTGGGTCCTATTTATACGTCCACAGTCTTTTTGATCATGTTATCCTGTGGTAGTCTCAAGATGTGTCCGTACCATCTTAATCGGTTTTCGGTTATTTTTTCGCCGATAGGATCGACTTTGAAACTACCACGGATATGGACATTTCTCACCCTATCCATCCTTGTTACACCACCAGCCCATCTGAGCATTCTCATTTCATTGGTGTATAGAGTCTGGGCGTGATTATGTTTTAGGGCCCAACATTCAGATGAATTAGTCATGGTTGGTCAGATCACAGTTTTGTACATCTGACCCTTGATTTTTATTGGCATTTTCTTGTCACACTTTATTTAACTTTAGTACATTGCTTTTTATATCAATTATTACAAAGTTTTACAAAATTAATTATTATACAATTCATTGCACAAAGGACGTTTTTATCGCTGAATTGCGATATCTTTGTTTGATGCATGAGCTATCATCTGCTCAGAGATGTTGTGATGGTGTACAAACTTTCTTAAATTCATTAATGGTGGAAAAGATTGTTTAAATCTTTACTTTGATACAGTTGTGATTTGAATATAATATGCAATGGTATAATAATAATAATATTCTGATAATATCGTCACATATACACATCTTCTTATTATATAAATATAATTATGTATATAATGCGTGCATGAGAGGTGAACGGAAGATTTAGGCTAAGAGTCTATTTCTGTATGGAGTGGCACATTCCATACAATCTATATTTTGTATTATTATCTCTATACTATGATGATACCTCGCACAAATATTATACATCATTTAAAATATCAGGTATCTTGTCTATCTTACTGTGATTGGCCGTGAAACATGTGGCGACTAGGATAGTCAGATTGTTTCTTCCTCTTACGCTAACAAGTCATATTATCTACCTGTGACCTGTTTATGACAACTTTATTTTATTTCTTCTTTCCTGAGATAAGTATCTCAATCTTTTATTTCGTGTTTTGGAACAAAATATTCTTCTTTTTTGTAATTGTTTACAAAGCTTTAAAGTCCGTTCCTTCAGGAAACTCTTCTTGTAACGTAGAAGACCAGTTATTCTTTCATCGTTTAGCGAAAGCATGAGGAAGTTTAAAAAGAAAGATTCTTATTATAATGACGTCTTATCTCAGTGGTGAATGCGAATATGATATTCATAGTTGATTCCAATTCCTTGAAGAAATACTTACCTACAGCAGGGTTACTCTTGACAGAACTAAATACGATCTTAATCTAGTCTTGATCTTGATCATACGACGCACGAAGGGACAAAAACACCGCACTACCGCTAACGCGCGATCGGTTTGCGTGTATTTTTGGCCAATAGTCACTTCGTGCGTCGTATGATCAAGATCATGACTAGATTAAGATCCTGTTTAGTTTTGTCAAGAGTAGCCCTACTGATTGTTCTAAAGCATAATACTTTTTTGAATAAACCAATCAGACATCTCGAATGGCGGCGACCACACAACTGGGTGCGAACGTCAATCATCAATCATCAAGCAAAATTCTTAAATCATTCGGCGACAATTCGGAACATTCTCCGAAGAAATATTAAATTTTTAATTAATTATTACCCGTCCATGAGACGTAACGAAGGCATTCATTGGAATATTTCTTCGAAATGCTGCGAATTGTCGCCGAAAGATTTAACATTTTTGCTTGATGATTGATGATTGACGTTCGAATCCAGCTGTGTGGACGCCGCCATTGGAGAAACATATTTACACAATGTAACATTGTGCAAAATCTAATCGGAAGAAGTAAGAAAGACAACTCTTATGAATTGGTTCTAGGCTGGCTTAAGTTTTTTGAATTCATTTCCTTTTGAAAAAAAAAACAAAACTTGAGTTTTGATCAATCCAAATATAATCGTAACACTCTCAGTGTATGCAAAATATATTTAATGCTCGCATCCCTACACCATCAGGACACCGACCATCTCATTAAATTCAAATTATGTCTGTTAATAAAAAAAAATAGTACATAAACATCATGATATGAGATGAGTGACTAGCCAACAAAAAATAAACAATGTCAAAAATGCATCCCACACTTAATGTATTGTTTATGATTTTGAAGCACGTGATTTTTTCACAAAAATAAAACTCGCAAATGTTCTTGACACTGAAGTTATCTTTCACAATCTGAAAATTCACATTACAACAAATGTGTATTTAATATAATATACCTACTTGTGGTAGATACCGTGATGGTGTAGATAGATAGATATTGAGAATAGTTGTTGAGAGTTTTTGTAGGCGCACACTAATTATTGTATTTGTAACATGACTTGACAGGAAAAGTGTGCAAGTCTTGTGATTGTTCGCGATACGAATATAGGTAGGTACATAATTATTAAAATACTTTTAAGTAAAACTGAATGTTAACAATTTACGAATTAATAAACTTCCGTTTAAAGTAGTCAACTTTTTATATACTACTACTACTACTATACCATCACGGCATATTCCACAAGTAGGGTAGCCAGCAGACCAGCTGCATATAATAAACATGCAAGCTGTCTTCTCCGTGCCAACATAGAATCAAGACATTCAGGATGGGTTTTATTTACCTTTAAAAAATGGTAGTGATGACTTTATTAAAAGAAAATCTTTCATTAAATTATTCCATTATTATGGTGGAAGGAAGCAGTGATTATAATTCTTTGTATTTCCTGTGTCGGTGTTTAGCAGAATTCCATAACGAATCAAAAGATTGTCAATGTCCTAACAAGAAGAAAGACGTCTTTCTCGAGAATGATTCACATAGTAGAATAAAACATTTGTTTTATTAATTGCGTTTGGTTATTCTTTGATTCTTTTAGATTTTACTGAGAGACGTCCGTCATTTTGTGAAGTTGCATTAAAAAAATAACTTAGAAATAGATACGATATGGTACAATTTATATTTATGAATCAACGTTTTTTGAACAGAATAATGAATAATGATGTTACTGCTCAACTCTTCTATAAAGTTTGTGAATTTCATAAAATAATAAGCCGAAAATTGTTTGAAATGTGTGATGGCACCTCTTAGATTGTCGTTGAAAAATTATTTTCGTGTAAAATGTTCAGAAGTGTAAATTGGCTACTATTTAAATTGCGTCATATATATATTCGTTAAGTACTATGACGAAAGAATCGGGAAATTATTTAAGAGCCCTTGATAGGTAGGGAACTCGAAATTGTCACATGATTTTACGCAACCATTTTTCAACATTGATTATTAATTAATTGCAATATTTTCGTGATCGAGATGATATTTTTACTGTTTGTTTTTGATAATATCAAAATTTGAACATATTTTAATGTATTTTTAATAATAATAAAAAAAATAACCGAGAGATTCATGTAGAAATTATCGATTGAAAAACACCTTCCGAAATTTCATCACGACTAGCAGAGGTATTTTAAGACAATCATCTTAGAGGTTACATAAATGATGAAGTAAATTTAGCTCCAAGGATGCTTTAGAAAAAACCTATTTTTCTTAAATTTGGGTAATATTTAGCCGTATTTTTTTTAATATGCGAAAAAAATGGGATTTGTGACGTGCACATAAGAAAATATAATTTTTAGTTCGTCAAGTTCGAATAAGGAAAACATATTTAAAACAATTTTAATTGAATAATTTGTCATATGATTATAATAGCGTGATGTGTTATTTATATTTTGAAATTTTCATTTTAAATTTTCCGCTTGCGGGAAAGTTTTTATGAAAATTTCCGTAGAACTCAAAATTCGGTTTTAGTTCGGCCAGCCGAGCCAAAGAGTCGGCACGCTGTTGAATCTGCGTCTGATTATTTATTTAAAATTATTAAAAAATAGAGATGGTTTTATGCTTGAAACTACATAATTACAGCACTAGATTACTTGATTTTTACCAAGGAAACATATTTTTATATGTGTCATCAAGTAATCCCTATATAAATGTTTTTTTTTTTCATAAAAAAAAACATTATAACTTAATATACCTAAATAATATTTATTTCCATGTCTGTCAAAATGCGAATCGACGAATACGAGAATGAGTGTTCAGTACTATAGATGAGGAGTTCACAAGTAAAGGCACACCGATCCATTTTTCACAAATATTTAACTATGAATGAAGTAAAATAAATCAGTGAAGTTGATATTTTCAACCGACGGTTCTCGGTGGAAATTCATGTTGAATTACTTACAAATAAATCACTTATTTATATTATATCCACTGTGACTTTTAATCAATAAAAAGTCACAGTTTAAACACTACAAATAAGTGTTTTATATAATTAATTCAAATAAATTAGTATTTTTTTATTTTTAATTTAATGTTGGTGAACTTGTTTGTGTACTTAATAAAACTGTAGATTGACCTCAGCATATCCGCCTATTTCTCTTTTTGCTTATTAGTTGCAACATATTTCTTTTCTAATGATAAACGCAAAGTGCCAGCTAATATCCAATTATTAAAAGATGAATACAGAAAATATGCTCTTAACACTAAATTACAGTTCGTATACCTTACAAAGACTATGATAAAATAATACAAATACATAGAAATATATCCGGTATCAGGGATCTAAATTGCTGCCGGTACCTATACTCTGCAAAGAATTCACCAAATTTATTTAGGTATGCTGTTTTCTTAGTTTCAATGTTCTAGAGTTGATGTAGGTAACTTTGTGTATGAACTCCTCAGAATGACATTCACCGATGTCAATATTGTTGTCATAGCAACATTTTGTTATTTTTGTGAGTATTAGTATTAAATCAGAAATATACTAAATACACTGATTTATAGTTTTATTTTAATTTTTTCATTATTTAAAATGACGAAAGAGTCATTACGAATGTTAAGAAAAAATAAATTAGCTACATATTATTCACATGATCAAAATGAGTGAGTATATTATAATGGTTGATTTATATTATATTGTTTTTGACATCTTTTTTTTGTAACGTAACCTTTCCTAAAGTAATTATTAAAAATAAAATATTTTAATACGCGTGAGTAAGCAAACAATGTTTCTGATAGAATAAATTAATAAATTCTTTATGTTTTATACTTTCCAGATTATCAGATGATTAGATGATTAGTGACATTAAAACGGTGATGGAGAATTACTAAGACTTGAATTATCATTTGCAAATGTAAGTACATAGTTCTTAACTGATATCCTGATATTTAGGTATATAGTAAAATCAGCACGTATTATCTTATTTTCATGTTACTATTTCAAATAAGCTGATATATGAATACACGCAACATGTTTGAATCTCGGATACATAATATGTATGTTTTAAAACAAGCTTTGGTACAATTATTATTATTTTATTTTATGTATTTATTCATGATGCCATTCACTAGTTTGCGAATGATTTAAGATGTTTAGATTATTATGAGTATTCGAAGTTTTCTAAATATGCATATTATATATTTACGTATTTGCAGAAACCACTTTGCATGTATGGTTACTATGGAAACATATAATATTTATATTTTGACATTCCATTTCCACGTGAAATTTTAGCACAAAGACATTGTACTTTAATAAGACTGTGCATTATTGGCCGGTTTCAATAATCTATCTATCCGCTCCTGTCGATTGAAATCTATTGTGTTCTATATTTTGAATCATACATTTCAATCGATAGTCACGGATAGATAGGTTATTGAAACCGGCCATAAGACATGATTACACATTAAATCACTTTATTGCTATAATTTTGTTTTATTTCGATGATGAAAAAATACTCTGCAAATATATGGACAGATTGTAAATTTATCCTTGGATTATGATGACTCAAATATTTTTTTGTGATACTAAAGATGCATGAATCATTCTCTCCAAATCCCGGCCTTTTTGTTGTTTGCAATTTAATGGTGGAGTCAAAAATAATAAACAAGGGAAAAACATATTAAATATTCTTTTATACTTTTGCAGCACTGGTGCCACAGTCGCCGTTTCTTAAGGCAGCCATCATTGTCACTTAATTTGACGTCCCAGAAGAAAGAATAAATTATGGTCAACTCAATGCAGAATGGTGCAACAAATTATGGATAAACTCAAATATACCTACTTTACGTGTACTTTTTAAGGTGTATAATATAAATTATATAATTGTTGCAGAATAAAACTGAGTATTATTAAAAAAAAAGTATTTGAGTACTTTATTGGAAATATACCCACTTATACGCCCACATATATGTACATACAACAAGGTAGACATGTAAAGCTAATAAGCTTTTTTATGACCAATGATTTGATGAATCTATCTATACCCTCACGCCACATCCCATGTGGAGTAAGCAGAGAGAAGGGAACGCCAATTAAGTAAACACCTACCATTATCCAGCAAAAATAATAATAGTCTACCTACCTACGTGTTTGCTATATTCATGTATAGGTATATGTAGGCCAATTTATAACTCTTGGGGCATGAATGCTCTCTCGCAGGTGGGCCTTGGTGACCTCTGGTGCATCAATTGTATTATACATGCCGTTTTTTCAATGGAGTGCACAATCTTGTTAAAAATTATGTCTTTGTACGCAATGATTTTTGTGTCATTTGGTGTCATAGATAATGAGTGAAATATACATCACGTACGTCGCATTTTTTATCTCCTTTTTCACTAACCGCAAAAAGAGAGACAGTGATTTTTTAATGTTCGTAGTTTTTCGGACATAATATTAACTATATTTACGTGTGTTAGTGACCAAGTGGTGTATAGATAATGAGTGAAATATACTTCATTTCTTTATCTCCCTTTTCACTTACCGCAAAAAGAGAGACAGTATTTTTTTAATGTTTCGTAGTTTATTGGTTCGTACGTAGTTTAAAAGTTAAAATTTGGAGTAAACACCTGTTTTTAGGCAATTTTTTGCATATAGTCGAACGATTTCAAATTAAATTCTGGCTGTGAAGTCCTGTTAAATATAAAATTTTATATAAAATCTTAGTATGGAGATTACATGAGATTACATATATAAATATAATGTAATCTCCATACTAAAAACAAATTACACGTGTCTTGAATATTATTGTATGAACTGTATGTAAGATTCTGTACTATGATTTTATGTAAAAGGCATTAGCCGTCTATGTTTGAATAAATAAATTATATCGGCAGACCTCAGGAAAAAAGTGAATATTTAGGCTTGTTTAACTTGTCATATTATAATGAGAACAGTGGGCCTAGTCAAAACACATTTAAGCGTTACTTTTTCGTTTCGTTTTCGTTCAAATGTAGACGATGTTGCGAGAACGTGTCAATTTTCGTAGGAACATGTGTATTTTAGCTACGATAATTGACGCGTTCTCGCAACGTCATCAACGTTTGAACGAAAACGAAACGAAAACTTAACGCTTAAATGTGTTTTGACTAGGCCTACAGAACTATCTATCAATCTATCTATATCTAAGTGGGATAGCCGGTAAACTAAATGCATGTAATAAACATGCAAGCTGTCCTCTACGTACCAATAAAACATTAAGGCTTTCAAGATGGGTGGCAAAACTCATAGTATAATTGATGATGATGTTTTGCAGACACCTGCCTTTTGCAGGACACTCGAAATTTTACAGAAAAAACGGGAGACCTATTTTATGCTGGAAACTCCACAGGACGATGAATATTTATTGTAATATTTAATTTTTATTCCGTAGAGGACCCGGCAAATAATTGGTCTTCCAATCTTTTCCTTTTTTAAAGTGTCCTATAAAAGGCAGTTGTTTGAAAAATAAATACATTTTACATCTTTAATTCAGTGATGAGTTTTGCCACCCATCCTAAATGTCTTAATTTTTTGTTGGCACGGAGAGGACGGCTTGCACGTTTATAACATGCCACTGGTCTGCTGGCCACCCCACTTATGGGATATACCGTGATGGGATTGTATTAATATTGGATAGCCTGGAAGTAGAGTCTCGGCCTCATGAACAAGAGGTTCGCGGTTCGATCCCAGGTGCCGGCAAACTCCCTTTTCACGACATAAGCTTTTAACTTACTGTGAAACGTGTATAAGGTTGTATTTGTGTTTACAACAAAACCCAGATATATCTGATTTTTTTTATTAGAGTTATCCGTGGTTTATCCCAAAAATTACTTAAAAAACAATCTATTCAATATGATAAAGAGAATTACACTTTGTTCCACAACTTCATTTATGAATTTTGAATGTACCAAAAACTATTGACATTCGGGAATAATCTTAGACAGAAATTAAGTTTGGACAACACCTATCTCTGTTAATAGGTAGTATGTAACTTAGTCAAAAATAATATAGTGTTGTTTGGGATCGAAAGTGGACAAATCGAAAATTGTTTTTTTTTTCAAATTGAGTGTGTATCTTTGTATCTAGTTCCGTAAATCGGCGTTTTCCAAAACAGCCGATACTTGTGAAATATATATGAAAAATAGGAGAGAAAGTCGAAGTTTTTATCGACAACAGACAAAATTCAGTAATTTTTTGGTCACTTCTAACATTTTACCAGAAATGAATATGTCCGATTCGATCCCAAGCCATTCATACGGAAAATATTTATTCTATGTTAGCGAGTACGGGTTTAAGTGAGTTAATTTCATGATAAATTTTCTAATTATTTGTACCCCTACTGCCATCTTTCGTGTATTCACGAAAACTTTTGTCTACTGTAGTTAATAGTTTCAGCATTGCTTCAATAGAGCTCCTGGGTACCTACCTGGAACAGTTTTCTTCTGAAAAATAAGTTTTCCCTTATATTCTGCAAAAGTTGTTGAGTGTCATGCAAATGAAGGCAATTCAATATCCCACTATGTGAATAGCTTACAAACTTAGTAAATTAATAAGTGTAGATTGTAAATATCACTAGATTATAAAAAATCATGATGAATTGCACATAAGATTTTCATATTATGACAACAAATATTTTTTTTTATTGAAATACTTAATATATGTAAAATAAATGTATATTTGGGAAATATTCCCTTAAACCTATTTCTTATCAGCCGCTTTCACACTTCTCGGCGAACGCCGTGATCGAAAATTTTTGTTCCTACATCGTCGAAGACAAGAAAAGAGTGATGGAACTCTTCGTTCACCGAGTAGGGTGGACGCGACTAATCTTAATACTTTTAAACTTAATAAGATCCCTTCATACAGGAGAGAGCTCTCTTGCAGTGTGGTAGCCTCTTGAACCTATGTAATTATTTCAATACAGCATGCGATTTATCTTGGTTATTTTTAATACTATATCCAGTATTGTCTATTAGTTATTATTACATGAGTCCACATCTATTTTCCAGGTAAGTTCCGTATTGTTCGTATAGTCTTTTGTAGAAAACCAATAGTAAATTAGAGCATCTCGGATTCGTATAGAGGATACTTTATTTAACATACTGCCAGGATGATAATTTTTGAACTAATAAAGGTTAGCGAGCTACATAATTACTTACGACGTTTTTTCTATTATCTTATATTTTTTAATGTAGAGTTCTGTTTCTTAGTCATAAAAACTGAATACTCTTCCATGATTTTTGATATGACTTAAACCTTAAAATTTAGTTGTCCTATATTAGAAACACATATATCTTTTATATCAATTCAATAAAGTTCTTTAGAGTACCTGGTAATGAATAATTATTCTCTCACTCTTTTATGCAAGTTTAAGGCAAGTGTCCGTTTGATATAACGATAAGATATTTAAGATCTTCATTTCAGCGATGAGGTAAGCCACTCACACTTAATGTTTAATTAACTGGTGTTTAGGTAATCAATAATAAAGAAATAAAAAAAAAGTTTTCTTCTACGACGTCTCTCTCGATAGTAAATCATATAGAAGAAGAAAACATTTATTTTTCTTTTAATTTTAATGTTTTATTATTTTTATCGGCATTGAACTTCTTGCATATTTATTGTATGAAGTTAAATTTGCTGGCTATCCTATTTGTGGAATAAGCTGTGGTGGTATAGATAGATAAGAATATTTCTAACATAGGATACGGAAAAAGAGTATCAAAGTTTATGTTATGAATTTTTTGACACAATTGGGTGTCGGGAACTGGATTTTGCTTACTAGAAGTGTAAATGTTAAACATATTTTGAACCACTCTAGATTAATCATTCCAATTGATCACACTCATCCATAATCTGTGTTGTGCACTCCTTAAGGAAGTTCACATATGTATGTGTATCGTATACAACATACCTACCTAGTTAATACCTATTCAAATAGGTTAACTATGGATGAGTGTGATCAATTGGAATGATTAATCTAGAGTGGTTCAAAATATGTTTAGAATCATAGTTGATATAAATGATAAGCTCCTATGTAAAATGCGATGTGAAACTTAAAATAAATAATTGAATTAACTTCTGAGTTTTGGGTGCCCCTGATTATTTTTAATAAGCAAGGGTCATGAATGTAAATAACAATGAACAATGACCTTTAAATTTATTTCAAAATTTGTTTATTTTACAAGATAGTTATTAATGATGAATGTCCTGATAATGTTAATATTATTTTATCATTATATAGAGACTATAAACTATGATTTTTCTCATTTTAAATTTATTAATAATAATAAACAACGATACAAATATTCCATTGATGCTCTATATTTTATTTTAACATAACAATGATTATTCAATTTTATCACAAAAAAAATACAGAAAATATTGATACAATTCATCATAAACATAAATATTATTACATTACTCAATATTTCATTTATGATACTTTTCAAATAAAAAAAGTCATTTAGTAAAATAATATGTATATTTTCATAAATATGTATTTGTATTGGAATAACAGTAAAGTTAACATCATTAAATTTTGCCGATTTTCGAGATTTGTCCAACGTTTTCATTTTTCAGTCATGTTTTTCTTAAGATTTTAGTAACGAGAAATTAAAAGCAATTAAATGAGAAAATAATGATTGTTTATGATTTTCAAAAAACATATTATGTTATATAAGTTTAATTAAAAATATCATCTTTGAACTGTGATTTATATCCTTATGTCAGCATAGTTCCTTATAATTCTTTAAGAGAATCAAACTGTATTTCAATTTAATTAAAAAATTTAAGAGTCAAACGTATTTAGTCTGTTTTAATATTTTAAAGCACTAATTTTAATAATTTAATGTTCTATAGAGCTGCCACAAAGGTATATTATAATAATATTTAATTTTAATAAGGAAATTTTAATATATATTATAATTTATGAAAAAAGAAATACCTATTGGTTGACAAAGAATTTGATATATGTGACACTGTCTTAGAGAAAAAAAGATTTTCATAAAATTTTCAATTGAAATATATGTATTAGATAAAGTTTTATGAATTGCTTTAAATAAATATTGAATTTCAGCAAAGACCAAAAGAGGATAAATAAACAGAATCTTCAATACGATTTAATATTTCATTTCGAAAATGTAAGTAAAAATGAGAATGGTCAGATATATAAAAATTCATACTTATTTTTTGTATTTAGATTATTCATGAATTTCATAACAAAAGAAATTTTGAATAAAACATGTTGGAAAAGTTTAGTAAAAGAAAAAAAGACGTTTTTATAAAATAAAAACAAAATCATTCAAATATTGACAGAAAAAAGATTGATCAAAATAATGAATTATTTATTCATATGAATACAAGATTTTTATATTCTATGAAACGAGATATTTTGTCTACCGTATTGTTATCAATGATAGCAAATATAAATTTAAAATTGCATGTCATATTAAATGTGGATAATGGAATAATACATACATATTTTACAAACAATTAAAATGTGCTACTAAATGGGTAAATAATTAATTATTCTGATTTCTTTATAAATAAACATCGATTATATTTACAAAAATATT
The DNA here is from genome assembly GCA_947579605.1 of Athripsodes cinereus. Taxonomy (NCBI): domain Eukaryota; kingdom Metazoa; phylum Arthropoda; class Insecta; order Trichoptera; family Leptoceridae; genus Athripsodes; species Athripsodes cinereus. Next base: position 7,647,564 of record OX388315.1, read on the forward strand.
TGACTATACATTTCTCAGGATTTGTATCTATGTAATCATACTAATATGAGAATTCAATACAATTTCATTTAAAAATTATTAAATAGATTACTCACTATTATAATATTTCTGATACATGAGCGTATTCAGGGAAAGGGACGACTGCTCATCGTGAATGCTATGAAAGTCAGTAATAATAGTATTAATTTATGATAAAATGCCTTCGAATCGGGCAAATGTCTCCCTAGAAGTCAGACATTATTTCAGAAAGCCCAGGCAAATAAATAAATTATATGGCTAGGAGCAAAGACAAAAAGTTCCCAGATTAAAAGTCAGGTATTTTTTTTAATTACTATACCAAATTTTGAAAGCAAAATGTCAACCGACTTTACACAGTTGAGAGCTTAATAATGATTTTGCTGGATTCAATATTTTTTTCAAAGCTTCTGCCCCCCCTCCCTTCAGAAATAAATCTGGGTACGCCCTTGTTCTGACAGATAAAATACTGACGGAATATACAACATAGCTATCTACATAATGTTTTTTTTTTATTTAAATGCGAAACTTTTTATATTGAATGAAACAATTTATATATATGATTATTATTATAATTATGTAATATTGATTCTCATCGATAAATGCCAATTATTTTTTTTGAAAATAAATAATTTTGTTTGTAACTAAAAATAATTGCACATGCATTCTTTATTCCTCTGCATTCTCTTCTGCATCCTGAAGTGCTCTGAATTCCCTTTCTGCTTGCTGAAAAAATAAATGAAAAATATGAATAAATATTTAATTATCATATACGATTAATAACATAAAACATTTAACATTCAAAACATTAAATGTGATTATTTTCATGAAGTCTTTGGCAAAAAATGTTTATTCCACATTTTTCTGTAAGACTTTCCTGTAGAAGGAGTTAGTAAAATATTACGAATAAGACATGTAACATTTGCAAATTCTCCAATAAGGTATATACCCCACCCTGTATGTCTTTTTTTTAATTGCCACGAAGAAAGTTCCTTTTTTCTGCATGCAGTTGGCCTGGCGGCTACCCCAGTTATGGGGTATGCCGTGGTAGTTTAGGTATATAAATATATAGGTACATATAGGGGCATACATATATACCATCTTAGCATTTCCAATTGTAGGGTAGCCAGCGGACTAACTGTATGTAATAAACATGCCATCTCTCCGTGCCAATAAAAATTAAGACATTTAGGATGGGTGGCACACCTAATCGTTGAACTGGAGGGTAAAGGAAGATATGTAGGTTATCTTCGCTGAACTGAAAGTTAGTGTTAAATGTCTTAAACGTGTAAATATAGGTACAAGTACAAAATGTTTAATTTGGAAATTAATTGAAAATTAATAAACAGTATTTTGGAAGTATCTGCTTACCTCATACGGTAGCATGAAGACGTCAGCCCTTCTTCCGAATCTCAGCCTCATAGATGGAGTTCTGATTTCTTTCCTCAACAGAGAGTTATCATCGGAGTCCTGAAAAAAAGAGAAATATACAATCAATGACCAGCAATATTTAAGCCTGGCACTTTTTTTTCATAAATAATTGAGGATGATATCGTAACTATATGTCTTATCTTTGGATTTACACAATGTCTTGTTAAAATGGCGTTGCTTTAACAAAAATTGACAATATACATATAAGTCATAATTGATTGTGTGACAGATTGTTTTTTTCTCTATTGATTGTTATTTTATTGTACTTTTTTTCTCATATCAAAGGTTTCTATAGCCGTTTATTGTATGAATAAATAAATCAAAAAAGTATACGAGGATTACAATATTATATTCATGCCACTTTTGCTAAAATTCTACAAAGTATAGTTACATAGTATATTTAATCTCTCACTGTTCTTTTCTTGGCTTTTACCCTTGTGGGTGTTCTAAGTCAGTTGAATAAAATCAATTTATACTCTCACTTTGCTATTTATTATTTATTTAAAAAGCTTTTCGGAAATGCGTCCATCCTCGGTTGTTATTCCTTATTTGTTAATTTGTTTATTCATCCACCTATCTAGATCCATCATAACATACACATTTGATCTGCATAAAATACATATTCACATATTAAACAAACATTTAAGAACAATAAAATGAGAATAGATAATAACAAATAAACAACGTTAACTAAGTATGCAATGCTATAAAAATAGCATATAACTAATATATACATTGGTAGTCATATATAAAATAATATATAATATATGAGACAGGTGTACTACCGTACTAAAGAGAAAAATTAAAACACCACCGGTTGAATTTTACAAATATAAAAAAGTTTAATGAAAAGCTCATATCATGAACTTTATTTGATTTGTAATCGCGCGTGATCAAAGGTTAGCAATTCAAATATGGGTTGGTTGATATTCACTTATTAAAACGTTGTTTAATTCCCTTTGACAAAATACCCATATGAGTTTAAATTACGCATCCACTCGTTTGGATAAAATGATTGTTTTGATAAATTTTCTTGGGTTGTTTAAGCTTTGAGAATAAAAAAGCGTAACCAAATAAAAAAAAAAATATGAAAATGAATCCATTCAATATGTCGACAGCAAAGGCAGTGTTTTGCGGGAGTTATATAATTTCTCCCTGCTTCGTTAAAGAATGTACCTACCTTAAAGGGTAAGTATTTTTGCAACTGTTGGCGTAAATATTGGTTATTCGAGTTGACATATAATGCAAACTAGCCCAAGAATTATGTAATGACACCCTTTTTCCTCATTTAAATTTATTCTCAAAACATGATCCATCCAGAATCAGTCTTTATTTGCTCGTTAAATTATCCTCAAAGATGAAAAGTGCATATAATTTAAATTATCCTCAAAGATGAAAAGTGCATATAATTTAAATTATCCTCAATGGGTGCGTCCACATAGTAGGATGCGAACGTCAATCAATCATCAATCTTCAACGATTCGGAGCATTCTCCGAAGAAATATTCGAATGAATGTGTTTGTTTCCCGTCCTTATACGGGTTACGAAGGCATTCATTCAAATATTTCTTCGGAAAATGCTCCGAATCGTTGAAGATTGATGATTGATTGACGTTCGCGTCCTACTATCTGGACGCACCCAAAGATGAAAAGTGCATATAATTTAAATTATCCTCAAAGATGAAAAGTGCATATAATTTAAATTATCCTCAAAGATGAAAAGTGCATATACTTAATTTAAATTATCCTCAAAGATGAAAAGTGCATATAATTTAGTAGTCTAATCGATTTTGAATATTAATAAAAATAAAACATTTAAATTAAGTATTTCCACACTGATTTGTTATCAATCCGGCCAGCTTAGCCTGATAACGAAAGCGGAAGCTTTTGAAAGTAGGCTCACGATTAATAAAACCAATTTGAATGTACTAAATACAAGTGTTTTATTTTTATGAATTTAACATGAACTACCACCAAGTACCGTCTAATAAGATAAAGAATATTTTCTAGGAATACAGTCTATAAACAATATCATTTATACATAATGATTCTCTCTATATAGTAAAAATATTACATTGTAGATGGTATATCTCAATCCAAACTTTCAGAAATATTACATTGTACATAGATGGTATATCTCAATCCAAATTTTCAGAAATATTACGTTGTAGATGGTATATCTCAATCCAAACTTTCAGAAATATTACATTGTAGATGGTATATCTCAATCCAAACTTTCAGAAATATTACATTGTAGATGGTATATCTCAATCCAAACTTTCAGAAATATTACATTGTACATAGATGGTATATCTCAATCCAAACTTTCAGAAATATTACATTTTAGATGGTATATCTCAATCCAAACTTTCAGAAATATTACATTTTAGATGGTAGGTATATCTCAATCCAAACTTTCAGAAATATTACATTGTAGATCAAGGGTGGCCAACCCGCGACCTGCGGGCCACATGCGGCCCGCGGGGTGCCTGAATGTGGCCCGCGAAGCATATGCACACTTTTTATAATAGTCGGTACAAGTACCCGTTACATTTTTGGAAGAGGTATTTTGAGAAAATATTCTTAAAGAAAACTGAGGAGTTTTGAAACATTTCAAATTCCTATACCATTTTGAAAATTTGGCGGGGGGGGTTAGAATTTAAGGTGAAGTAAAATGATCAAATGTTTCATATATGGAGTATATTGTTGTGCGGCCCGGTAGGAAATCTCGTTCTGAAATTTGGCCCGGCTGCTGAAAAGGTTGGCCACCCATGTTGTAGATGGCATATCATGTTTGTTATAAGTTATTTTTAAGGTATAATTATAACTTTATAAAATTAAATAAATAAATAAATAAATAAAATATCTCAATCCAAACTTTCAGAAATATTACATTGTAGATGGTATATCTCAATCCAAACTTTCAGAAATCGTAAATATAATACTGTTATGAAATTTATTTTCTCTATGGTGAGCTATTCTGTTTTATACTATTGGGGAGCGAAAAAAAGTTCTATTGTTAAACTTCTATCTGATTGACATTATTTCGTAAAGATTACCACGTTTGAATAATAATAATTATTATCCTCCTTTTTCTTCTCCTTCACCTTTAAAATATTACGCAACTTATGTATATATTACATCACAATATTATCTTCACACAACACAATACAAGACTGTCTAGAGCACACTGCCATCACTTATCTGATTTATTCCATTTGTAAAGTGATTTATCCGGCTTAACTAGCATAAAAAAATATATTAATTTGTTGCTTTAAAAAAGTGACGACCTTTTCGTATTTGAAAACATTTAGCTGAAAAATTTTCCCTTTCCAATTTTTTCAAGATCGATCTACTTTTAACTCTTTTCTCATACCTAATTGATACATCTACAAAAGAATATGAATCATGTTGTATTACAATAATCGTTCTTGACATTTACCAAACCTTTGTTGACATTTACACTCTCACCACAATGTTTTGATTTTTCATGACTTTTCTACTTGTTTTGTTTCGACTAATATTATGATTGTTATAGTTTGATTTCCAATTGTATTTGTTCTTCGCCAGTTGTTGTTCTGTTCTAACTGTGTTGTAATTGAGAATTTTGTTTTGTTTTTATTTTATATTTTAACATGTAAAAGGCTGCCGTGGATGTATGTATAAATAAATAAAATGTTACGTAAAAAATCTATTTTAATTATATCTGAAATAAAATAAAAATATGATTATTTTGGTTGCCTTTTACTATCTCAATTCAATATAATGACATATCAAGGATTAATCAATAGGTTTCAGGTACCTACGTTGTTATTTAATTAAACAAGAAGACAAGTCAAATTAAAGACTTTGGCTAAGAAAATAGTATTTTCAATGTGGTGAGCCAGGCAAGTACTTATAGTATATAGGTATAACCTCAAAAATTTACAGATTAAATTATTAACATAGATTGCTGGAAACAGAGAAGAAAATGGGACAAAAGAAAACTCGAGAAAGTTTTAGTTTCTATTCTTTATAACTTGCGAAGATGTATTTTTAACCTTGAACGTGGGGTAAACTTTGGAGAAATTACTACCCAAACGAAAGTATTAATTGAAATTTCAGATTTGTGTACATTCTAATAAACGTACAAACAAAAACAAATATAAATTAATAGTACCTCACGTGTAGCACTTTCTTGATTAAATTTTGTTGTAATTTACTTTTCTTGTTATTAGAAAATGATCAATGTTTGGATACAACTAACGAGGGTAAAGGTTGAACACAACAAGTAATTGCACATTGTTCTGTGTACTGTACCTATCTTACTTATGAAAATTATTAAAATACTAAAGCGTCTTCTATGTTTTACTCATAAATAAATAAAGTCAGAAAACAAAGGTTTTCGTGAAAATTCTTATAAAATGAGTGAAGAGCAAGTTCCAAAATCAACTTAATTGATTTTCAGATAGCTTGCTGTGGTATATTTGGAAAAATGTTATTTTCATACAGGTAACCGATTTTTCTAATGAGTTAAAAATTATGGTCCTTGTTAATAATATTTTAGTAAGCGTTGGCCATAAAAAAATATAAAGGTAATCAAAGTTTACGATAGACTATCTTTTTCCAGAATACACCATTCCTATAAAAATTGTAGGAGTATTTATCAGATCTGTGAATTTTTGCTTGGTAAAGGTGTCTAATTTTTTTGTGTGAGCTGATTTGTAAGGATCTTGGTTAACACTTTGTACAGGTGTGACAGTAGACTAATTGGTCTATAGTTTTCTAAGTTATTAGGGTCTCCTTTTTTAAACAGCAATATAACTTCAGCGTTTTGCCATTCATCAGGTATTTTACCCTCTTCGATACATCTATTCAGCAGGATTCGTACTGAATGACGTCTCCAAGCTGAAATGGCAATGGGCTGGTCATGTGGTAAGACGAGAGGATGGCAGATGGACTTCCAGGATTCTTGTATGGAGACCATGGGAGGACAAAAGAAGCGTAGGTAGACCCCAAAAAGGATGGGTTGATGATATTGTCCAGATGATGGGGAAATAGTGGTATCGTGTTGCTCGAGAAAGGAAAATGTGGAAAAGTTTTGAAGAGGCCTATATCCAGCAGTGGAGAGAAGAAGGCTAGCAGTAAGTAAGTAAGTAAGTAAGTAAAGGTGTCTAAATCTATATGAAACCATTATGAATGAAGGTTGCCTTTTTTATCTTGTGCCCCTGAGAAAAACAGTGGAGAGCGAATGGATGAATATAAGACAATCTGTGAAAAATTCAGATTCCAAAAAACGATTTATACTTCAAAGAAATCATATATTTATTTTCAATTTCAATGCTATGTATTTTAAGCATATATTATAAATAATATGTAGGTACACAATAGAGAAGTAACATTTTATTTTATCTGTCAAAATCCAGATTTAACTTCTAAAAAATATGATGTGACGGTTAAGTATATCAATTTTTGTTATTATTATTTGAAAAAAGATATTGATGACTAAAAATAGTCGCAAGGAGAAACGTTCTCTACATTTTAACATAATAATATTACATAGTTAAATTCACACAAGAATGAAGATTCAACGTATATTATACGTAGTATGTAGTCAAACAAAATAAAAGTCACCCGAGATTATTCTGTAGTCAGATGGGTTTATATGAAAGCACTGATAGCTTATGATAGAGTTTTATTTAACGATTATCGTCTTTCGAAATTTTAAAGAGGAGGATTTTAGGTACTTTATCCTTAAGATCAAACGATATAAAAGCCACTTCTTCATTTAAAAAGACTCATTGAATTTAAATCTCTCTTTATGTAGACAAGAAAAAGGGCGAATTTTTAGGTTCATGTGTTTGTTGGTATTTGCATCCTTAAAAAAAGGTTAAGTATTGAGCTTATACTTACAGGCATTGGAAGAATATGTGGTACAGCTTGTTCCAGAGATCTTCGTCCGAAGCGCATCCTGACTGGAGCTCTGATGTCGCGTTCAGGTAGTAGTTCTTCTTGGAGTTCTTCAAAGTCACGAGTTTCCTGAAAAAATAAAAAAGGTTTTATGATCATTTTAAAAACGATGCATTTGGTATATTCGTGACTCAAATTATAGAATATATAACTACTGGATTTCAGTTCAATCTTATTATTTTATATACCTACATTCTAGAACCACAAAATATTTATCCAGTAGTGTTTTTTTGTCGAAAGGAAGTGAAACTTTCTTAGAAATCAAAACATGTCCTACTAATTTTAATAACGTTTTATCAACCACACCACAAGTGATTAAGGTTTATAGGTTTTTTAATTAAGGTTTAAGTATTTTAATGTGGATGAAAGTTTCTGAACTATATGGTTGAGTCTAAAGGTAAAAACTCGAGAATTCGGTAAAGGGTTAATATGTGTCAATATTCCAATTTACCCATTTTAAAAGTTTAACAAAATTAAGTTGATTGAAAATATAATGTAGTAAAAGTCTAAGAGTTATATTTAGATTGTAGAATCAAAATTGGGGTAATAGCTAGAGTGAAAGTGAATGTTTATTCGGTGGCTTATATAGGGTAATAATAAATTATAAATAATGGCTTGTGCGTGGAAAGATTCAATGGGAACTGAATGCCTAAGAAAGTATTCTTGAGAGGAATGGTGCACAGAGACGTGGTCATTCAAGGATTGAATGACAAGATCATACTAACCAGATCCTACTGGATGGACAGCATTTGAGCATATTGAATAAAAGAGCATGCATGAGGAATTGTATGACAGTGATGAAAGTGAAATACGAATGTTAGGATAAAAATAAGTGAAGCTTGATCCTTTCTACCTACCCTAAGAAGGAAGAGGGGTGATGGTGAAGATGATGGTAAATTAAGATATTTGTTGGAAGATTGTAAAACAGAAGTTGAAATATACAATTTCTCTAGATTAATATGTTGAAAGTCTTCGTATGAAATGAACTGTTTTCATACACTTGCTTAGAATTATAAGTGGGTACCTTAAGCTATAATGAGCAAAATTATATTCGTAATAGGTAGGTACTCCTTGAAAGTTTGGAAATTTTAATATATGATGATATTTTAATGAATCCAGGAAATATTGAAAAAATAATGATGTTAATTTTATCGATACAAACAAAATAAAAACGTCATACATAACTCCACAATATTACAGGTATACATTGAGGGAATATTAAATAACATATCTACCTAAAACCATTAGGGAGAACACGTATCAAATTACATTTAATAATATTCACTGATCAATTGAGTGCGTTGTTTAATTACGTGTGATGTGTATAATATAATTATCAGCTTTAAAGTAAACATTGTTGTATTGATTCGAATCAGTCTTAATGAAGGCTTAATATTAAAGGATTACTTAATCATTTCAAGTATGACAAATTATTAACGACAATATTCGTACTAATAATCATTTTGCTATTCGATTATCAACATTTGATTGGATATCTAACTAACCCTGTTGAACTTAATATAATGAAAACTTAATCTAAATGGTTTATACAGAAATATTTTCTTACAGGTTGTGGTGGCATCAATGGATCAGAACGGCGTCCAAACCGAAGACGACGAGATGGAGAACGAGCTGATTTGCGTGCCATCTGGTGATCAGGTTCCAAAGCTCCGTGGTGAGCCAATACTTGCCAAACATCTGATATCGAATCTGAAACAATAGAGTATCTGTTCAAATTGAAAAAAAAGACATACCTACTTATCTAATCCATGAGTAGGTATCTAACTAGGGAAAAGTAATTTTTCATGAGTAGTGAAGTGTTTGGTAGTGATGGACCGTTGCAATTTAATTAATAAATTCATAGTCAATCAGAAACCTCGATTGGTGAACCATGTCTACACAATGCAACATTGTGTAAAATCTAATCGGAAGAAGTGAGAAAGGTGTCCCAACGCTTACGAATTGGCTCTAGGCTGGTTGGTTTTGTCATCTGCACCCAAATCCGGTTAAATAATAAAAAAAAAAGTAAATATTCAAAATATAGTAAATTCAAAGTTTAAATCCTGCAGCCAATCTATGTTTCATAAATGATACAACTGAAATTAAGTATACATTTATTTGTTAATTAACAAAGATTTTAAAGTTTTAGTCTTGAGTAATCTTTTTTTATACTTATGTTTTCAAGTAGACTAGTTTTAAAAGATATGCCCATAATAATTTGAAGATTTTTAGTACTTGTCTATCAATGAAAACTACAAATTAATAATCTTTCACTCGGAAACGGAAAGAATAGCAATAAAAAAACCTCATGAACTGAATAAAGGTCACAGAAGATTTTATTGGAAGGCATGAACTTTGATTTAGAACCTTTTTTATTACAACAAACAACCAGTTGACTTTTTAATATCTGAAAAAAAAATGATGTTTTCAAGTAGTATTTGTCTTCATTTTTAATATCGCGGAATTCAGCAACCCTTTCATACTTATCATTAGTACCTATATACATAAGTAAGTGACATTATTTCTAGGAGTGTATTTTCCAGAAGCTAAAGGAATACGTCAATTCCAATGATATTATATAATTTGTAGATAAAACCCTTTTGATATTATTTTGTTAATATTATTTGAAGGAAACTATTAATTTCATCAATGTTTAAGATTTTAAAATACAGACAATACATAAAAAACAAATACTATTCAGTCAAGTTGAATAGAATTTGTGTACTGAAATTGTTCAGTAAGTGAATTCGTATTTCTCTGATGTAATCCAATTGAACATAGGTAATTTTTTCTAAAAAGTGAAAAATTTGCAAGAAGCTAATGTAAAATACAATAAATAATTAGTTTTTTTTTTCATTTTTAGAATAAGTATACCTACATGTGTTCAGCAAATAAACAGGTATGTGAAAAATGTGGATCTTATTCCATAATAAATTTCGATTGATCTAACTCGTCTAGCTATGATATTGCGTTATTTATTTATGATATTAATCAATTTACAAAAAAGTTCATGTTATGGTTCTTTTTTAATTTCTCCCCCATGAAATACATCCTTGTACGTAATGAGCGATTCATACTATAAATAGTCAGCGATCTTAATAATATATTTTTTGATTAGATATTTTCTTAATATAACCCATAATTTTAGTTTTAGTGCGTCATAATTAATTTACCAAAAATAAGTACATACATAGGTTTTCTAAGAAAAATCTTAAATATGAATAATTATAATATCATCTACCCATATACAAAGGAAACTATACATAGCTGCTGAGATATCTCCTTCCAATATGTTAACTGTGGTATAATATTACTTAAATACAAGTATGTATCTACCCCTGTATTTATTTATGCCTATAAAGAAATTTAATTATGTGTAATGCAATCATGATGGGTAAAAAGATACAATACGTTGTTTTATGGGTAAATTATAATTTTGTGAACACATGGGTGATATTTAATAAGACCTTGATTATTATATGGCTTCCTGAAATGTAACAAAATATTAATACCTACTTAATTACTTGTATTAAAAAAAATAGGTCCGATTTCAAGACTTGCATTTACATCAAATACATTTAATTAATTGGATTAAAGAGCCTCAAGCTTTTAATCTATCTATCTATCTATCTATCTCAGCCTTCTTCTTGTGTCCAGTATTGAACAAAGGCCTCCCTCTTGGACTTCCATAAATCTCTGTTGGACGCTACTCTCTTCCAGTGTAGGCCCGCCACTCTCTTAATATCGTCGGACCATCTTGTCTGAGGCCTGCCCACGCTTCTGCGTCAGTCTTCACGTCTTCCAATCTAGCACCTTCTTCGCCCATCTATTATCAGACATACGTGCCATATGACCTGCCAGTTCCACTTTAGTTCTGCAATTCTTAAGCTTTTAATATTATATTTATTTTTTTATTTACATGTCCATGGCGTGAGCCTCTTACATGTTGTACAATACGCACAAAAAAAAAAACAAATCAAAAATCTCATTCACAACAAAGTTATTTCTATAGATAATATTATTTCTTTATTCTTAACTGTACATTGACTACAATCAGTTTTACAATATGGCAATGTCAAATACAATAAATATAAGTTTGTATTTAAAAACATATAATTAAGGTATTTGTTAAAAATTATTTTCGCTTTTTCACACCTGCGTGAGCACCTTATAGTAATATACTTTACAGATACCTAATATGTACAACCATCGGATTGTTTAAACTCGCTTAAACGTTGTTCTGACGAGGCAAATATCGCCAGGACACCAAAATATTGTCAGCGATTTGAACCGTGTGAACAAAATGACAGCTAGTCTGAAACGATAAAAACTAGTAAAAACGATATCGTCTCAAGTTGACCACGTTTCAACTTTTTTCGTTGGTACGATACGTTGGTGCGTTGGAACGATGCGCGCATGCGTTGATGTGCGCGGCATCCGTATCTATGGTAAAAGCTTTATAACCTCTAAACAGTTCAAACTTTATACTGTTTCCCGTTTTGTGACAGTTGTTATCTTTGTTGTTGGTTTGTGGCGTTTATTTCATGAATTAAAAGGCGCCTTTAACTATAACATTTTCAACTTATAATAAACACTCCGCGATCTCCATTTCGACGTCCGCCATTTTGAAAACAACATCATAACAAAAGCGCACCAGATAGATTGAATCTAATAATATGCCAGTGGTCTGTGTGAACACGTTTGACAATCAATGGACCAGCGACGAATTTTGTTTATTATGCTAGCTAAGTTCGCCTGGCGATATTTGCCTCGTGAGAACATCAAATTAAGTAAGAAACAGAAAAGGTGTCCCGATACTTAGGCTGATTTTCATGTCCTTTACTCATGTTACTTTCACCATTCCCACATTCCTGTTTCAAATCTGTTGAGCATGTATTTACTGTGGTGACAAGGTAAAGGGGCGTGAGTCAGTTTTGCAGTTTTGAGTTATTCCCTCCACAGAAATGTAGGTTTATGTCATACCTCACAAATAATGGCATCAAGGGTTACCTAGTACTATAGGCTATCCTTGATGCCATTTCTTTGTGAGGTATATCATATACCTACATTTCTGTGGAGGAAATAATTCAACACTGCAAAACTGACTTATGCCCCTTTACCTTGTCGCCACAGGTATATCAACTAACAACAATCATCTTTCCGACTATATATTGTCCTTAAAGTGTACTAAAAAGTTTGCAAAAATAACATCAAGAGTTATAATATAAGTTTACAATTCTAATATAAGTTTGTATTGTTGAATTTCCTTCTTAGGGAATCAATCATATTTCATATTAATATTCTGAGCACGCGAAATATTAGGCGCATAGGATAGAAGTTATTCTCTTTAAGATTAGTAAAATGATTAACTACCCGCAATATGGTTTGTAATCCTAGGATTTGTAGAAATTGAAAAGGCTATCTTAGTAATATTATTTACTTTAACTACTATTTATATGAGAACTTTATACACAACAAGGGTATATCCGCTGCCTTCTGTATACATAATACCTACTCTCATAATTCGTTGTACGTTTTCGTAAAATGAGAATATTACTAGTGTTTTGTGAACATTCGCAAATTTAATATTTTTTTATTATTTCAATATTAATAAGATGTATCATGGTTTGAAATGCACCTTCAAATGATGTAATATGGTTATGTCGCTAAGGTAAAATAGTTTGGCAGCAAAAGGAATTGAGCTTTGAATTCCTATGCTGAATTTCTAAAATTATATCATAAGACTACCAACTAGTTAGTTTGATGATTTTTAAATAATAAAATTTGCGTTTGTTATGTTAGTGTAAATGTTAAAATTAGTGTTTCAACCGATTGGGAAAGCCGGAGTTCGTAACCACTCACTACCAGTGATCTCCACTTGTATGTACCTACCTATTGATTTCTTCTTATTTGTCAAACAAACCATTTTGTTTCATAACAGATATTTTAATAAATTTTAGATGTATAAACTTCTTTTGTTTTCATAACAAATTATAAGTTCATATTTATTTGAATTACAAAAAAGCAACATATTTAATCAAAAAAATATCAGTGATCGTTTCAAAATTTTTGCAGTCATGGATTTGACTTTATATTCGAACCAAATGTCAAAAAATAAATATTCATTGCATACATCACTAATGAAAGTCTCTATCTAACAAACGATTGTTATTATAGCCCTTGTCTGTTTTATATTTAACATTATATAGTAATGTTGAACCAAAATAAACTCGAAGCTTTAGTTATTTGTATGAAATTGAATATAAACATTACCTTTTTGTTTCCTATAAGTAAAAAAATAACACAAAACTTTCGTGATGGTATTGGAGCGTGTAAAAATATTTTGATATGCAAATCTGTATTAGGTGCTCTGCTAATCCCCATCTGGGATATTGTTTTTTGTTTACAAATCATACTACATATAAAAGGGAACGGATTAACTTGTATGGGAATATTTTTGTAAGTTTTCTAGTTGAAAATGTCATGAAATTGAAATTAACTCTTGTTTTTGTAAGGAATGAATTCGAAATTTAATTCCTACTAATAAAAATATGTAAATTATTATGAAACTATATAAAAAATTCTATATAGATAATATTGAAAACTGGAGACCATGAAACGAAAAAAAGAAAAATATTGAAGTAGAAGAAATCTTCATTCATGAGATAATATAACAGTAATATAAAAGTGCTAGACGTCTGTCTGTGCTGATGGAGTTTTGCACCTCTGATTGAAGGATTTGAATATTATTGCTGCTGATCTACTCTGTCGTCACGACATAAGCATATTGTTCACTGTGAGGTTTGTTTGGGGGTCTTCAAACTCAAATTCATCTTTAAAATAATTAATGATTTCCTATTGATTGGGTACGGATAGCTCTAGTTCACAAAAACTTGGAGGTATATTCATTCCTCGATTAGCGTTGTTTTTTCTTCATAATTTTATTGTCAATTATTTCTATGTAGTACAATATAATAATAAAAATAATAAACTTTATTGTGCAGAATATGATAACAGGAATTATATACAACATGCATGAAAAAATCTGTACAACGGGCGAGTTTATCGCAGAGTTGCGATATCTTCCAACTAACCCAATATAATTTTTTTTTTTAAAAATCACTACCATACGATGAGAAATTGATATAAATTTTATTAATTTAAATATATATAATACATTGTATGAAGTCGTGTGAAAGTGTTAAACAGAAGAAAGTATTCATAACTTTCTCGATGATTACTAATTTTTGTATACGTATAAGATTTTCGACAGTGCTTCAGTCAATTTATTACTACCCTCAGATAAAAAATAATAATTGATATTTAATAAACTTTTAATTAACAACCACGAAAGCTCCATATTATTATCACTTAAACTGTAAGAAGGTAGATATTACTCAGCATAAATTATAAAATAGTAAATGGATGTTCTAAGAAAATTATGTAAATTAATTTCTACTTGGATATATTCAAAAGATAAGTATTATGTTATACCTATCCTACACACTGTTAAGAGGCAAGAATTTGGTTTTATTGGTTGAATTTGAAGAGCGTCACACATTCTAATTACAAAATATTACCTACTCATAAAGATTCATTACGCGTCTTCAAAGACGTACAACATGTGGGCATAGAAAGGTACTTTATTACAAAATTCTTCGTATAGAGACACGCACTATCGAAGTGGTGCACAAATGAGAAAATTATGATGTTGTCAAATACTTTGTAACGCGTTTCAACGTTAATTATCTTTTTTGTAAGTGCCGTTTTTTCTTTACAACGTAGGTATACTTGTAGTTTATTTAAATCGACTTTTTATTCTTGAAATGTAACATCTTAGTTAGAAGTACCAGTTAGAAATAAGAACTTGATACAGAAGTCAAGACATAAGATGATAACATTAGTGTCTTTCTCGCGCTACATATAGAGTAAATGAATGAATTTTGAAAATAGCACTAGGCATTTGCATTCAACATACAATGTTATTAATATGCTTACTGAAAATTAGCAGTCGACTAACTTAGTTGTCGACTAATTCCACAGAGACACATCATTATCATTTAATGATGAACTCGCAGCCAGCTGGAAGAAGCTCCTATACCTTTAGTACTAAGTTTATCTACGAGTATAATACTTATTCAAAAGACTGCAAATGATAAGATTCATTATTTTGAACTCAATATTATTCGTGTATGAGAAACAGGAAAGTATTATTATCATGTAATGTGCCGGATGAACTGATGAGTACGAAAACAAGAATCTTATATTTTGTTTGCTTAGTTTTTTTATGGTAGTATTGCAACCAAAGTAACTGCCTATATAATCCAACGTTTATTTCTTCAACTAGCTGGCCCGGCGAACTTCGTACCGCCTAAGAATCAATGAACGATTTCATATATACATCTTCTTCCCCTTGTCCTAGTTCGGTCGGGGGCCCATTGCCCCTAAGTTTCTCCTCCAGAGATAACTGTCACCGCTGCTTCCAGGACCTCTGGCCACTACAAATCAAGCCTTTCAACACATGTTCGACACCTGCCCTATCTTCTGCCCTCTCCCACTGACTTTATGAATGATTAATATTATTAATCTCTTTACAAACTCCCGTAATTGTCAAAGTGTGTCATCGAAGGTATAGTGTAAAAAAATATAATTCATTTGGAACTTTCGCAGTTTAGCGGCCCCACCCGTTGTCGAGTACTTTTTTCCGTAGAAAAAGTAATATTTTCGAAACTTGAGGAAATTGTTGCCATATGGTGAATTATTTTTTGTTCACCAATTTTTTGGAAAATTCTTTTAAAGGAAAAAAAATTCCCAACTATGAAACTTGAGCGGCCCCACCCGTTGTCAAGTAATATGTACGGAATTTTAGGAAATTAATTTTCGAAGTGGATTTTTTTGCCGGCAAATTAAAATAATTCTACATATGGCAACAATTTCCTCAAGTTTCAAAAATATTACCTTTTCTATGGAAAAAAAAGTACTCGACAACGGGTGGGGCCGCTAAACTGCGAAAGTTACATTAATTTTTTTTTACATAGACAATTCACACACATCGAGCTAGTCTCAAACTTAGATGAATCTTGATTATGGGTACTAACGCGACGATACACACATATACAATGCACTATATACATATATATATAACACCCAGACCCAGGACAATTTGAAAAAGGTCATTCTTCACTTTGCCCTGTCCGGGAATCGAACCCGGGACCTCGTGACTCAAAGGAAAGAGCTCCGCGCTACACCGGCCGACATGAACAATTTATGTTGAACAATTATACTTAACTCAGATTTGTTTTTCAGGTAGATTTTACCTATTCATTTAAAATTTATAAAAATTCTTTCCATGATTTTTTAAAAATTGAAATATCAGAACTACAGATGTTAAATTGTATGGATAACGATTCTAATTTGAGAATGTATAGAAAAATTATCATATAAATAGGCCAATCTATAAAAAAAAACTTCATTGTTGATTTTGTATAATTCTCCATATTGCATTTTATATTGAAATTAAAAATGTATGGCGTAAATAATTTTCTTCGTAATTTTTCTTCTCTGTCTGCAAATTTCACTACACAATCTTGCATCAGAACTACCTACATGAACACATTCTTATTTTCATCTTTAATAGCACAATTTTTGGTTCAATAATAATTTTCCATCTGCAAAAATAAAATACAATTTCAAATATAATCTGTGCACGTCCACATTTATGTGACAGAAGATCTATCGATACATAAATATTAGTCGAATAATTCGGTAGTTACATGGCAATAGGTTGTATCTCGCATTTTTGCGTGTTCAAGTTTGTTCCATAAAATGCTCAAAATAGTGTAATATTTGATGTGGCAAAAGGATATGTCTCTTTATAGTCAGAATAAAGAGAGAAAAGACGTAACTTATTGACATGTAGAAAGATTGTTTTCATCAACATGGCAAAAAAACTCAAATATTTTTAAACTGCAAGAAATTATTTTGTGAATGTTACATACATCTTGTAGAAGAAATTATTAAGAGAATGTTACATCTATCTTGTAGAAATAATAATTACCTTCATTTTGATATATAATGCTCGAAATTTGGCTGAAATATCTCTTTTGCAAACTTTGTTTTTGCTCTCCTGTAAAATTATGTTTTAGTGAGATACAACCTATTGCAATGTAACTACCGAATTATAGTAAACAAATATTAGTACACATTTCTTTCATATTAGTTATAGTAATTTGGTTCTTAATATAGCAGAACCTACGGATTATTTTAGCACAATGCAACAGGCGACGTGGGGGCGCTAATAGCGCCATAACTCTCCATATTGTTTTTATTTTTGAAATTAAAAATGTATGGCGTAAATAATTTTCTTCATATTGTTTCTTCCCGTGAATTTGTAAGATGTTTTAATAGCCTATAGTTTATTCCGGGCGGAGAAGAATCCAACAAATCAGAGATCATTCAAATCGGTACAGCCATTCTTGAGTTATAAGTGTTGTAACACACACGACTTCCTTTTATATATTAGATGGGAAAGTAGGTACCTACTCGATTTTCATAATCAAATTATACATTTAACCAAATACTAAAAACGAAGAAATTTTTACAATGTTACCTAATACAAAAACTGTATGTCTTAAACTCTATTGGCACATATCGGACAACTTGTATCTTTGTTTTAAACAGTTGGTCTGCTGGCTACCCCGTTAGTGTGAAATGCCGTGATGGTATGGTAGAATAAAAGGATGAATGAATGAATAAAACTCGGATGGCCTTTTTTCACAACTAATAAACAATGATATCAAAGCGTTAGTATTATCGTATGAAGAGGTGACTTATCTGACACTAAATCGTTGAGAATGGAAAAAACATTTTCAACTTTGCGTTCACACGTTGTTCTCAGATACTTGCGCTTCTTCTATCGGACAAGTATATTCTCTTTGTCATACTTTTCTCATCCATTCATGTATACGATCTCAAAAAACTCATTTCCATGATCTCAAAACAGAAAAGCCATTAATTTGATTTATAAATAATTATATTTCTAAATTGATTAATATATTTGACAAGATTTATTTATCAACCTTTGCCTTCTAATGCATTTTTAAAGAAGTGCTCAATCGCTTAAGTACATGATCATATTATTACTTGTTGCAGGTATGCATAGTGGAGCCACTTTTAATGATAGAATAAATTACAAGCAGGAAGTTTCAAGATGTTCATAGATTTCCGGACTTTACGCGCTAACTTTACACTTTCTTGTTGAGCACGATATCTGGTTAATAGTTATAAAGTACGTAAAACCTAATACAAAGTTGATATTCCCTTGTACGAAGAAGCTGGTGTTAGAACATTCAGTACGCACACATAATACAAATTACTACTTTCAAGAACTCTGTTTACTTACAGTCGATGACAAATATTAGAATCAAATTGTTTTGCAAAATTCAAAGTTTTCAAAATATTGGTTGAATATAAAATCGAATTTATTTGCTTAAAGAAGTATTTAATTTATTAACTGTAATTTTTTTCAATAATACACAATATATACGAACTACGTAGATAATCATATTATTATTTTTTTCTTTTTTTTATTATTTATGAAAAAATATTGTTTTTGAATACCTATCTTTAATACGTTTTCACACCAAGATACAATTGAAAGGAAAATTAAACTAGATATAAGTGAAAATCGCCCACGGCCACTGGGTTCGATTCCTGGCTGGGTCGTGAAGTAACATTAGAAATTTTCGAATCGGAACGACTATCTCAATAGATTTGAGACAGTACTGGTTGTTTGGAAGATATTACATACGTGACAAGTCCGCTTACTATACTTAAATATGTGTACAGAAAAGATAAAAAAGCAAGAAAACAATTTGACCTCAATGAAGAAATTTAAATCAATAAAAAAATATTGTAGAAAGATAACATCTCGTATGTGTGATTACCTATTTATATTTTGAAATTACCATTACAGACTTGTTTCATTATACGAGAGTGAATTAAAATTTAAAAAAGCATAAAATACTGATTATGTCGTTTACGGCTATAGATTGTATATAATAAAAATAAATAAATAAAAAAATAATACTTCACATAATATATTACTTGTGTTAAACGCAATCTCAGTATTAAAAGTAATTAATGATTTCAATTTAATATGTTTTTTGTTTCACCTAGTAATTGTATAGAGTGACACATCAATCACTTGATTAATTAGCAAAATGTAATGTTATTTATCATTCTATAAACATCTTTAAATGTGCCTCAAGAACAGGCTTTTTTTTTAATCAATCGGTATTTTTTAGCACAATTGTTTTTATCATCAAACATCTAAGTATTTATTTTAGTATTGCGTGTATCTAATCATTAAATGCACGTACATTTTTGATAAAATAAAGATAAATCTTTAGAACATAAATTGTTTATTGAAAAAAATGTAAGTTCATTATGAAATCATTATAAGCGAAACTTTTATTTAGTAGTACTTTCATTGCGGTGGAGGTGCTAAATAAGTGTTTCATTTATAATAATTTAAAATGAACTTTCACCAAGAACCGTCGGTCGAAAATATCGACTGTATATCATGAAAGTGAAATCCGTGTCTTACAAGTAAATCAACGTTTTAGTGCATGAATTAAACACAGTTTTGAATGTATTTAGTTTCATGTTTTTTTTTTTTTTTTTTTTTTCTTTTTTCTTTTTTTTTTTAAAAAAAAAGATATATTTGGGTTTTTGTTATAAACCCAAATACAACCTTATACACCTTTTACAGTAAGCTAAAAGCTTGTGTCGTGAAAGGGGAGTTTGCCGGCACCTGGGATCGAACCCCAGACCCCTTGTTCACAAGGCCGAGACTCTACCTCCAGGCTACCGACGAACTCAAATGATACTCTTATTATAAGTCGCATGATTAGTAATACACCTTGATTCCTCCACGCGCACAAGTATATGTAATATAAACTATGATGAGAAAATAAGCTAAGTGTAATTTTCAAGTAATTTCCCTAATGAATTTCATTTACAAAATAATATATACACATGCTGCACGCAGAGAAGTTTTGTCTACACTTAAATCGATTATTTATTATGTGTGTTGCATTAATCTAATGAAGTATGAAGTAGATGAAACGAGTTGCCAAGTTTATTCTAATAGGTATATTTTGTAACAAACATCCTATGCAACGTGTATACCATTCTAGATTTACATACGGTGGCTTTTGTAAACTAAAATGTATGGAATACAGATTATTATTTAAGGAGAGACAAACATTTTGTAAGTTTTAATGATTATCTCAGTCAATTGCTTGAACTGGCAATTTCAAATTGAGCTTTTAAAAGATTTTTTTGAAAACATGATAAAGATGTAAAGGTAGTATTAACTAAATTAAGAGAAGTTAAAGATTTAATTTAATACAATAAAAAAAATATTGTTTATCATTATTAGGCTCCACATAATTTTAAGTTCCATTGCGTTAATTTTTAATATTTTCGTCAATTTATTTACTTTCTGTTAAATGCGATTTTAAAGACACCATCGTAATACATTACGTTGTTTTGCCATACGATTTGGGACTACATCTAAGTGCAAAACAGTTTTGCTTGGGCGAAGTGATTTATACCAAGTTCTTTGACTTCTGAGCTACTCGAGAATGGAAGAGAGTCTAAAAAAATAATATGGATTAGGTAGCAAGTATCAAAATTCAACATCAAACGTATTAAAACTGAAATAGATTTTACAATATATTGAATATCCAAACATTTAGCAAACTTGTCGATGTAGAGAATGTATTAATAAGATATAGAAGAATATAAATGCTATGAGATTATCAATGAGTTTGGAATATAATCCTCTTGTAGGAAAATAGGAAATATCAAATGTTTATCTTAAGTGATCATTCACCCAACAAGGAAAAGTTAGGATGATATGAACATGTTATGATGATATGATATGAACATATATCTATGAATTCTGGGATTTCATAGATCGGCTTATCTATCACTATTAAATTGCTTCACATAAGACTCCGTGATTTTCTTTGGAAATTTAGAGTTGAAGAACATCATTAATAACAGGTTTATTATTAGGATTAAATTCACTGCATATGAAAATTGTTTTCTATTCAGAGTTGTAGGTATCTAGAGTACTTTATATAGGTAATAATAAGTAATGTAATAATAATGTAATGTAGAGCCAAGACTGTAGAGGACACGACGCAGCCCACATGGGTTAAGATTCATCAACACCGAGCCATACGAAAACTAAACTAACTAACTATAATGTAATGTAATAATAATGTAATGTAATGTAATAATAATGTAATGTAATGTAATAATAATCTTATAATGTTTACTCTAGCACAAATTATTTCAATGCAACTTTGCAACAGTTATAAAAATTAGTACGTACTGTACGATTAGCTCATAAAAATATGAACTCTGCTGAGATAATTTATCAGAAAATCAAATGAATGAAAACAAATTGAAATTATCATTTTTTCTTTCTTTTGATTTGACATCAATTTAAAACGATATTTTGTTAAATGGTTGATTCAATAACAAGTTTGACGCATTTAGATATCAAGGTTTAGAAATATAATATTTATCTTTAAATGCAAAATAAATACTTCACTTGTGCAGCAAAGTAGAGTCAGTGGGTGTTATAGTATTATGTTAATGAGCTTTAAGTTTCAAGATGTTAAAGTTTTAATTAATGCCGTGCACCTTTTAAAATATGTATGCGGAATGAGTGCAGCAAAATATTTAAATATTATTATTAAAAACTAACTCAATCATGATGAAGAGCGAACGATGTTGTTTTGACAAAAAGAGATGTCTGTTTTTGTACAATAATTATACAGTTTCATCAAAGTTTTGCTCAATTTCTAAAAATTCTTTATCACAGAGATCGTGGGTCATCGTGGTCGTAGTTTATAGAATTAAAATTAAAGTTGGACAAAAAGTATAAAAAAAGAAACAACACATGAGATATAGATGAAAACTTTTTTCACAATGGTCAGTCAGGCTAGAAGAATCGTTGGTTGCAGTAAGCCCAGGACAGATATGCTTGGAGAATTATGGGGAAGGCTAATGTTCAGCATTGGACAGGAAAGGCTGTTTCAGTAAAAAATAAGAAAAATATTTATTCGGTGTGTGTGTGTGTGTGTGTGTGTGTCTGTAGTACATGTGTGTGCATGGGTGTAAATGTATATAATGTGCATATTATTATTCTGTCTTTTTATTTAGTTTTTTCTTTATTTTATGTTAATTAATTAAGTTTTTTAGTTAACGTTACTTTAACCAAGAGCAATGTTCTTTGACCACACATAAATTGATCTACCTTAGTACGGGCTGTAGCCTAGTTAGGTGAATCATATAATGAATATGTTAAAATTGAATTTATTTATATCAATAAAGCTGTTATTATTATTATTATTATTCTTTATTCCAGCAATAATATGTACTGAAACAATATACCGAGAAAATGTGAGGAAGTTGTGTTTGAATAAATATTTTCTTTTCATCAAACATTTCGTCATTTCGTCCCACGATATTGGTCGAAATTAATTAGAAGATTTACTAATAAAGACAGAGGAAATGCATAAACCCACCCACATCACTTAAGTTTTTTGTCACAGAATGAATACAAATTATAAAGTTTGATGAGCCCTGTTGTTGGTGTTAATTGAAATGAAAATAAAAGATTTTATTTTTAATTTATTTTTTTATTTATTGGTAAAAGCACATAACAGATAACAACTATAAATATGGTTTACAAAAACAGAAAAAGGTCGTTCACAGCTCAGCTGTCATCCACATAAATTAATAAATTTTTGGTTGGTGTATCTTCACATCTATCTATCGTACCACGTTTATTTTGGAGTTGGTAGAAAGGACAGAATGTCAATTTGATCTGTCCTTCCACATTACTTTTGTCAATTCCTCATTGATGTAATTTCTCATATACACGCCGAGTGTTCATAACCACCGCCTTGGACTTGCTTTATTCACATTTTCGGCCATCCGAACTTTCTTATACTTCTTCATTCAGACAGATATTTTTTTGTCATTCTTTTATTAGCAGAATTATTACAACTTATTAACACGCATAGCCACTACACTTGTCTCGCCACTTTTCATTCTCTTTTTAAAAATTTATCCCAATATCTCAATTGATAAATGATCCATATATATTCATACAAGTGGAGATCAAAGAGACAAATCAGAAAAACAGTGAAACTCGCGGTTTAAGATATTATGGTTTGGTATAATATAATTTTACTTTATTGTTGAACCTTGATAAAGTGCTTATCATAGAGAACGTGTTTATGTCTGCTATAACAATACTCGTAATATTAGATTGACACATATGTGAATCAAGCGAAATAATTTCAAACCGAGCAAATAACAAAAGTTCAGTAGATTCTACTACTTATGCTTTTAATATGAGTACCTATCTTACTAATTGCATCAAATAACAAGTTGTCTTCAAGTTTTGATATTATTACTTGTGTCTTTAGGAGAGTACGCTATCATATGAGTAATACAAAACATAAAGAGTTTTTATTACAAAAGATGATTTATTTATTGCTTTAAATTCAAAATTTCTTGATTAGAGAGAACCGATGAACGTTATTCATTGACACCAAAAGTGATCATTTACGCCAGTTTAGAGTCACTTCGCTAGCGTTGAGATTTTTTAATCATTTCTTCTGATTAAGTTTTGCAAAATTTTACATTGCATAAATATGGTACTTATAAATTAAGATTATATGACTTATTGAACAATTTGATTTTTAAAGAATTCAATGAAAACTTTACACAATTAACAACTCAAATATCTGAAGATTTCACGGATATTTCAGATGGTAATTATGTAAAGTTGACCACACCACTTGTAGGACATGCCGTAGTTATAGAATATTAAGTGTGCAAAGTTTCTTCTTTTCTGTTTTTTTTTTTAAATAAAGTTTTGTTAAGACAGATGTAACAAATAAAGCCTTCACGACTTATTTTTATTGAGTAGGAGAAGTATAATAGATAATTTGTTTTAGACAGTCTGTTTACTATTTTACTTGTGGGAGACAGTATAAATATTTAGGAGATAGATATACTCGTAAATTAAAATTGCTTAGATTTGGTAAAATATCATTAACAATGTAAGTACTAACATAGGTATACCTGTCAGGTTCAAAGTAAAAAAGTATTTCATAACTAATGTGATTTAAGAAGGAAAAAATGCTTACGAAATATATTTTTAATGCGAATTATATTCTCATTTGTACGGATATCGTGAGATATATCAATGAAATTATGTTAAGAATGTGTGTAATAATCCTCTCTTTTATTAAAATGTAAAATAAAGATTTAAAATAGATTAAAAAATCTTTTATGTGACTCTTATAACACGTCTAATAATAAGATATTTTTATAATGTACACCGTATAATCATTGAGTATCTACAACTTCAACATTATGGAGAGAGGTTAAAAAAGGTAGAACAAAATTACATGGATCAAAAATGAGTCACTTTTGACAATAGAATTTATTCACAGATTTTCTATTTCATCACGAGAGTATTTTTTGTTGTTGGTTCAAGCCAACAGAACATTACAAAGGACAGACAATACACATAATCATATTTAGTACAACTGTCCAATAACGAATATGTTCAATGTATAAGTGTCTATATTTGTATCATAGTCTTTTCCATTACCATATTTAATAAAAAATGAAAACAATAATAAAAATAATTCAATAGTGAAATAAAATAATTATCAAATAGAAAAATCAATTAAAAAAATACTATTAGATAACAAAAAAAATATAGAAAATTAGGATCAAAGTGGGATGTTGCCCTCAAAATAGAAAGTGGCTCTTAAATTCGTGAAAAAGTTGACTTAGGGGAGGGAATTGTATCTCACATACTTTATTATTTAAATCATGGTAACTTTATTTATCATTTAAATCAATGTACAGTAAAGAATGAATAAATAAATAAAAAACTGATACAAAAAAGGTCCACGTGTTTGACATTTGTAATAGTAAAAATTATTTAATTTGATGCTTCTCCTTAGAGAACATCCGAGATACGCACATCTTAATTCTTGTAGAGAGTAAAGACAACGTTTTTATCTTAATTTATCCATCCATAAACGCCACAAACAATTTGATATTGTGTCATCAATAGAGATGTATCTACGAGTATTATTTTGACAGAGAAAGAAATAACTCACGTGAAAAAAGTTTTTGAGGACGTAATGGCAGGAGAAAAAATCAATATCAATTATATATCATCACAACACATTAAATTATATTATACTTACTTTTGGAGTAGTAAGGGTAGACAGCAAGAATGACTGTATTTTCTTCCTCATAAATTTATGATCGCCTGCCTTAAAATTTGTGAGATTTAATAAATTAAAGCTTCAAATATTTATTATATCTTTATATAATGTGCACCTAGGCATCTATGTCAGTCGTAATTTTCTATATTATTCTATGGATTATAAAATTGGCTGTTCAATGAAAGAAATATTTACAAAATAAAGTTATAGAAATTTAGAATGTTACTCAACAGACCTACAAGGTGTAAATAATTTAGTAAAATGCGAAAACATCGTTCAAGAATTATTATGAACTGTTTTTTCTGAAAATTTTGGGATGCGTTTTTCAGGAAGCTTATAACAAAGCTTTTTTAGAATTATTTTGCTACAGAAAGTCCGTGAGTACTCGTATGTTGTTCATCAGGAATAATCTTCGCTACAGTTCAATTTAAAAATAGCTGGCTAACATATTATGATGCTAAGTATTTTATTTATCGTTTCCCGAACGCCATGTTCCTAGTGCATTTATGACTGAGAGTACGTATCCAGATAGTCTTATAGGCTTTAATAAATAAATAAAACTTTTTATTAAACTTTACGTGTTGAAGTTATACCTAACTATGTTTGAAATAAATAAATTAAGTTAAGCTAGCATGAAATGTTACGTTGTTTTGTTAAAAAGTGTTTTTGTTTACCTCTATTTCTCATAAACGTAATAATTGTTATGCTCAGGTAGTCAATTCAAGTGATTTCTAAATAATATTTTCTACTAGTCTTGTATTGACGCAATTAATACTGCAAAATGCTCCTGATATTATGCAATCGTTTGTTATATTGATGCATTTTCGCGTTCCGGTGCATTCTAACGAGATTCTAAGTGGGTGCATATTGTTACGAAGCAATAAAGATGTTTTGGACATTGACGACAAAAATATTAAATAATAAAGTATTCAATACTAAATAAATAAAGATTTACGGGTTTTAAAGTAGAATATAAGACAAAATAAATTCTAGTCAGAAGAACCAAACAAGATTTGTAGCGAATGTTTTCTTGCCAATAGCCAATTATTGTTCTGTAAAAGACAGATGAGTAGTTTTATTTTTATTGCCTTTTTAAGATCCGTGAAAAACTTCGCCGAATTCTTTTTCTCCGGGTTAAATACTACACATCTACATATAAAAAACTCACATTAAGGCACGTGTAATATATCTGAAAAAGTTCCGAATACTCAGCAAATAATAAAGATAAGCAAAAGGTAATCGTGAACGAAAATCGAATTGGAATAACCGACAAATTAAGTTATCAGCAATAAGTTCGGTACATGAATGTGTACTGATAATTTACAAACATTTAATTTTCAAAGTACTTCCAGGAAGGTTTCTTATGTGGGGATTTGAATTTTTAAAAGGTATAATTTTTTTTACAATATAATCCATTTGTTTATTCAATTGAAAAGGGTAATCTTGTTATTAGCTATTTGGTTTACATGGTTACTCCAGAACATTATTTTTCATGAAGAACGCTCGAGCACAAAAGTTCGTGGGTTGACATTTGTGTTCATGCCAAACTTTATGTAAAAGAGTATTCATTACTTAGTTATTTTATTTTTAAATAAAATATATTTCATATTTATAACATACTTTAAATTGTACATGGATAATATTGTTTAACACATTTACCTACTGTCAAGAAAGAAATCCAATATCATAATGTTCTCCTTAGTTTGTTTTAAACTCATAATGTTCATGGTAAAAATGTGTTATGTTATTATGATTGATTCATGTTTGTTCACAGCAAAGTTTAACGCTGTAAATATTAAGAAAATAAACACATATCCCACGTACCGTACATCTAATAACATCTAGTACATTTAACTTTATACTTTTGATAACTGTGGTTAGGTACATTGTGATTTTTTTGAGCTCTTTTTCTTTACAGAAATTGAAAAATTATTTCTAAAATATTTTTTTAACCAAAAATAAATAGCAAGTGAGAGTATCAAAGTTATCCGCCAATAAGTTTTGCCGGGACCTAAGTCATGAAAGAGTTATATAAGAAGTTTGCAATAAATATAAATAAGCACGTAAGTTAATATTTTCGTCACATTATTCACTTTATTCAAAAACTTATGTTGTAATGCTCGTAGAATGTAAAATAACATGCATCTAATCTTTACATTATGATATGAAGCAATAAATAAAGATCTATTTTTATTTTACTACATGAGTGATCATTAATATAAATAAATAAATAAATGTTTATCGGCTATTAATTTACACAAATTCATATACAATAAAATTCAACGTTACAAAAACGTGACAATTACCAAATATACGTTAATTTTATATAGCATATTTTTGAAAAAAGGAGGCCAGCTGTCATCCAAACCATGCATCACAGATATCTAATGTATTATAATAGGTATCATGTAAATTATATTATAATATAATTTACATGATACCTAATATAAATAACTAATATATACCTAGGTAAACATTCCAGTTACCTTGGCATACGCATCCACAGGCATGCTCAACGAGATCATAAAAAATATCTTGTTTTATAAAATTCATTGGAAAACTATTATCGAAGAAAGTACTTCAGAGAAAATTCGGAGTTATACTTTCTTGAAATTATGTGTTATCGTTATCGACAAACTATTACACAAATTGTATTTGTTTTATGAAGTTTAACAGCACTCTGTCCATTAAGGAGCCTAAAAAAGTATTTGTTTTTATATTTTTAACGTCAATTTTTTTTATTCATGTCTAACTTACATGAATATTATAATTTATTCATTCCAAAGTGAAAATAGATAGATAGATACTGTTTATTTATTTCAAACACGATAATTTTTATTCGTTTTGACCAGACATGTTCAACCGCTAAAAAGGTACTGAATTTATATACTTACCTAAGAGTATTTTATTTTATAATTATCCTTGAATAATGTTGTACTCATGTTTCAAACAATTAACAGGCATCTTAATAAGGGTGTAGTGAAATTTTTCTTAGTGGGGGGGGCAGTTTCTACTTTAATTACCTACTATTCTATCTAATCTAATCATTCTTTAAAAAAATCCTTTGGGAGTATACCTATAGACTAGCTATAAGTCATTAATATCTCATGTGTCTCGAAAATAATTATAGCAAAGAGGGGTTAGAATTTTGCAATCCATTGTAAGTAAACTTAGGGGTCAAAATTTTTTGCGAATTCATCTTATCTTGATTCTACTACATACATAATATATTTTTGCCCCTCTGTCCTAGTTAGGTCAGGGGTCTATTGCGCCTAGGTACGCCCTTCACAAGTCCTCTGGGCTCTCTTAAACAACTCTTAATCAGCACATCTCGTGATTTTGCATATTTTTTTTCATATAAGTGAAGTGAGAGCTACATTTGCCTTCTTTGATATATTTTTAAAAAAATTTAGTAAACTTTTTCTAATATTGTCAATATAAGCGGCATTTACAATGTGATAATTTTGTGACATGACTTTACGAACGAGTTCTCTTACTATGTTTTAATCTTACTATACTATACTATACTATACCCTCACGCCATGTCCCAAGAGGGGTAGGCAGAGAGAACGGAACGCCATATAGATCTATCCTTACATACTTCTTTCGCTTCCTCTACATTCATCCAGTTTCTCATACATGCACGCCGATTTCTCTTACTCCGCACGCGTCCGTCCTTAAGAATTTGGTCCACGTGATCAAGCCATGTGGTTCTTGGACGTCCGCGCTTCCTCACACCTCTTCTTTCAGATAAATTTAATCATCACCATTAATTTTAAATTCAAAGAAAACTTTATCTAACATCGATGAAATTCTAGATGGGACTTTTAATTCTTTTAAGCATTGAGTAGGTAATTTATATATTTATTTTAACATACACGGACGTGTGGTTATTTTGGGCCTTTTAAACTCGAAATAACTCCTATACAATGAAATTCCTATAGTTTTTACGTAGTTAATTGTGGTTATTGTATTGTTTCTGAAGCTGACAATTCCAAGTGCCAAATCAGTGGCCTTCGGATGATAAGAAAGAATAAAGAATAAAGAGGGGAGGGGCAGCTGGGAACGTCTTTTCATCTTGAATTGATTATAACAAACAAAAGAGAGTGTTAAACAAGTGAAGTAATTTAGAATATCAGTAGGTACGTAGACAGAACAATCGAAAGCAATAACATTGAAACAATATTATTTAATGATCAACAACATAACAAAGCAAAATAATCAAGAGTTATGTATTTTGAGTGAATTTGTAATTTTATCAAAAGTGAGTTTATGTTCTTAAACAAATGGGTAAGTTTGATGATATTTATATACTATAAAGGAGACATAATTTAAAGCTATAGATACCTTATCCGCCATCTTACTTAAAATTGTGTCTTTTTTCCGTTATGATTATAAATAGTTTAGATCTATAAATATTTCGTGTTATATAAAAGTTAAAAATAAACAAACTACAAACATTATGTAAAAACCCGGAGAATATTTAAATTTCGAAATACTTAAATATGAGGTAAGTTATTGTAAAGTTTTTATCTAAGGGTGTATTTACTTCAATTAAGAATTTGAATACATTATGAAAATTTTCTCTCAGTGTGTTAATTTTTAGTTCTATGCAATTTTAACAAAATTACAAATATTACTATAACATGTAATTAAGATAAAATGTCTTTTTTTTTCTTTCTTTTTCAGGCAAGGCACCCGACATCGAGTGAATTATTCCTATTTGTTAGTAGAATTATAAAATAATAAATTATATCTCTTCATCCTCCAAAATAAAAATAGATAAATAGAAAAAAATTACAATTTGTTTAGTAGAGATAAGAAATAATAAGTATAAACATTTTGGTAACATTTGGGTAAAAACTTTATTTTATTTTATTTCAAATACTGGTTGGCAAATAGGTCATAATATATTTGCTGAAGAATGCTATTCTGTTTTAAAGAATAATGTAAAAAAATACTTTTAGATACCTATGTAAGCATTTTGGTCGATCTGTTTTTAGTGGAATAATCGGCCTTTATATTAAGATTCCTCGTAAACCTAACATTTTATAATAATGTAAAATATCCAGTAGGTATGTCTGAAAGACTTAGTTCAGATAACCGCAAATGAAAAGGTTATGCTTTCAAACTGTATATCACATAAGACTTTTATAAATCGTTGACCCAACCAATAAAAATGGTCGTTGTGTATTATTTCGGTATATTATAGATAAAAAAGATTAACAGATAAGATGGAATAGCATTCGATTGGACTCCTTTTTCGATACAAAAATCAGTATGATTAATGAGTAGTGTTATTAACTAAGCGCTTCCCACTCCCTTTTTAAAGGAGACTCGAAGACTTACAGAAAAGAGTGAGATACAGAGGAAATGGGATATTTTAATATGAGAAAATCTTGATTATAGTTATTTATTATAGTTGTTTTATTTAAGCTGGTACTAAAACATTTAACAGATGATAATTATTTATGTATTTGGATAAATGAAAGTTAAAATAAATCTATTTATACTAAAATAAATATCAAATTTTAACCTAAACTAATAAATAATTTGGTAGTGGGAATAAGTGATAATCAAACAACTGATTTAAAACATTTATTTATGAAATAGCCTAGATCTAATTTTTACAATATTTTGATTAAAATACTTGATTTATAATACAAATATTGAAATTTCAAAATATACTATTTTATACTCGTATAACACGATTGACGCAAAAACTTCCTGAATGTACCTAATAATATAAGTATGATATTGTTGAACGGTTGAAAATCCAATTAGGTAGCTATAATTTTAGAAATCGTTAAGAAGAATGGTTGGTAAAACGCTGCGTGATAGAGTGAAGAATGAGGATATTAGAAGAATGAGCGGATGCAAGAAGAGTGTTGTGGACAGAATGCGCGTGAATAAACTACGGTGGTTTGGACACGTTGAACGAATGAACGAAGTAAGAATGACAAAGAGGATATACTTGTCTGAAAGAAAAGGTGTGAGGAAACGCGGACGTCCGAGAACCACGTGGCTTGATCACGTGGATCAAATTCTCAAGGATGGCCGCGTGTTGAGTAAGAGGAATCGGCGTGCATGTATGAGATACTGTATGAATGTGGAGGAAGCGAAGGAAATGTGTAAAGATAGATCTGTGTGGCGTTCCGTTCTCTCTGCCTATCCCACTTGGGATACGGCGTGAGGGTATAGTAGGTATAGTATAGTATAGTATTTTAGAAACTCTCCCGTTAAAGGTAGGTGTTCATAAAACATGACATGTGAGACATTTAATCATCTTAATTTCATCGATGAGATTTGCCACTTATTCTCAATGTATGATCTTTACGCAGCAAGGAAAAGACAATCTGTGTGATTATTGAATGCAGTTAGTTCACTGATTACTCCATTTGTGAAAAAATCCGTGAATAAACAAATGATAATATAATGAAAAAGCGTTTTGTGGAGTCCTTTGTAAAGAACGGGTCTTTCAGTTTTTTTAATAAAAGATTAAAATTTCCTGTAAATGTTTAACGATCGTAAATCCATACGTATAAGACAATCGACACCTACTACAACTCAACGATGAGGGAAGTCAGCCATACTGAATATCTAGTATTAATTATTGGCACGAAGAGGACAATGTGCATTTTTATTTCAATTAGTTTTGATATGCCGTGATAGTATCAAACTGGTAACAAACTTGTAGAACCCAACAGAGCAAACGCTTCCAAATTCGCAGAGAGGAGCTTTAGCTTGCGGGGCCAACTGCCTGGAACCGATAACCAGCGGATTTAAGACAAAATCAACCCACTGCAACATTCAGGAGTAAGCTGAAAACACTGCTTTTTAAGAAAAGTCTCAGTGGCTTTGAAATGGTCACGGATCAGTAAACGGCGCCAAATATAAATTGTCTTTATTATTATAGCAGTCGTATTTTAGATAAACACGTACAGCGTACACGTCCCATCAAACGACAATCATTCCAACAAGACTTCACCTACTAACCTAATACATATTATAATTTATTATCTCATACACAGTTTGATTGTGATCATTAATTTCTTGATGTAAATCACAAAGGTACCACGCCACAACGATGGGTGCATTGCATGAAATACTCCCTACTTCATTGCAACACGTAGTTTGCGATATCGTCATGTCGGAGTCTAACCCCACCTATCATGATTATTATTAAAATTGTGAAATTTACTCTGTGACCTAAGAACTGTAAAATTAAAATTATGTGATTATCGTGTTATATCAATGGATTATCCACGATGTATATATTTTGTCATTCTATTTTGTAAATTTTTTGAAAAAGATTTGAATATTGAATCGTTTTGTTCCACTATCACCATATGTTTCAGTTCACCTTTAGGTATTATTCAAATAGTAGTCCTGAATGGAATAACATATTCGATATTCAGTGTGTGATAATAATAAAAATAATCATAAATCTTTAATGGCCAATAAATCGTTGTTGTACAAGATAAGAAAAATAATTTGTCTCCCACTGTTTTCCGTAAGTATTCGAGTGTCCCGTAAAAGGCAAGTGTTCCAAAAAATAATCGAACATTTTACATCTTAAATTCAGCGATGAGGATTGCTACCTATCTTCAATGTTTTAATATTTTGTTGGCACAGAGAAGTTGTATGTTTGTAATATGCGGCTGGTCTCATGGCTACGCCACTTGTAGGATATGCAGTCAAAGGGCGGATTTGTTGCAATACAAGATTAATAAATTGATTGAATAATTAATCAAGATCATCCTTGTTTTCTACACAGAATCAATGATCTACAATAAATTTAAATTTCCTTGGTAAATTTACCAACCATTTGTTTGCGAAAAGTTAATATTATAGATTCGTACTAATGAATCGTTTGTACTTTCTCTGGTCCTAATCTGATAGAACGTACCAATGATTCGCTGTGAAATCTCGTCAGTATTTTTCTCTGTGTACAGTTTTTATCAAATGACATTTTTCACTTATTTATTACTACACTGTGAAATGTATTATGATAGTTAGACATAATGTACGTACGAGTACCTACATGCGAATTGTTTGGATAATATTATGTATAGATACTTATTCTCTATATTCTACAGATACTTATCAATGATCTATAATAAATATCGATTTCGTTGGTAAATTTACCAACCATTTGTTTGCGAAAAGTTAATATTATAGATTCGTACTAATGAATCGTTTGTACTTTCTCTGGTCCTAATCTGATAGTACGTAGGTACCAATGATTCGCTGTGAAATCTCGTCAGTATTTTTCTCTGTGTACAGTTTTTATCAAATGACATTTTTCACTTATTTATTACTACACTGTGAAATGTATTATGATAGTTAGACATAATGTACGTACGAGTAACTACATGCGAATTGTTTGAATAATATTATGTACAGATACTTATTCTCTATATTCTACAGATACCAAGCTTAATGATGTTACATTATCTACCGGGTGCATGGAGAAATGTGTAATTTATAGTTCTGTTTAATATTCAACTACAGACGTTAATTCAAACATATAACCATCATATATACTCGTAATATTATTGCTACATAATTTCTGGCTTGTTCAACAAATATAATCAATGATTGTAGGTACCAGATTTACTACTATACTATACCTTCACGCCGTATCTCAAATCGGGTAGGCAGAGAGGACGGACTATAGATCCATCCTTACATACTTCTTTCTCTTCTTCTGCATACATACAAATCTCACACACGCACGTTGATAACTCTTAATTAATACCTGGCCATCTTTGAAGATTAAACCACGCGATCAAGCCACATGGTTCTCCGTGTACCAGATTTCAGATCAAATAAATAATGTTATTATATGGTTTTACACGTATTTCATTTAAAGTGACTTTAATCCAGTGAAACTACTGAAAAATAAAATAAATAAATACATAATTTTAAACTACTGCAAAAACTAAATAATTACACACGACTTCATCTTAAAACCAATAACATGTAGGTATTCTAAAATAATGATTAGAAACGCAATTTTCTGCCTCACATATACGAAAGCTAGACCTCACGTTTCTAAAGCTGAAAAAGGAGTTCTATTTTCTTTTACGTAAAACCAAAATGAAGACAATATGTATACATGTTTTCTAAAAATGGAATATTTTTTAAACATGTTTTCATAAACTGTATTATTGGATTGCCCTAGAACAGTCTCTCCTAGTTGGGTAATCCACTGTATTGTGTGAAAATTGTTGTTTTTGTATGATGATAAAAAAAAATAAAAAAAATAAAAGTGAAATTCGTGAATTGAAAAAGATGAGTAATTTTAATGTAAATATTATAATTATGCATATTTATATAGATATAAAACGAAAAACAATATGGGCTATACAATTTCAAGATTTGTGCAGAATAAACAGTATTATAACAATAGAATATACAAAATTTCTACTTGTGTTTGTCTTGTAGGTTAATAATTTAATATAATATTTTGAAATCATATAATAATCTAATTTTGTGTGTTTTCATATTTATTATATATTGAGACAGAAGAAAAACAATTTAAAGATCTTTTGTATGTACATTTGGATGTAATTTTAATAAGTTTTAAAGTGAAATGTTATATCAAAATTTCAGGTGTTCGAAAAAAATAAGACATTTTACATCTTAAATTCAGCGATGAGGCTTGCCACCCATCCTGAATGTCTTGGTTTTATATTGGCACGAGGAGGACAGTTTGCATGTTTCTTACGTGCAGCTGATCTGCTGGCTACCCCACTTGTGGGATATGCCGTGATGGTATAGTAGTAGTAGTAGTAGTAGTAGAAATTTGATTTATCTAAGTGAAAAATATATTTAAAAATATTTCAACACTTCGTCGAACGTAATCGTGAATAAAAACTAAAGATAATCTGATATTACGTTCTCTTTTATTCATAAGAGACTGAAGCATTGAATGTAATGTGTACTGATTTACAATATTATTTTATTATCCACGTTCTTCGTATTGAATAAATGTTAAGTACTTAAGAGTGACAGAAATTTTTATTATGAAATATCAAAAAGTAAAATTTTATGAAATACAAAACAGAAGATAGATGTATGAAAAGTTTCTATGAATGATCATTCCAATTCTATCAACAAAATATGCGGAGGCGTAAGTAACTTTATTTTGAGAAGTTGTTTCGAAGGATATTGAATGTCAGGATATTGAAAGGTAAATAAATTGACCATGCTACAAACGGGATTTGTTCTCTTTTTTGAGCGTATCTGCGCCAATTGAGTAACCTCTCCCCACAATATTCCTAGCTCTCTGATGTCGTTGTCATAAGAGACAAAAATACTAAACTTTACAATGAGAGAATATTACATAAATATCTAGCCCCTAGACAAACACGCACTTGGCGATCGACTACAAACGAATTTTCGCCTATAACTGCAACAATAACGCATAATTATAATGGAACATGTAGGTAGATTGTCGAAAAGTTCGCCAGAGTAGACGATCGCTAAGTACGGTTTGTCTACGGGCACCAGTGGTATAAATGTGATTCAAATAAGACTGTTCTCCAACGTATTCTTCAAGAACTCGTATTTTGTTTTTTATAGTGGGGAAAACATAATAATGGTTTAATTCAGGTTCTCAGAATTGTGGTTAGCTTAAAGGAAAACTGTTTTTTTTTCAAGAGCGTCTAGAATATATATTTTTTTGACAATACATCAAGTTTTGGAAATGAAAATGGTTTATTCAATTCATCCCAAGACAAACTTTTCAGAAAAGAATTAGCAGAAAAATGTATGTCATTTTTTTACCACTTGTATGAGCAGCTCTGTGGTACGTTTATATTTTGTTATGCATTTGGTATAACGTGTTTTACAAGCTATGGGAGAACCTATGACGCTTCCACATTATGTATATTATACCAACTAATATTAATTGGACTACACGTAGAGAATAGCTGCATTTTAATTTACTTTGGGGACTTTGCAAGCGAGTTAAATAATATCCGTTGATAAACACACTAATACTAACGTTATATGCCTTTCATAATGGAAAAATTCGCAATTTCCGAAATTGTTTGACTTTACTATTGATGATAGTTGAAACTCTATTTTTGTTGTTGTATTGAATCCTTGGTATTATTAATAAAGGCAACTGTTTTTTCACATTATCTAGTATATGTTTTCGAATAAAAGTATTTAATATTTTTTGATTATAAAGTTTGTTGAATGAAAAATAGAGTGTTTTATGTAAGTATTATAATTATGCTAAGAGAGGAAAAATATATTATCACATTTAGTATTAATTACACATTGTCAACATAGTATCACACATTATTTCGGTTAGCTGGAAGATATTGCCTCCAGGCAATAAGCTCGCCAATTGCTCATGATTTTTTTTTTCTGATCAATAAAGTGTCCTCCTGATGATGCCAAGTAGAAGCCTTGGCGAAAACGTTTGAGGTGAATAAATTTAATTTGGAAATTATACAGTGTTTTTAAATTCATTTTAATCAATAAAGTGTTCTTATTATTATTATTATATTTTTATCGTTCTGAAAATAAATCATCATAGGATATTAAATTAAAATTCAATCATTTTTCAGAGGCAATCTAAATTGAATTGTATTTTATTATCTCCATCTTCCAAACCGTTTGAGTCTGAATTCTATTAGGTGTTATTCATTTCCATTTCCATAAGAATTCAGAATACATATTTTTAGTGACTTTACCAAATGATCTGTCATCAGTGGTAGCTAATCCAATGACAGCAGCTGTACGTATTATATCATATTTGGTATAGATAATACAGGAGATTTATGAAGTCGCAATCGCCATGAATACAAATGATTAATCATCCTTATACGTATGAAATGTAATATATTTTTCATTACCTGAAATTCATAGCGATATGTACGAGTATGTATATATTATGATTACATCATTAAAGCAAAAATAATTCGATTTTGAAATTAAAGAGTTTTTCTAAAAAAACTATAGAGAAATCATTTAGAATCATAAAGAATTACTAACTCAAATATTATTTATTTTATAGACGTAAAAAATGGATCAGACAAAGAACCAACATAACTGCATATTCATAACTGAACCGAAAATCTAACCTCTTCCAGAGAATTCCAAGTGTTACTAAGCCTGTCCTATGGAATTGCCTACTAGCACTACTGGAAATGAACAACCTATCACCACTCACCAGCTTCATTACCAAATTAAAGACTGCTTCATTTAACAGCTTCCAGTCTATAAACTTTTAAATAGCGCCTAAGCAAATTATCAAGATTATGTAAATAAATAAATTTTTATTGGCCATTTTAACAATATAAAAAACAATTGTTAAGTGTAAAAATAACAAAAATATAAAGTCCAAATGGTAAGTCACCAAAAACCTTTAATTAATTATTCTCTGGAATGTTAGAAATTAAACTCTTTATTAATTAATATTTAATTCAAATTTAATGTTTACGAATAAGGGAAAAAAATGTACGAAATTTTAATGTTTCCTAATTAATGCAATAATCAAATAAATATTCCAATTCTTTAATAGTAAACTAATTGCGTTCATAAAACCATTTATATCGATTTTCTATATCATTCGGAATTTGTAATATTTTTTCATAATAGAAAAATTCTCTAATTAATGGTAATTTAATTTTGATATACAAAATAAAAATGGCATACATAGAATTATTTGCTCTGTGTCGTAAAATAACAAAATATTTTTCGTTTGATGACGATACCATTTTATTTTTCTTCTTTTCATTTGCCCGTATCATTCCTTTCGGGAAGTTTCGAATTTTATCCGTTCGTTACTTTCGCTAATCCACAGGAGTCTTCGATATGTAATACTGAACCTCATTGAGTCATATAAAGTCAACATTATTGAATTTAGTGGGAATTAGTTGACTTTCAAATGAGTACTCATACGACATAGAATTTGATTTTTCAAGTTGCCTAAGTTCTTGTACAAAATCTAATGAATATTTGAACCCGTTTATATTATAAAATGTGTTTTCACATATATCTCCAACGGATAACAATATATTATTTACGAGTATATGACAAGTAATAAACTAGGTAATTAATACCCTATATGCAAACTTGCATCCATTGATTATGATACTCTTAGGTGATAAAATATGCATTATCGTTTTTTAATGTGAACGTTTCCCTCAAAATATCACCTCTCACAAAACATCCAAGAAGCCTGAAATTGTTTTTTATTAGCAAATTATGTAATTTGTGTAACAGATGTAAGATATTCACATAAAAATAGTATATTTATTCTCAAAAAGCGTACCAGATACCTACGTACTGTAAACAGATCCGCAAATATTATAAATTTTATTACAAGCTCTTCCAGTTCTGTAGACCTCCCGACAATAATTATGTAATCTCTCACTATTTTTTGTAAGTTTTTTAATGTCCTTTAAATGGCAGGTATTCTTAAAGCATCCCTATAACAGATATAAAACCTTCGATACGGCGAAGAGGTATATAACGCATCCCAAATGTCATGTGAAAGGATAATCCGTATATTTATAACACGCAGTTGTCTGCTGAAAATTGGAAATATTATTATAATTATAAAATGGTGAGTCTGGCGGCATTAAAAGCTTGTACAGAATATATCCAAACATTGAAAAATAATAACAATTAAGTATCCGTATACGCGGCATTGTTGAGAAATTTACTGCTTCAATAGATAATAAATTACCTTATTATAATTTATTATCATTATTATAACATACAACTGATAACACACTACAATAATAATAATTAATTGTTTTTGAGACGGAGTAAATTACGCAATAGTAATTACATATTATAAACCTCGATTAAATATTCTAGCCCTTCAGTTTTAAATATGTATGCACAAACAATTAATAACACAATAGCATGAGACAATAAATTGCCGTTGAATGGTATTGAAAGGAGAAGGTAGGTTAATTTCTACGCTATGCTCTGGAGAAAAGTGTAGAAGGGCGTTAAGAATGGAGAAACACATAGTACCTATTAAAGTTTGTGACATTGCTTAAATAAACTTTAACGAAGATGGTTTTATGTTAAATTGCGGGTTTTAAAAGCTAGTAATTTAAAACATCGCTTAAAATAATATATATATGTCAAGATAGATGTTTTCATCTTAATAATATGATGTCAAATTTCTATTGAATTGTTAATTAATTTATGATGATTTTATTAAGACCGGGTGTAGTGTGAATTTTGAAAATGTTACAACGTTATATATCTTAAAATACAATATTATTGAATAGTAGGTGTACGAGTAGTAAGCACATAGAGTTGTTATTAACCAGTGGCGTGCTTTATGAACATGCAAAAAAGTACCGCATACCTACAATAATGTGCATTTCATACATCATTATTATTATCTTAAAAATGTCACCTTGCACTGAGACCAGCTTTTGGACGAGGCGATCTCAGTAGGCAAAAAACATGAGAATACTCATACACACCTCAAAAATTTTACGGACTAATCTTGCATTAGATATTATGGTATATATAATAAGTTACAATCCATTGGATTGGTCTGCAACGAGTTTGGTTTTTCTTCTCCATTCGTCTCTATTCTCAGCCAGTCTTTTCAGCTCCACGTATGAGCCGCAGTTCATGTCCCTCTTCAGTTGGTCCATATACGCGTCTCTTGGTCGGCCTCTGCCATTTGTCCCCTCGGTCTTACCCTCCGCGATGGCGATGAGTAGTCCTGGGTGCCTGATGTTGTGGTCAATCCAGTTAGCTCGTTGTTGGCCGATTCTCTTAAGAAGTTGCCTTTTCTCGACTACCCTGGTTAATACTTCTTCGTTTTCGACGTGTTCCGACCAATGGATCCTAAGCATGCGTCTGTAGCACCACATCTCAAAGGCCGCCAACCGTCCGCTTTCACTCTTGCTGATGGTCCACGTCTCACAACCATAAAGCAGAATGCTCCATACAAGGGCTTTAGTAAGGTTTTTCCTTACGCTTAAATCAATATTTGGGGATTCCAATATCTTCGATTTTTTGTTAAAGGCAATCCTTGCCTGGTTTATTCTGCTCACAATTTCCGATTTGGAACGTACATCCTGGTTTATTCTGCTGCCCAAGTACACGAATTCTCTTACTTGTTTGTTTGGTATATTGTTTGGGATATTATGGTATATTGGTTAAAAAATCTTATACAGAAATGCAATGATCTATAAATTTCCAAAAATTACAAAAAAAGTTAAATCGCAAAAAGATACATCGAAAATACGATAGAAAATGAAACTTTACTTTTCTTAATATGTTGTTTTTTTTTTCTTCAGATCGAACTTATGGCCGATATAAAAAGTCTAGTTCCTCCACTGTTACTAACATATTTATAGTGTACGGAGGTATTTTGTCTAATAAGAACACATAAATATATTTTATATAGCTACCTACATAATATAATTTATACATTTTATTAATTTAGTAAGTACCTATATGTATTAATGTTATACTAATAATTATTTTCACTTGAGAGCATTTCAAAGATTCCATTTTCGTAATATCAAGAGGCAAGTCTTATTCAATACACAGTATAATATTTAACGTGTTTCCTTCATAATTATTATAAATAAACTTAAATTCTATGAATAATGCTACGAATACTAACATATATCTAGGAGTTATGCAATTTTAAAATTCTTTTGTTTGCTTTGTTTTTTTTTTATGATTTATTGATTATATATAAAAGGCCTTAGCTGTACCTATATGTGATTAAATATATAAAAAATCTTAGTTTTGGAAGACTACCTACATATATTTGTATATGATAAAATATTATTTTTCAAATTAAACTTGACTAAAGACTTGAAATTTTGGCGTTGATTGATAGTCTGAGTGTAGAAAGATGTTTCAAATAAAATTAATGTGTTCTTTAGTTTTGTTGATGTATTATTTCTATTTTTACACCGAAATCAATATTTTACTGGGTGTTGTATTAAAGAAGAATCTGGATTTTATTTATTAAGCGACACCAAATCAGGAGAAGCATTTTAAGCATATCAGTTTTCTCTAAGACCTTGTGGTCTTCCACTCTTTTCTGTAAGTGTTTGAGTTTCCTATAAAAGTTTATTGTGTTTCTAAAACCAGACGTGCAAGACAATTAACATCTTCACCGATGAGGTATGCTACCCAACTTAAAATTATTCTTTTTTTATTGGTACGAAAAGGGTAATCTTTATATTTATTGAGTCAACGTAAATTATGTAAAA
Organism: Athripsodes cinereus; assembly: GCA_947579605.1. NCBI lineage: Eukaryota > Metazoa > Arthropoda > Insecta > Trichoptera > Leptoceridae > Athripsodes > Athripsodes cinereus. The sequence goes on from OX388315.1 coordinate 7,689,537, forward strand.
ATCCACGCTTATATATGGAAGAAAACACAATTGCTTTTAGTTTTTCTTATAATTTAATTGAGAAGTGACCTGGTTTCGACTTATAAAGTCTTTGTCAAATTAATCAGGTTTCGATCTATAAAGTCATTAGTCTTTTTATGGCTTACAAGATGTAAGAGACTTTTGATATTTGTTTTTCAATTTTCTGGCCATGTGTTCTACCCATTTAATATAAAATTAATCTGAGAATGGATTCCGAACCAGTGAAATTGTCAAAAACATTTGTCAAAAGCTCTTTAACTTTTGTACTCTATCAGTGAAAAAATAATAAAATAGGTACTGACATCATATTTTTGATTAATTTGATATGTATTGAGTGAAAGGCGGAAACCATAAAAAAGGATGTATTGTCAATAACAAAGATTTTTATAAATTAAAAAGATTGGTACAAAATATGATATGTTGTCAATAAAATCAAGAGCTTAATAAAATGAATAAAAAAGAGCCTTTTATAAAAATGAATTTAACAAAATTGTGCCATTTATATCCATTACTATTTCAATTCAACACGCGTTTTCACATTTGTAAAAATGGAATAGTATTTTTCAAAGCACAATGAGATTTTAATTTTCTTCTCGAAGCGGCGGCAGCGGCGATATTTGTTTCCATAAAGTTTAAGGTTTTTCTCCCAGCTGTGCTACATTAGTAGTTATGCAGTTGATTTGCATACAATTTGAAAATACTTAGTTGAAATTTATTTTACATAAATGATAATGAGCGACTCTACTATGATAATTTGTTTCCGAGGAGACCATTAAGAATTTGTATATTCAATTATTTATTTATATAATCACAGACATGGTGTATTAATTAGTAAGATTTTTATGTTTCGTGATTTATTCGAACTGTTGTAAACGAATATTTTGTGTTTAAAGTTTTTTTTGATATTAAATGAAAAGACGAAGTTTTGTGCAAATTTTATGTTGTATAAATTTTAAATTGTCATTAATTATTTTGTATAAAAGTGTAGTGGATTTGGACAAAAAAGGCATTACGACATTCGGCTATTATTTTAAATAATATAAAAACTAATGTTTTCCGTAAATGTTTTCACAAATGATGCTGTGCTTACTTAGTAAAGATCTATTGTCTCTGTGATACAAGAGAGGCGATAGTCCTTGTTGAGTCATGTCTAATGATAGTTGGCCAAAAGATCACTGATTTTTGGGCTCGTACGTTCGTTATTATTCACAATACACCATTCCTATGACAACGATGTCAGAGCGATGGGAAATTCGTGGGGAAAGTAGATTCCATTGGGGTGGAGGCGCTCTAAAGGCGTTTCTCTCCTGTGCAGAGTTTTGAAGGGCAAAGTCAAGAAAATACATTTGCTTACAAAATTACGAAACATCTTGAAAGTTTTATTTTTTTTATGTATTCTTCTGTCCTAATTTATCAAAATATCAGTTTTTTGGTTTCTTCGAACTGCCACTTTGTACTAGTTTGTTTGGATTTTTTTTCAAATTCAGTATCTATTGTTTGAAACACAAAAAAAACATAAGCTCTAAAAGTAAATATTTTGGTAAACATTATTAAAACGATTTTTGATTTATATAAACTAAAGCTATGAACACGTAATCAAAAGTTACTCATAATTCACAAAAAATTACTGTGTTTCATAGAGGAATTTTTAAGAGTGAATGAATGAGTAAATTGATGTCGTTCGTAGCAATTAGATTTAATAAATAAGAGTTCATATATTATAGTTTTTCAACAAAACGAATAAAAAAGTTATTCATAAAATTGTTAAAAAATGAGCTAGAGGAGCATTGGTTACTAAAGTTTATTGCACTTAATGCAAAAATAATAGGCTCCTCACTATTTTTTTAACTTCTTGAGTGTCATTTAAGAAACATCGGTTATTAAACACTTAACATTTTCAATTGCCACCTATCCTGAATGTCTTTCACTTTTATTGGAATGGAGACGACGATTTTCATCCAGTTTCTCCACTTCTCGAAAATGTCGTGGTAATATTATTAAGAATGTATGAATAAAAAAATTATCATGACTTGACAAATAACTCTCTAGAGACAAATAAGTATTGTGTCAAAACAATTAAATAATGACGCAAAAACCAAACTATCATTAATTTTACACACTATAACCACGAAACAATTTACTGTGCCTGAGCAAAAAATATAATTTATTCTGAGATATTATGTCTGTTCAGTACACTGTGTAATCAAAAAGGTAGTTATATCAGTTATACACTTCGCATTGGTATATCACATAAATTTATACTTCAAAAACAGTTATAATTTCATAATATGACAACTTGTTTGTCATTTCCATGATTGTCCTATCACAGCTGATAGGACAATAAACTTTAGGTACAAAATCACGTACTGTTATTTGTGAGGTATAATACCTTTATATTATTATCTTTGATTTCAAACTATCTATATATTTGTATAAAGCATCTAAGCACATACATAATATGGTTGAAAATTAATATAACAGTAACTTCTTGAATGTGAGTAGGTACTATAAACGGTGTCTACACTAAATGTTTTCCTTTCCGTTATGTATTTCTTAACTTTCTGCCTGCTTCTTTCTTTCCACTGCTGGATATAGGCCTCTTCAAAACTTTTTGACACTTTACTATCTCGAGCAACACGATACCACTGTTTTCCCATCATCCGAACATCCAAACTAATTGTCAATATTTACATAATAACAAATAAAATAATTTATGTGTCACGCCAAGTCTCACCAGAAACCTTATAAATACGATTTGATAAAATTTTCTTTAGTTTATAGAAACCATAATTCACTATGTTTCAAAAATTTAAAGTATTGAATTCTTATATCGAATTGTAAGAACAATAAAAATCACTTTATAAAAGCGTGGACAGTACAAAAATTCTTGTCCCACCACCACTGTAATAGTTTAGGTGGACAGTTAAACATTTTACTGTGGACATCCTATATGTATAATACTTTATATAAGGTATTAATTCACGTTTCCTTTATCAATAGACAAGTACCTCGTAGGATATTAGTATAATATTATGTTTTCGTTTACGTACATAGATTGTAGGTACCATTGATTGATGTTTTAATTGCTTTAATGTCCTTTGATGTAGAGGATATCAATGATACAATATACCTGAATCATTGTATTTATAGTGAAATGACAAATGAACATATAAAGCATTAATGAATACAAGATATTTTAGACACGATGACCTCCTTGTTCTAACATATATTTTCGATATTTTGAGTTTTCAAATTGACATAATTTTGAGATAATTATTTAAAAAAAAAATCATTAGGTAGTATAAAAAAGGATTATATTATAACTGCATATTTAAGGAATTTTCAGAGTAGTCCATTATTATCCACACTGTTAATTAAATATAAACTGAAATATATGGAAAATTGTTCATAGCAATTACACACAAAAAAGTACGCCAACGTTACTTATTTAAGTACATGATGAGCTTTTACTGTTAACGAGAATATATTCGTAACAAAAAGTGACTTTTTCTAGCAACTTACAATTCGCATATTTTTGGATTATGGAAAATTAGGTAGGAGAAAAAACAGTGTACATTTCGCCAACTATCTTTGGCATTAATACAGTAAAAAAAAAACAAATATTCACTTAATACGCTATTTGTATTCTCATATTTTACCACTGCTGCCAGAACATATGGTGAAAATTTAATGGATGTTGAACATTTTGCTTTCATAGTAATGGGCCTCATGTCTGCCTACGTAATGGAGAATGAGACTAGCCATCAGAAAAGTTTTTACTCGCGGTGAAACCTTTATTGGTGATTAGTATCCGAATGTTACGTCTACGAGAATAATATTTTTATAATACAGAAAAATATTTTTCGTCTACGTGCTACATTAAAAGTAGTAGTTTATATCTATTATATTTGTGAGATAGTTAGTAACTATTTCAGTGCAAGGTAGAAATAAGATTTTACAAAATTTTAAAAGCCTCAATACTGATATCATGCATGTTTATTACATGCAGCTAATCTGCTGGTTACCCCACTCGTGGGGTATGCCGTGATGGTGTGGAAACAGTAGTAAAATATCTAAATATAACTATTGTAATGTTAAATAAGTAGGTATATGTATATTGTATGAACAAACTATTCGAACACTCTGATCCAATTTCTTTGTTAAACATACATAATATGAAAAATTTAAATAAAGTAAACCTCGTTAATCTACGATTTTTATAGATAACCTCATTTTATTGAGGTTTAAATGAAATGTATATGTATAACTCACTTAACTCACCATCTCATTTGAAGACTAATCTTCTGACGTTCGTGACAATTATTACTAACTCAAGATACTAACACAGCCAATAATTTTTTTTTTTTATTTATTTATTTATTTATTTCCAAAATTTTACATTTTTAAATAACAGTAAAAATCATATTGGAATATAATGCCCCACTAGATCGAAATCTGTTCTGGGGCAATACTAAATTTTTTTTACATTTTACAACACAATAACTATAAAATAATCAAAAGAATAATAAAACAAAATAACATAATAAAGAATTTAAAGTATAAAAAATAAGATCCGCAGACGGATATCCGCAGATAAAAAATAAAATCCGCAGACGGATTTCATTCATTGACATTGCTAGATTATTCTCTGACCCATCCTTTTATTGTTATGTGTTTATTTTTATTATTGACTGTATTATTGAGACATGTTTGTAAATAATTTATTTTGTTTGACTAGTTGTTTTTATTAATTTATTCTTATGTATTGGCTTTCTTTTTTATTTTGCTAACTTCAATAATCCTATTGTTTTATATCACATTGATATTTCTGCCACAACACAGCCCTATGGCTAGTGTGGAAGACATTTTTTTATGATTGTGTTAAGTTTGTTCAACTGTGTTGTTATGAAAATGTAAAGACGATATTATTTGAATAAAGATTAGTATTATTATTTATTAATTGTTGAAGGGTGTTTGTGTTAACACTGTGAAAATTCATATTTAATAACTTATAAATAATTAAAACACTGTTATATTTTCACTATATTTATTTAAACTCTAACGTTTTCGCCCACTTCAATGGGCATTCTCAAGAGTACAGTACTCTTAATATTCTACACTTGTATATACATCATATGAACTATGTATGTAAATGTATAACAACATGTAAAAGGCTAGCGCCGTGAATTGTTAATAAATGAATAAATAAATAAAAAAATAAATAAATAAACAAATTATTATTTATGATAGTATCGTGAAACTTAAGGTTTTACCGTAGCGCGTGAAAGCATTATAACGTTTTCATTCAAAAGTTATCCGACGTGGGTTTTGTCGTGTGAAAATATCTTAATGCACACATTTGTGGCCAGCGGCCATTCGTTCACTTCACTGACGATTATCATATTATTATTTTTCACATTTCACGCATTTTCAACGTCCTGCTTCGCTATCACGTATGATATAAAAACTTTTTCAAAATGATTTCAGTTACGAGTACACTATATTTAGTTTAAAATTCTACAACGAGCGTAAAATATTGAAATATTTTTCCCATTAGTCCTCCCTGTAATATCCTTGACAATAATACATGTCAAAACTTTCAAAATGGATTTCATATAAGCTTGATATCAACATTTACATGATGAAAATATGTGAAAAATTACAACGTAGCTGTCTTTGAAATCTTCTAAAAAATATGTGTTTTGACGTTTACGATTTACTTAAATTATTTTATAAATTTTTTGTCAACTTTTTCAAGAAAGCTTTTAATAATAATAAGCCAAAATTGACTAGCTTTATAACCTATAAAGTTAATACTCAAGGAAAATAATCCTTTTTCAAAGTATACTATTATTATTTATCGTGTCGATGCGTCAAAAATATCCTCCATAGTGCATGTGACAGGGCACAATGGACACTCCAACAAGTGTGGCATGGGGGCAAGGAAGGAACCTCCAAGTGGTGCCCCTGGAAGGTAACTAAATCTTTCACTCGAATGCAAACGGAATTTCAACTACAAAGTTACCAAGAACCGAACCTTCCAATACGAACCAGAAAAAACTTATTGAAAGTATACTGATAAACAATATACGATGTTCAAAGCTCGAATATCATATCAAATCATGATTACAAGTATAGAAATATTTTCGTGTTTGATATTAAAATACTTTAAACGGAATATTTAAAGTTCTATTTTGATTTTCTCATAGGGACGTTCACCTCATATGTATTTGCTTCCGATAGTTAAAAAGCCCAAGCACTTCGATCTTGAGCTATTGATTAGCATCACTCTATGGCATTGAACTCCTTAAGAATTCGGATTTACGTCATTTCATAGCCTTTGTTTTGGTAGCCAGCGGACTAACTGTATTTGATTAACATGCAAAATGCCCTCTCCGTGCCAATAAAAAATAATACAGCCATGATGGTTGACATGCCTCATCGCGGAATTGTATAAATGTTAATTGTATTTTAAAAATACCTGCTTTAACAGGACACTCGAAAACTTAGAGAAATGAGTGAGAGATTTATTCTTCACGGGAGATTCCATGGAAAAAAAACTTGAAATTTAAAAATATTATTATACTTATAGGTATTTTTTACTTTTGGTAAAGAAATAACACGAAAAGAAGTGTTGTGACAGGATGAATGTTATAAAGTTCATATCGTTTGGAACGAGTGTGAATAATGATTATAAAAGAATGAATTCCTAAAAGGACGAATGAAAGGGAAGGGAGCTGTCAAAATATGACGTGGATCAAGCACGTCCTTCAAATCTTCAAGAATGTGAAAAATTTCAACGAAATAAATCGAAACTTAACACCTCGTAATATTATTATACAAGAAAAACTTTTGAATTAGACGGAAGAAAGTAGGTGTACTACATGCCAGGTCAAAAATATATCGAGACATTTATAATAAAAAAAAAAATCGTCTAAAATGTTTTTTATGGAATGTAGCTACTAGTAATTCTTCATTACTAAACTATCTAAAAATGGTAACCATAATATTATTCCTTACATTTTGGAAAAAAGTTCGTGAAAATCTCGTGTTGTATTACCACATTTCTAATATTGGTTATTTTCTGTTCTAGATATAAGCCCGTATCTTTTAAGTGGAATATTTCGTTCTCGTCATGACATTTGAATGATGCACGTTCACATTTCTGGTTATCGAATTGATTAGTTTATTTTTCTTCTTACTTTTTTTGATATGAGTCATACCGACTCCTAGGTATCTATTTCAATTTCCTATATTCTAATATAATAGATATTTTCTTGAAATATCCAACGTGTGTAACTACGCATGTCTGAATAGCAAAACATTGTTAAAACTAGAAGCAATTTACGTTAATTTTTCTATTATTCTCCGAGAAGTCCTCGGCATATTTAAAAGGATTTTAATTTTTGAGTGTCGCGTAAAAGGCGTGTAAACGTCACAAATAAGAAACTTAAAACTTTTAATTCAGCGATGATTTAAATTCAACTTTTTACGAACAAAATAATGTTATCGAACACGTATTTGTATGAGGTATGTTTTCATTTAAAAATATTTGTTATACCTATTAAGACTTATGTCTACATATGCTTCGAAGCATAAGCCATGTCTCAGCCTGACTGAACGCAGTGAAAGAGAGTAATAGTTTGTTTGAAAATTTGTATGCAAATAAAAGAGAGTTACTATTTAAGGTAATGCAAAGAGAAACATTTACGAGTATTTTTTTTTTGCCGGCATCTGGGATCGAACCACAGACCCCCTGATCACGAAGCCGCGACTCTACCTCCAGGCTACCGACGAACTCGTTTAATTAAATTTTTAAAGTCATCCAAAAACTCATATTTAATTAAATTTTCAATTTTAGATACCTCTATTTTCTCATTTCAACGTATCAATGTCAATAGAATAATTCAATTCATAATTAATTAATGATAGATTACGTTTCAATAGCAAATCGTCTACTGATATTGTTTTGTATGAGTGTGATAATAAGATTATTAATGCCTTAAGTGACCTATCTCAGTGAATTGTTGAGGCGTATTAGAGCATTTCATCTTTATCACAGCTCCATAAATCTTGGAAGACCCTCATATCAATCAATGGTTTTGCATTATGTATTAATATTAATTGACATTATTTTCATCCTGATAACTAATCTATTAATTTGAAATCAATGTTTGGAACAATTAATTTCATTAAGTTGTTGCTTGACATTCCAGTCGGGAAACAGACAGAAAATGGAATAGCTTTCAGTCTGATTTATTTATTTATGTTTTATTTTGTTACCTTTTTCATTGGAATGGTGGAGAAAAAAATAATATCTTATATTAAAATCAGATTTTCATCTGCACAATGCAGATTTTTTTAAACTCAAGTCAGAAAAAGTGCTGGGAGAAAGTTTCATTTTTCGTAGATTCTGCGGTCTCCACTATATTCTGTAAGTTTTCGTCAAATATCACATCTTCAATTTAACAATGAGGTAACCATCTATATTGCGTGACTTATTTATGGCACAGAAAGGCCGACCATTACATGCATTCAGTCTGCAGGCAAGTCCATTTTTAAGAGATGCTGTGAAATAAAGGCTAGTAGATAAGATGGTTCTTATTTCATACTTAGATTTATTTATATTCTATCAAAACATCAAATCTATATAATCTGTTCAATTTTCTAGAATCATGCTGAAGGTTTATATTTGTTAAACAGAGATTTGCTTAACCAAACAATAGCTTCAAACTCGTCTCTTACCTCTAGTACTTATAATATAACCTTTTAAATCTTCAACGATAGTTTATTACATCTTGTATTCCATACAAAATATTTTTAATATCTAGGATATTCCCGAGACGGTATTGTGAAAGTCTCTTCTTCATTGTACAAAATGTCGTATAAGTGCACTATTTTCAACATCATATTATATATATTTATTTCTTTCCTTTAAAAAGAATTCTCAATATGCAACCTTTTACAAGCGCATCAATTCAACTATTGATGATTAAACATAATGTAGCTCATTTTCAATATATTGGTTAAATTCATTCGAATGTAATTCAATAAATTACATTATCGCCCTAATGTTGCGACCTGAACAGTAATATGTTTGCAAATACTGTAGTTATTATTATGGGTTATCTTTTTCGAACTATGTCGTCGCTCACATTTAGTCGCTTAGTTAGTAATTCGAATGCTCATTTTAGTGTTTTTTTGCAACCTATAACTTAAATTTTCGGATTCTTGTTTATATCTGTCCTAAAGTTTTGAACCAATCTATGAAAGTAATTACCTGCTGTACAGTATGGAAAAAAGCTGTGAATAGAATAAAAATTGGCGTACCTAAGTAATCTACATTACAGGCTTAAATAAAAGTATTTTTATAATTGAACCTATTTTGAACAATGCCTGCCTAAATTTTTTATGTGGATATTTTTTGATTCTAGGAATGCAGATAATTAATAATGAATAGGTTCATGTTTCATATAGAAAACATGAAAGAGAAAATATAAAAAAATGTAAAAGGTTGCAGGATAACAATATCACATTATTAATACGATGTAGGTTTATAGTACTAACTCCCACAAATGCTTAGAAGATGAAATGTCTATAATTCGAAAAATTATATTTAATAAAATAATGTATTATTATTTATAAGATTACGGCAACCCGTCCCTTGCGGGACGATTTGTGCCATATATAAAATAATGTATACCTAATAAATTCTATATACCTAGTTGTGTTTCACAGAACACATTAATCTAAGAAAGAATGTAAAATATATCGACTGTTTTATAAAGATTATAGTATGAAATTTTCAGAATCATATGCAACGTACAATAAAAAACAAATAATGTATTAATACGTTATTTTTATAAATTTTTAAAATCTATATTCAGTTCATAAACTTTCCATAATTCACCAATTTATTGTGAATCTTACTGGTAGTTTTGCATTCTAAAGAATTGAATCAGAAATTGTTTATTTTTGAACAAATCTGTTCACAACAAAAACGGTTAAAAAGTCATAAACGAAAATTTGCTTATAAATCTACATAAAAAGTCTTTTGAAATTTTCTTTACAAATAATACATTTTAATCATCGTGTCGGCTATCTTTTTTACAGCTCTATAAAAATAATAGGTTAGATGTAACACTGTTTTATCTTCCTGAATTTGTCATAAAAATGGTTTTATATTTATTCGGTCAAAGAGAATTGACTTCTACAAACATTTCTGGTATTTCCCATGTATTGATTTGTATTATTTATTTCATCTTCAATACTAATAATACAGATAGGTATGTAATAATATTTTTAATATTTTTCCGGTATCATAAATAATACCATTCACAATGAAAATATAAAAACAAAATTTCTACTATATGTTCTTTACTGAGAGAGTCGTCTTTATAGAAGAAGAAAACATTTGTTTTTTAATTTCTTTATGGATTTCTACATCTCTCTACGCTCAGCTAAAACATCCACCAACATGCTGGACGAGATCAATAGAGCAAACAAGTTCTGCTTCTATGATAAGGGGTTAGGCGTCGCAGGACCCGTCAACTGGAATCGACCTCCCGAGGATTTTCGTAAAAACCAATCGATAATAACGTTGAGGAGCAAGCTGAAGATACATCCTTTAAAACTTCTTGAACAGAAACAATCCTCTTCTAGTTTGTGCAATTTGAGCCAGCCACCTCTTGAAAATTTTGATAACATTGAGACAAGAATGGTACCTATAGTATAGTACCTAAGAGAAAGTTAACTAGGTAACAGGAACATTGTGAATGCAAGACAGGCATTTTATACTTATGGTAAATGTCGGGTATATCGTGGTAATTTTTCTTTCCGTGATAATCACCAAATAATAAATAATTTAAAGTTAATTACAAAATATTTTATATAAAATAATATTTTAAGTTCTTTTTTCTTGGAGCACCTGGCAAAGAATACGTCTCCCGTACTCTTTTCCGTTAGTTTTCGAATGTCTTGAAAAAATACATCTTGATTTCAGCGATGAGGTTTGCTACCCATCCAGAATGCCAAAACTTTTTGTTGGAACAGAGTAAATAGCTTGTATGTTTATTGCATGCAGCTGGCCTGCTTGCTACCCCACTTGTGGGATATGCCACGGTTGTATAGAAGTAGTACCTAGCTACATTTATAATCTGTGTAATTATGTAAAGTTTCTACGAGTATGTAAACTAAAAGATAACTAGTTATAGTTATACTTCTTATGTTTTATATAATGTGCATGAAAATAAAGCGTTATTTACTAGAAGATTCAGCATCAAAAACGTAATAATGTATCTAATATCAGAAAATAAAGGTGCGAATTATATGAACGTAATGTTGTGATGAAATATTAATAATATTATTATCACATACCAAATAATAAGAAGCTTTCGTCTTTAACAAGATATTTAAGGTTTATCAAAATATTATTATGAGAAATTAACACTTCACATCGTCAAAAGGATAGTATATATATCCCTCTTTGCATATTATATTATTCGAAGGGAAGGTAATATTCTTAGAAAAGCTTGCACTTCATTGTATCACGATTTTATGAGATTACAACCTTTAAACATACAAGAACCCCTTAAATACGTCGCTGGAATTATAATTAATATTGAAATAAATATTTTACATGTTATCATAATTTAATATTTTGATAGTTTAGTTTAATAACAAGTAATATTTGAATATCTTCATACACTTTTGTATGGCATTGTACTAGCATATAGTTACAAATTATTAAGGGGATGAAGTTTATTTGATGAGATATATTAAAATATTTTAATTAGATATGATGTAAAACAGGTTTCTGTTCTTTTTGAATTTCTAATGAGTGTCTTAAGGATAAAAGTGACATGGTTAGATGAAAGAAATCACTAACAAAGTCATAATGTCGCTACTGCATATCATCACTTTTTTTTTTAAAGCAAATTGGTTTTTGTTATACAACTGATGATGTCCAAAAGGAATAAAATAAAGAAATAAATAAAATATAATTCACATTATCATCTTCAGGATTATTTTGATAAACGGTAGTTGACCTATCACGCAATTTTTATTATTCAAATATAATTTAGACAGAAAATTTTAATTTTAATAATTAAAAAAACATATGATTATAAATGGTCTTAGCCATAGAAGTTTAAAATAATTGCAAAATAATGTGTTTTGTGATTGCATTATTTGGTGCTCAACCCCATATAAACGCAAAAATAATTTATGCATATGTAATCGTACGATAAAATAGTAATTTGTACAAAAAATAACTAGTTTATCTCGAAAAAATTGTTTTCCTATCGCATTTAAGTGCAGAGTTAAATTAAATTGGCGCATTTAAAGTTAAATAGGGACCTAAAACATCTATTTACGTTTAAGTACAACAGTTATAAACAGCTGTGCACACAATGTTTTGTACAATTGATGTAATATAAACTAACCATGGGCTTTAATTACTGGTAATGTTGCGTTAGCAGAAAAATCGAATTTGAATATCGTAATTAGTCTATTTTTTTCAGTAATAATGAATAAAACTCCTAAAAACTAACCACTTTTCCAAAACTATAATCTATGAAATTTAATAAAGTATTTCTAGGGTCAAAATGTTTCCTCATCATTGCTTAAATTTTTGAATAATTTTTGTGTTATAGGCTCTGTTGCTCTTAATTATATAAAATATGAGCATATTTTTATATTACGACAAAATGTATGAAGTCGTTTTTACGCAGTGAAAATTAAAAGTATTATAAAAAAGTATAAAGATATGTGAAAACTAATTCAAAACTAGTTTTACTGCATTAAACTTACAATATCTTATTCCTCAAAGTATTTCTAGGGTCAAAATGTTTCCTCATCATTGCTTAAATTTTTGAATAATTTTTGTGTTATTGGCTCTGTTGTACTTAATTATATAAAATATGAGCATATTTTTATATTACGACAAAATGTATGAAGTCGTTTTTACGCAGTAAAAATTAAAAGTATTATAAAAAAAGTATAAAGATATGTGAAAACTAATAATTCAAAACTAGTTTTACTGCATTAAACTTACAATATCTTATTCCTCAAAGAATGCTTTAGAGTGAAAAGAGATTGTAAGGTTCTCTGAAATTGGTTTCTTGCTTGTTACATTGAAGACGTGGGTAGTTAAATATTCATCATGCGTTCTTATACTAGGTAAACTTTAGCAAAAGAACTCTACTTACCGTGTCATTCAAGATTAAAGAAAGAATTTTCATAATCAGGTACGCACTTTATTCAATATAAACATTCTTCTTAAAATAATGTAACCACAACGTCTGAAACACAATATAAAAATCATTACAATCTAACTTTTTATCCTAACAGTTTCCAGACGGAATATTGTTGAAAGCAGTAGGACTAGCAGTTGTTGTAAAACGGTATTATTTTACGAGTATTGCGAGATGTCGCAAAATGTCGAACGTTAAAACTTATTAACTGAAACAGTTTAACAGACTTTATTATCTTGCTACTAATTCACCTACTGAATGTGCTGTTAAAATTGTTTAAAAATGGCCAAGTTTCACGAAAACAGAATAAATTGCAGCGTTGAAATTATATCTCCTATCCTCTCATTTTCATATAGGTACCTAACTAGGTAGAGAAATTCAAAGATCTTATTCTTGCATACTTTTATCTAAAATAATTTCTGAGATGTTCGAAAGGTCTTGATGAATATTTGAAAACATCTCTTATTATGAAATTCTAGGAAAAGATTTTATTTTCAATGACTATATTTTTGAATATAACATATAGGTATAGCTCAACATTATTAAATCAAATACAGTCAAAAATTAAACATTTTCATTTAGCGGTCTAATAAAAATCATAGTATGAAATTGGTATAAAAAGAGACTTATTTCCTATACTCGACATAAAAGTCAAATAAAAATAACTATTTATAAATTGAATAAACAGCTCCAAAGCTTTTTTATACGTAATAAATCTTTGAACTACAGGGTTAAGTGGACATTTTTTATGGCATTTTCGTATTTTGTGAAAAGGGCTGACATGTGAAACTCAAAATAATTCGTTTAAAGGCTTTCCAAAAGTTTAAAGAAAGACTAGACATTATTTCTTTCTTCTTCTTCTATTAGTGCCATATCAGGTCCCCCCGACGTTGGCGATCACTCTGGAGAATGCCTCCCTGTCTCGCGCTGTGCGGACCAGCTCTCCCATCTGTGTTATTCCGGTCCATTGCCGTATATTCCGCAGCCACGACATCTGCCTCCTTCCCACTCCACGACGTCCCTCAATCTTGCCTTCTATTATCAACTGCAGAAGCCGATACTTATCGCTTCGCAGGATGTGGCCCAAATATGAGACTTTACTTTAACATAATAAAACTAAGTAAATACACTGAAATCATGGAATTAAAAGTAATACTGATATAATTTTTGTTGGTACGTATTCGAAAAGGAAATTAATTTTCAATTATGAATATATATACTTGTCTTAGTTCATTATGAATGTGAACACCTAAATGATTGAAATACTAGAGAATCAAATTAGTTATTAGGTTTTTAAATAGGTAAATAAAATTATTGATTTATATTTTACCCGTTTAACATACTTCTTATTAAAACCTTTGTTGTACCCGATGCCATGTTTTTGACAAACGGAGATTAGCTGAAGCTTTTAGAAGTGGTTTTAATATTAAAAACAACGGAAGTGGTAGGATTAAATTTTCTCCAGAGCTTTTCATTATAATGTAATATTATTATGATGACTCATTAAATGTTATTTTATTCATTATACGGATGAAGCACTTAATAAAAAGATATCAACAATATCGTTTGTTTTTTATTTCAAGCGTTTATTTGAGGCGAAAAGCCTCATGTCCTCATACCAACGACATTAGAACATGGGATTTTTTTTTCGAGAAGAGATAATGATAACAGGACTATTTTCATTGATTGCCACGGCACTTATTCCAAGAACTCCACACTTAAAACCATATGACGCCACCTATCCATACATCTCAACAGTAAATCTCATCTAACTTTCATATTTGTTCTTTGTTTTTATTCAGTGAAGATCAACACCTAAGAAAGCAAAAGTTAATCATGTTTAAAGATAATCCAATGATCTAATATCCAATGGTCAATCAAAAATACTCCATAAGATTACCGAAAAAAAAACTTGTTCATTTATATTCGTGCTTTATTTATCTTAAGCTTTATTTATAATCTTAAAAATCTTATTAACAATTTTAAATGCGATCATCCTTGAAAAATTTAAAATTAAATTAATAAAGACAGTTAACATTTTATATAAATCAAAGTCAGATATATTAACATTGCCCTTGTGAATAATTTAAATGAGTAAAAAACACAAGGTCTTGAATGAAATAATTCACGAACAACCCAGAAAACGTGTTGCGTGAAATGTAACAAGTTACGGCATTTTAAGTACCGGAATAATGCAATAGAAGAACGTACATGATGTTTTACGTACAAACAAACATTGTCATTGTTTTATGTATACCATTATGCCAGAGAAGAGTAATAAAGAACAATATCACCCATGACAATATATACTAGTAACATTCATCAGCTATTATTTGTTTTTCACGTGTTAGACGAAAAATTATCTTTCACAGGAGTATAGGATAGAAATATACCTTCCGTCCTTCCTTTTTCACAGCGATTCTACTCTAAGCAAGTCATCTTTTTCTACGAAATTCCTTACCACATTAAACCTAGTAAATGAAACCTGGACTTTGAAATTGAAAACTTATCTTATAATTTAAAACAAAAACAATTATTAAACATTTTCATTTAGTCTGATAAACGGATTATCTGCATATTTGAACGAAATCATGATTAGAAGCTGAAAAATAAAAGTAATTCTTGGTTCTGAAAAAAATATTGGTTTAAGCTGTGTGTACCCATTAAGATGCTAGTTTAATGAAGTGATCTTAAATTAATCATTGGAAGGGTGGATTATTCCAGCTTGGAAGTATTTTTTCTCGAATGGTGGGCATAAAATAAGTCAATACCAAAAATAAAATAGAAATAATTTCGAAAAATGTAAAATATTTGCAATATTCCTACATTTATGTATTTATGTATCTCAACATAACACGAAAGACAACAAATGGTTATGAAAATATAATAGGCTTACTATTTGATCATTCAGAAATAAATAAATTAGTTGTAATATTGTAAAAAAAGTGCTGGTTTGTAGTTGACATGAATGGAATAAAGTTTACATGGGAGAGAAATTTTTCAGGAGCAACTTTCATATGTATTACATATTACGAATCTATATGCACATGTATATTCGACACAAACTGAGCTCTGAAATATTATTTTGCATCGTTTTTAGCATCTACGTGTTACTTTAATCAAGTGATACAAATTATTTTATCCACATCCTATATACGAGAAGCTTGATTCGGTTATATTTTCAAATACCTTTAGGCTAAACTATAAAATCAATAATTACTTTGAGGTAGGTTTATACATAATGTGCTTAGAGCAACGCTCCCCATTCCACTTGTCGGGTGATATTTTTGGGAAGGTTAAAAATACATATTAATAATGTTTTCTAAGCATTGAGGTGGAATCTTCTAACACGCGAGATGAATTGTGTTTAAAAATTGCTCAGAAATTGAGATAATAATGAATAAGCTCGTTAGAAAATATGTTTTGATGTATGTCCTTATTAGACACAGTCGTTTAAAAATATAAAGGTAAAAAAAAACACTCTATGCGAGTCTCATTCTTAAGGAAGGTTTTAGTTTATAAATATTTATTTCTTGTTTATTGACAAAAATATTGCAGTCAATTACGTTTATATATATGTGACTCTTAGTGAATAATTGTAATATAATATGATCAAGTATACTTTGTAATACAATGTAAAAAGACTTAAACGCCGTTTAATGTGTTAAATAAATATCTCACTGATATCTTACATCAGATCATGATGGAACTGTCAAAAATATTTGTTTTATGGTATTACCAGTTTTTAAATAGCTTCCTTTGTGTTTTTTTTGTCATAAACTCAAGAAAGATGTTTTTGAGTGAAGCTATGTAAAAATATACTAGTTATAAATATTACCAAAAATAATGTGAATTAATTTCTCTGATTACAATTCAATTCAATTGCTTAGGTTTATGTAAATAGACTATTATGATATTAAAAGATAGTGATAATAATAACGTTATGTCGAAAGAACTTTACTAAGTTTGAATGGTATTGATTTTATGATCCAATCAAATTTTAATTGAATAAACATTATTATCATGGCAAGTGAAGGGAACACACTCTGAGTAGGTACATTCACTGTTCGAGTAGGTATGTTAAGAGTACTTGATTAAAATAAATTTTCTATCACATCTTGAATGTGAATTGTAAAACCAATCATCGTGATATGTGATCAATAATGTGATACTTAATACCATTTTGTTTCTGGTGTTTACATATTATTATCATTATTGAATTTGACTTTAAACTAGTTTTTGATGAAAAAAACATCTACCAACTTCTGCAATTAGAAAAAAGGAAGAAGAGAACCAGGCCGGAGAAGAAGTTCTTGGCTTTGTAATCTGAGACAGTGGTTGAGAAAAAACACCATATTGATGTTAAAGATTACAGTTAACAAACTGAAAATAGCACTGATTGCCGTAGGCTTTTGTAGAGAAGATAGTACTTAGAGAAGAACAATAAATAATTCAGCATATTTTAGTAACAGATACAGTTATAAGATAATTTATACATTTTTTCTATCCAAAACGTTAAAAAATGTGTTTTTCTAATGCCAAGAACCTAAAATAATATTTTTCTTATTCTTTAGAGGACATAAATAACCTTTTGTCTAATGTATACATATAAGGGGTTTTCTCAGGTCTGTTGATTTAGTCTCTTTAGTCATCTAGTATCTTAAAATATTATTAATTGATTCGACGGTAACGTTGTGGTAGTTTCTAAACATTATATTGAATGTTTGGAGTCAAAAAACTTTACTAATACCCCAAAAAAAAAATTCTATTCGCGACCAAGCATTCAACAGATTTCAAGGTTTCATTTTCAAACGCAATATTTGAAATTCAATCACAACTTTATTTGACAAAAATTGCGTTTGAGGACAGGATACTTGTTGGAACGTAATTCGCACGTACAATATTTTTAAGTGGTGTTAGTAAAGTTTTTTGACTCTAAACATTCGTAATAATCTTGAAATGTCACTGAAGTAAGCTTTTTGTCTCAAGACTACCAAATATCATATAATCAACAATTTTAATGACCGTCTGCTAGATTGTCAATTAAGTGTAGACTGCAGTTTATTTTCAAGAATTTATATATTAATTTGACTGAAAGTTTCCGAAATACTAGATAAAATTCTCAATGCGACCGTGATGAAAATCAGACCCCAGTTTGCGATCGTTGAAATTTTTTGTTTTTTTAGACAGGAATTTGTACTTACTGCGCATATTATAGTCTGAAGGTCCAGGTCCTGTCTGGGAAAGGGATGATGCCACTGGTGCAGCTGAAATGCATCCTCCAAGAGCCAGCACCGTTCCAATCATCAATAGGGCTCCGGAGAACATGGCGGAGTCTGGAACAGAAACAATATTTATTGGTAAAACAAACAACTTTAGTCTTCAGTCTTCGAAATAAAATAAGTCTTGTAATCTATTCAACAATCTTCTCTAAGTAGGCTTCCTTTAAAAAGCGGATATTCGTCAAATATGTTAAATTTGGCTATAAACTATATACCCTCTGTTAAGACATGGATATGATTGTGAATTACACCTTAATAATTTTCTTTGTAATTGAGCCACAATCTATTTATTGTTCATGGTTTTTTTTGTGACATTTGAATAATTGATTGTAATCTATGTAATATCACTCTCTGTCATTACTTGTGTGAAAAAAGTACGTTCTTTCTTAAGTTCCGACACATCTTTTAATCAAATCCCGAATGCATTTACCAGGATAAAAAGGTTGCAATCCAACACCCTCAATGCCTTATTTTTGTATTGCATGGAGTGACAATTTTTATAATATTTGCATGAGGTTTTTATGTTTAAAATCTTGGTATCAATATTTTGGGAGACAGGACATTTTATATATACACATGGCAGAAATAATCCAGTCAGCTGTTAAATTTTCAGATGTATATGAAAAAATTATATTTCCATACTAAATTTCTTGCAAGTAACATAGGTACTATACTATATTATCTACCACCATGCCACGTGTTTACAAATGGGATAGCCAGCGGATTAACGGCATGTAAAAATTAATATATATACATTTATAAAAAAAATATATTGTGTTAGAAAACTGTGTTTAACATACTATGCCTGATTGGATTTATTGACAACTTCTTATACATTGTTATCTATAATAATATTTTATTAAATTTTATAAGTAAGAAAAATATACAAGAAATTAGCTTGTTATATAGACAACCGGTGTGGCGCGGAGGCTAACGCACTTGCCTTTGAGTCACGAGGTCCCGGGTTCGATTCCCGGCCAGGACAAAATGAAGAATGACCTTTTTCAAATTGTCCTGGGTCTGGGTGTTACATGTATATGTGTTCAGTGCATTGTATATATGTGTATCGTCGTGTTAGTACCCATAATACAAGATTCATATCTTAGTTTGGGACTAGCTCGGTCTGTGTGAATTGTCTATACATGTTATGTTATGTTATGTTATATTACATTCGATGTAATGAATTCTCTAGAAAATTAATTCTTGATAGACATTATTAGGTTTTAAAGCTATCCAAATATATTATACTGGTTAATTCATGATAATATTTTTTGAAAGGGTAAATAAAGTATGTCGTCTTGATGCCTGAAGGCAACAAGCTCAGAATTTTTTCAGAAAATCTTGAGTTATTTTTGTCTAATATTATGAGGAGAGATCAATAAATTCATCTTATGTATTTCCTTCATTATTATTTCAAAATTTAACAACACTTCTTTTATACATTATCATTAATACCATTTAAATTACATACATTGAGCTGCAACTTTTTTCCTCACTTCCTATATATTCTATATATTAATATTCTAGCGACTATTTTCTGTTTAAAATTAAGAAACCATTTAAATCATTAATAATTTAGGTACTAGAATTCTATAATGAAATTAAAACTACCTAAGTGTTTTTTTTCTAATAAATTGATTTTCATTGAGAGAGGCTTTCGTCTTTCGATTGCCACTTGAAAGACAAAAGACGTCTCAAAAAAAAGAAAAGAAAAAACATTTTTTTTAATTACACTCTTATATGTGTATAATGGATGTTTATACTTGAAATAAAGCAATCTGTGTTTTTCTGAAATAATATCAAAAATTTAATAAAAACATTATTTAAACTAAAGAAACTAAATAATACTAAACATAAAATAAACAATAATAAAACAATTACCTGAAATAATATAAAAAAACAACATTTAAAGTCTTTATTTCAGGTCTTTCAAAACTAACACAAAATTACAAACAAAATTACTTTACCAACTGTCAAAACAAAAATTCTAAATTCAAATAAATAAACTAAAGGAAATCACTCCTATGAGTAGGTAGGTGGTTTTCTTTACATGTGTTTAAGTGTATGAACATAATAGATCATAAAGTTCGTTGTAAAAAGAGATACATTGGCGAAGAATCGCTCAGAATACAGCAGGCTTGTTTCAATCTAATCCTTTTGAAGCTAGCGTCAAAGTTAAATGTTTGTACTGCATTTATGAACACAAAAAGTTTACCAGCTGTTCATATACTTAATGAAAATCAGACATTTCGTACGAAAATAATGCGATATTTTGGAATAAGAATATTACATTTATTACCTTTTATTGTAATTAAAATGAATAAAATCTTCAGTAAGACCTACAATGAACTGAAAAAAATGGTTATCCTGTAATAATGCTATTAAATAAAATTGCTATAGATAACGTTTTAAATTTTGAATAGTATTGAAAAAAAACAATCACTTGATTTATGGTCATTAATTATCGTTCCGTATTATGAACAATTATTATGAATATTATTATATTATAAAACATAAAGCACACGGTTGGTTCGATACAAAGACTAGAGTGATATTTCACTTTTTATGAAAGTCGAATAAATAATGATGACACCAAAAAAAACGAGCCATGGAAACCTATCTACCATACATGGTACATTTTGTACTGTGTTATATACAGCACGCCAACTGTGTTAATCGTTTTAATGATAATAAACCTTTCGAAGAGGGAATGTTCTTCATGAACAAAATATAGGGCTACCACGTTTAATGAATGAAGTTGATAGATTTTACGTGTTTGATTTCATTAATAGACTTTCAGCATCCTTGATTCACTGTGAGATTGATTCACTGTGAGATAAAATATACGATTTTTCAAATTCAATTAAAACGTCACATTCTCAATTCATCAAGTTCATCAACTCAATTCATTAACTTATCATAAATATAAAATATTTTGGCCATCTAACGAGAGGCAACAAGTACACTGAGAAAAATACTAACGAAATTTCACAACGAATCATTGGTACGTACTATCAGATTAGGACCAGAGATAGTACAAACGATTCATTAGTACGAATCTATAATATTAACTTTTCGCAAACAAATCATTGGTAAATTAATTGGCTAATGAATCGTTTGTACTATCTTTGGTCCTAATCTGATAGTACGTACGAATAATTCGTTGTGAAATTTCGTTAGTATTTTTCTCAGTGTACAATATACTCCAGTAGGCCTAGTCAAAACACATTTAAGCGTTACGTTTTCGTTTCGTTTTCGTTCAAACGCGGACGACGTTGTGAGAACGCGTCAATTTCCGTAGCTACTTGTGTATTTTAGCTACGAAAATTGACGCGTTCTCGCAACCTCGTCTTGTTTGAACGAAAACGTAACGCTTAAATGTGTTTTGACTAGGCCCACAGCTCGTCATGAAGGGGAAGTTCGAGGGCCGCAGAAGGGTTGGCAGAAGACGGCTCTCTTGGCTTCCAAACATTCGAAGATGGACCGGTGTCAGAACCGAGGGGGAGTTATTTCGCGCCACCCAGGACAGGGAAGCTTTCTCCCAAATGGCCGTCAACTTTGGGAGAATTCGGCAGGACACGCGAAAAAGATCATAAATAATAAGTAAAAATTATTTTATAGTTTTAAAATTAATTTATAAGTATTGAATGAAAATTAAATGATTCTCATATAAACACTGTCAATAATTTTTCGTTGATCAATCGTAGAATCGCAAATTTTCGTAGAATCACATTTGGTCAACCCTGAACTGTATATTTAGCATGACAAATATCAAGGCCAGGGGTTGGCAGTTATTAAGAGCCCTTGATAGGTAGGGAACTCGAAATTGTCACATGATTTTACGCAACCATTTTTCAACATTGATTATTAATTAATTGCAATATTTTCGTGATCGAGATGATATTTTTACTGTTTGTTTTTGATAATATCAAAATTTGAACATATTTTAATGTATTTTTAATAATAATAAAAAAAATAACCGAGAGATTCATGTAGAAATTATCGATTGAAAAACACCTTCCGAAATTTCATCACGACTAGCAGAGGTATTTTAAGACAATCATCTTAGAGGTTACATAAATTATGAAGTAAATTTAGCTCCAAGGATGCTTTAGAAAAAACCTATTTTTCTTAAATTTGGGTAATATTTAGCCGTATTTTTTTTAATATGCGAAAAAAATGGGATTTGTGACGTGCACATAAGAAAATATAATTTTTAGTTCGTCAAGTTCGAATAAGGAAAACATATTTAAAACAACTTTAATTGAATAATTTATCATATGATTATAATAGCGTGATGTGTTATTTATATTTTGAAATTTTCATTTTAAATTTTCCGCTTGCGGGAAAGTTTTTATGAAAATTTCCGTAGAACTCAAAATTCGGTTTTAGTTCGGCCAGCCGAGCCAAAGAGTCGGCACGCTGTTGAATCTGCGTCTGATTATTTATTTAAAATTATTAAAAAATAGAGATGGTTTTATGCTTGAAACTACATAATTACAGCACTAGATTACTTGATTTTTACCAAGGAAACATATTTTTATATGTGTCATCAAGTAATCCCTATATAAATGTTTTTTTTTTTCATAAAAAAAAACATTATAACTTAATATACCTAAATAATATTTATTTCCATGTCTGTCAAAATGCGAATCGACGAATACGAGAATGAGTGTTCAGTACTATAGATGAGGAGTTCACAAGTAAAGGCACACCGATCCATTTTTCACAAATATTTAACTATGAATGAAGTAAAATAAATCAGTGAAGTTGATATTTTCAACCGACGGTTCTCGGTGGAAATTCATGTTGAATTACTTACAAATAAATCACTTATTTATATTATATCCACTGTGACTTTTAATCAATAAAAAGTCACAGTTTAAACACTACAAATAAGTGTTTTATATAATTAATTCAAATAAATTAGTATTTTTTTATTTTTAATTTAATGTTGGTGAACTTGTTTGTGTACTTAATAAAACTGTAGATTGACCTCAGCATATCCGCCTATTTCTCTTTTTGCTTATTAGTTGCAACATATTTCTTTTCTAATGATAAACGCAAAGTGCCAGCTAATATCCAATTATTAAAAGATGAATACAGAAAATATGCTCTTAACACTAAATTACAGTTCGTATACCTTACAAAGACTATGATAAAATAATACAAATACATAGAAATATATCCGGTATCAGGGATCTAAATTGCTGCCGGTACCTACTCTGCAAAGAATTCACCAAATTTATTTAGGTATGCTGTTTTCTTAGTTTCAATGTTCTAGAGTTGATGTAGGTAACTTTGTGTATGAACTCCTCAGAATGACATTCACCGATGTCAATATTGTTGTCATAGCAACATTTTGTTATTTTTGTGAGTATTAGTATTAAATCAGAAATATACTAAATACACTGATTTATAGTTTTATTTTAATTTTTTCATTATTTAAAATGACGAAAGAGTCATTACGAATGTTAAGAAAAAATAAATTAGCTACATATTATTCACATGATCAAAATGAGTGAGTATATTATAATGGTTGATTTATATTATATTGTTTTTGACATATTTTTTTTTGTAACGTAACCTTTCCTAAAGTAATTATTAAAAATAAAATATTTTAATACGCGTGAGTAAGCAAATAATGTTTCTGATAGAATAAATTAATAAATTCTTTATGTTTTATACTTTCCAGATTATCAGATGATTAGATGATTAGTGACATTAAAACGGTGATGGAGAATTACTAAGACTTGAATTATCATTTGCAAATGTAAGTACATAGTTCTTAACTGATATCCTGATATTTAGGTATATAGTAAAATCAGCACGTATTATCTTATTTTCATGTTACTATTTCAAATAAGCTGATATATGAATACACGCAACATGTTTGAATCTCGGATACATATGTATGTTTTAAAACAAGCTTTGGTACAATTATTATTATTTTATTTTATGTATTTATTCATGATGCTATTCACTAGTTTGCGAATGATTTAAGTATTCCATAAATGTAATAAGTAATAATATAAAATTAGTTTGTGAATCAATAGTGAGAAAATGGTTTAATGTAAAAATATATCTCAGCATGCATTTGATTTTTAGATTATTATGAGTATTCGAAGTTTTCTAAATATGCATATTATATATTTACATATTTGCAGAAACCACTTTGCATGTATGGTTACTATGGAAACATATAATATTTATATTTTGACATTCCATTTCCACGTGAAATTTTAGCACAAAGACATTGTACTTTAATAAGACTGTGCATTATTGGCCGGTTTCAATAATCTATCTATCCGCTCCTGTCGATTGAAATCTATTGTGTTCTATATTTTGAATCATACATTTCAATCGATAGTCACGGATAGATAGGTTATTGAAACCGGCCATAAGACACGATTACACATTAAATCACTTTATTGCTATAATTTTGTTTTATTTCGATGATGAAAAAATACTCTGCAAATATATGGACAGATTGTAAATTTATCCTTGGATTATGATGACTCAAATCTTTTTTTGTGATACTAAAGATGCATGAATCATTCTCTCCAAATCCCGGCCTTTTTGTTGTTTGCAATTTAATGGTGGAGTCAAAAATAATAAACAAGGGAAAAACATATTAAATATTCTTTTATACTTTTGCAGCACTGGTGCCACAGTCGCCGTTTCTTAAGGCAGCCATCATTGTCACTTAATTTGACGTCCCAGAAGAAAGAATAAATTATGGTCAACTCAATGCAGAATGGTGCAACAAATTATGGATAAACTCAAATATACCTACTTTACGTGTACTTTTTAAGGTGTATAATATAAATTATATAATTGTTGCAGAATAAAACTGAGTATTATTAAAAAAAAATTATTTGAGTACTTTATTGGAAATATACCCACTTATACGCCCACATATATGTACATACAACAAGGTAGACATGTAAAGCTAATAAGCTTTTTTATGACCAATGATTTGATGAATCTATCTATACCCTCACACCACATCCCATGTGGAGTAAGCAGAGAGAAGGGAACGCCAATTAAGTAAACACCTACCACTATCCAGCAAAAATAATAATAGTCTACCTACCTACGTGTTTGCTATATTCATGTATAGGTATATGTAGGCCTATTTATAACTCTTGGGGCATGAATGCTCTCTCGCAGGTGGGCCTTGTTGACCTCTGGTGCATCAATTGCATTATACATGCCGTTTTTTCAATGGAGTGCACAATCTTGTTAAAAATTATGTCTTTGTACGCAATGATTTTTGTGTCATTTGGTGTCATAGATAATGAGTGAAATATACATCACGTACGTCGCATTTTTTATCTCCTTTTTCACTTACCGCAAAAAGAGAGACAGTGATTTTTTAATGTTCGTAGTTTTTCGGACATAATATTAACTATATTTACGTGTGTTAGTGACCAAGTGGTGTATAGATAATGAGTGAAATATACTTCATTTCTTTATCTCCCTTTTCACTTACCGCAAAAAGAGAGACAGTATTTTTTTAATGCTCCGTAGTTTATTGGTTCGTACGTAGTTTAAAAGTTAAAATTTGGAGTAAACACCTGTTTTTAGGCAATTTTTTGCATATAGTCGAACGATTTCAAATTAAATTCTGGCTGTGAAGTCCTGTTAATATAAGGAAATTAATAAAATTTGCGGTTGAATATATTCGAAACTCTATTTATACTCATATTTGTAAGCTTTCATAAACTAGGCAATATAATGTATGGAGATGCTTTAAGGTTTTCACCTGTAGGTAGTGTTACAATGTAAGTAACATTTTAACAAAGCGTAATATTTCGTTAACTATTAATTTAATCAGCCTAATGTTATTTCATACAAAAATATAACAATTAAAGTTCAAGGACTCGTTTCAATGAATGCATTTTTTCTATTTGGAATATTCACAATAATTTATTTTATTTTTGGTTCATTTAGGTTTTTTTAGTGTATGACTTTTATGTTTTATATTTAACTTAATTTAACTTTTTGCGGTGAATGATTTTCGACTTTCCTTCAAATAAATAGAATTCGCGTTGTGTATTAAAGGTACATACCTATTTTAAATATTATTGAATACAGAGAGATAAACAGATATCGGGGGCAGAAGGGTTACTATTGACATAATCTAAATACGATATTAATCTTGTCTTGATCTATACGACATGCGAAGGGAGTGTAAAAAAATACTGCGCACGTGTTTTTGACCATAGTCATCAACACAAGATTGAGATCGTATTTAGATTGAATTAAGAGTAACCCAGCAGATCTATCTTTATCAATGAATGCAAAAAGGTTGATAATGGTGATGCTTATTAAAAATCAGTATTATAAATAGTGACAGAGATTATTAATTATATGTCGATTCCTTGAATCCAATTACATCATGCATCCGTTCGACAAAGTTATTATCTCCATCTCGATGTTATAATTTCCAGATGATGGGTTATTGCAACACATCAACACGTTAAATTTTTGCATGGATGGTCTATCAAGTTAAACATGTAAGAATCCTTATTTAGATAAATGCCACATGTAGTACGAATTAACGATGTTACTACTGATCATTAATATTGCTCTGTCATCACATTTTGCAACCACATTTGCTTGTTAGTTCACTCATACCATTGCTGTTACGTTATTCTCTGTGCTACTTACTGTAATATGAA
Organism: Athripsodes cinereus; assembly: GCA_947579605.1. Lineage (NCBI taxonomy): Eukaryota > Metazoa > Arthropoda > Insecta > Trichoptera > Leptoceridae > Athripsodes > Athripsodes cinereus. The sequence continues at coordinate 7,716,780 of OX388315.1, forward strand.
TATTGTGTGGAAAATTTTAGGACAACTGAACTTAACCAAATACGATTAATGAATTTGGAAATAATTATTTAGGTAATAATCTACATAATAATCCATCGAAATTTGGTTGATGAATAAAATAACTTAAATCAAATTCACCATTATGAAAATTAATAAAATTGTGAAAAATAAAACCAAATCTTAGATAAAAGTAAAAATAGAAATAAAACCATTCATCAAGATTTGTTCTGTCATCTATGTGTTATGCCCAAATCTAGTTAAACAAACATGAATTAGTAAATATTTTAAATACTTTTGCTGTCTGGTCGAACTAACAGCCGAAAAAGTATTGAACTTAATTTATTGTTTCGGTGCTATTTAGATAGGAGAGCTTAGTCTATTTGAGAAACAAAATAAGAGATCCGATACAAATTGGTACTTCTATGGTTCGCATTATATGTTTCTCAATGTTTGTATTACCCATAGATTTTTAAATATAATACCTAAATGGAGTACTCGTATATATTTTCATTGCAATAAAGTGAGGCACCATTTTTCGGCACTTTTGACAGAACGGTTGGCGAAAAAAAGTGTGGTAAATCGCTAAAAACGTCGACAAGACCTACAAAAAATGTCCAATTACGTTTATATAAATGTAAAATTGATATATTTTTATAAAAATGCGAGAAATAGTCTATAAAATGTAGGAAACACCACACGCTTTCGCCAACTGTTCTGTCAAAAATTCATAGATTTTTTGCCTCACTTTTGTAAACTAGTCAGGGTTCTATGTTTTGTATGAAATTCTGTGGTATTACCTTATAACGTGACAGTGAGAATGGCGACATAGATAAACGTTATCCATGGACACCCAAATTGATTACATAACCATCACTCAATTCTCTTGATTGGGTTTTGCACAATGTTACATTGTGTAAAAACGGTTCACCATTCAGATGTCTGTAAGTGAGTTATAAAAAGTTACGGCGACGAATATGAATTGAATCAATGAATATGCAAATAAGCGTAAATGAACTGTCATATTCTTCCGGGTTCACAACAGAACTTATTGTTTAAATTTCGAACAGATTTTTAAATAAATTAATAATCAATATCGCGTTGAAAATCAATTAAAATATACTGTATATTGATTCAAAATAATTGTGTGAAGCCCTATGTGAAGTAGAAGCTCGGAATAAGTTATTGCCCATTGAGATGTGTGAGAGATAATAACACACTGTACAAATATCTATATATCTACTGTATGGCGTTATCGATATATCTCTCACTATGTAAATAATACTTGACATGCCGATTAGGCGGTAATAGAGATCTATAAATCATGGAACAATAATAATAACAAAATGAAAATATTCTCACATAATAACTTATGTGTTTTTATTTATTTTATTCATGTATCTAAACAATTCAGCGATGACGTGTGCTACCCATCTCGAATATCTCATTTTTTTGGTAAAAAGATGATTCTCATTTAATTTCTTTCTTTTCAATAGATACAACAACTTGAATAATGAATAAAACAAAGATTTAATTAGTGATTTACATCGCTAAAGTAGTAGTAGTAGCCCCTAAAATCTGAATAATTAATAGCACAAAATAAAAAAATAAGAGAGGCAGAGAAGGAAGAGAGTAGGGAATACAGCTTAGTTTAATGTAAAATGTTTTGTCACATAAATCTTTTTTATATAGATAGGTATACAAATAATGATGAGCTGTATGTTCTTTACATGCTGCTGGTTACTCTGCTTGATTGTTTAGATAGATAGATAGATAATTCATGCGTTTTAATGAAAACTATGAAACACAAAGCTCATCTTTTGACAGAAGTGATCTACTTTACATATATGTACGTATGTTCAAGTAATGAAACAATGTACAAAAATAATTATACTTTTGATATGATTGATTCAAATTTATGCAGTTCACTGTTGTTTAAATTATTTTGATTGAATATTTAATAATTCTAGAGTCTGTACGTTGACAGAGTGAAAATTCATACTGATGTTAGTATTAATTTTTATTAAAAAAAACACAGTTAATTTTTCACTTTAATTTATTTGATACCTCGAGTACTTTCGTCAATATACAAGTATGTGTATGTCGATTGACATTTTATTTTTATTTATTTACAAAATATAGAAGTTACAAACAATGAAAACATAATTGTTTAAGCAACAAATATGTATCATGGCAACACTGCCACATCTTTATCTGTGATGTCTATTGTCAAAATTATGTGATTTCCTCTTCCTGTTAAACCTTCAATAAAGTTGGCTGTGTGTTGAAAACGCTCCCGTTTTTTTTAATTTTAACTAGCCCGACTTTCTCCCATCCCCACACTTGGAACAAACATTGGTCCTTCGAGCCGGATCTGAACCAGCGACCTATGGATAATACTTTGATAATTAACATAGAGTCATGATAATTTAAATATGTGTACTAGGTAGGTAATGTAAGACTAAGTATAAAATTGATTTCAAAGTAACATTAAATATACCTAATTTAATAGGCTTAATGTAATGTAGCAACAAGTACTAACTTATTTAGGGGAAAAAACAAATATAACTTAAGTTTATAGTTTAAGATATTAATCTCAAGTGATCAATGTACCTATATAATATAGCTATTAAAGTGTTATAAATATGTAAAGGAAATGTGATAGTATATGTAAATGTATAAGTTAATAATACATCATTGCTGGGGTTCAAATTATTAAGCTTCAATGCAATTGTAAAATGTTAATGGGGTAAAAAATAAATAAAATTCAAATAAGATTTATCATTGGGATTTAATAAGTAAAAATTAAATGAGATTTGTCAGTGGGATTTAATGTTTGAATTAAGTATGCTCGAGAGGGCGGTTGATTGTTAAGGTCGGTGAATAAACAATTTCATACTAAATACAGTCCACTATATCGATGTTAAAGTTCACTTGCTTCCACATGTCAGCCATCATTTCGAGCAGTTGCTCACCTTCATCTCTCCCGCCTTGGGAAGATGTTTAAGCAACAAATATTTATCATGGCAACACTGCCACATCTTTATCTGTGATGTCTATTGTCAAAATTATGTGATTTCCTCTTCCTGTTAAACCTTCAATAAAGTTGGCTGTGTGTTGAAAACGCTCCCGTTTTTTAATTTTAACTAGCCCGACTTTCTCCCATCCCCACACTTGGAACAAACAATAATGACTACATTAATCTTGATAAAAATTAACTTAAATTATAAAATAAACATTAAATTAAATTTATAATTTCAGAATAAATCTGATAAAAACATTCTATCATCTTCCTCCTCACAGAGCCATCTCCATGGAAAAATAAGTCTATTATCTCAGCATACCTATTACCGAGCACATGCAGACGGTTCACGACTGAATGATAATTTTATAATTTTCATGAGAAAGTCTATATGAAATATATTTTTTTTAAATTGACGTCTATCAAAAGAGAGAAATAAACAAAATATTACAACAATTGAAAAAATAACCTTCATTAAAATGTTACATTAAATCAATGTTTTCTAGTAACTCTTTGAAAAAGGTTAATTCAAAAATAATAATAGATATGTAGTTGTAGCTATTTTAATGTATTTTATTGATAAAACTTTTAAAATTCTAGTACAGTCAAATTTTAAAAGTAAAAAAAATCATAATTGATAAAGTTAATGTTTTAAATAAAATAAATGTGTATGATTCTTCTGAAGATAATATAATAAAATATCAAAGGTCACCATCAAAATATGTACATTAAATAAAAAAAGAAAATTATAATTAATTGCATAAAGAAATAAAGAAAGCTTTCTATGGACTGTATTAAATTGAATAAACTTGTTAAATGGCGTATAATTAACTTGTCAAATATATTTTTTATACCCTCAATTAATTTGTTGAAATACGTACTTAAACACCACGCCCATGTAAAGGTGTTTAATAAAACGAAACTCATATTGTTTTTGTTATATTTAATGATTCAGTACGAAATAAAGTGAAGAGTGAACAAATGGAGGAGTTAAATGGGCTAAGCTCTGCGTATGTATGTAGTTATGTACAATAATATGTAAATGTCTAAATATTTTAGTATATTCGAGTGCATGTGTGTTCGTACCCTTTTAACAAACAGCCGTTAATACTGTCTTCTATAAGAATTATTTTCATTTCTGTTGGGCGTTTTTCGGTACAATAAATACAAACATAATATCTGACTAACGTGGTAAGATGGAAGTAAATCATGCATGCATTTATATACGTCAGTCTGCTCGCTGCATGTACATAGGTACTATTCCACTTGTGGGATGTGCCGTGACGATATTTTAGTATTAAAGTGAATGGATGAAATCGCTACATATTGACAATCTCGCCACTGCGTACCCATCTCACAATTTTAAGTTCTGTAATGCTTTGATAAATCTGTTGTACAATGATAATGAGCTTGATTAGAAATTTCTTGGCTTGATTTTTGTGATTTTACGATTGAAATTCAATATGTAAATAGTATTAATCAATGAATAAATATTTATTTATTTATTATATTTCTATTTTTTACTGTACATTGGTAACACTCATCATCATCATCATCGCCCTCAACGCTCCTCTCGGGAGCACAGGGCAGAAACCAGCCTCCTCCATTTAGAGCGTCTCTGTGCCAATCGCGTCACCTCTTCTATTCCATGCGCTCTGATATCGTTGTCGTAGGAACGGTGTATTGTGAAAGAGGGACGCCCGGGCCGACAGAACCCTTGCGGACGGAAGAAAACGCTCTTTCTGGCTAACATTAGTTACAATATCAATCATTCAAAAGTTCCATAAAATTATCAGTTATAGAATTCAATGTACAAGCTTATCGCTAGATTGCGATATCTTTCAACTAACTCGGTATATTATTGTATATTAACTGTCCATCCTTATATTATTTAACATAAATTAAAATTCAATACAAAACAAAACGTAAATAAATATGATATGAAAGTTGAATTGTTAAAGATAAATATAGTAATATAATAATAATTAATATAATAATAACATATAGTTAGTTATTTTCAGAAATAAATCTTAAAATATTAAATTTATATTATTTGATCAATTTTATGATAATTTCTTGATTAAAGTGAGGCTTAATTCTAGTATTAAGTAATTTACACAAAGTTGTAACCGCTAATACGAGTATTTTCTGAAACCTATGTCAGATTAAATTATCCATAAAACTTGTATAAACTGTTTCATAAATTTATTACAGGCGAGGTTAAAATTCATGTAGGTATGTATGTTTAATACGTTTTGATATTGTGGTGTTATTGAAAATATAAGAAATATTATATTTTACTTCTACTACTGATGATATTATTTTTGCTTTTATTGTTTTTATTTTATGTATAATTTTCTCATGAATGACAAAGAGGTATACTTGTCTGAAAGAAAAGGTGTGTCCGATAACTACGTGGCTTGATAACGTGGATCAAATTCTCAATGACGGCCGTGTGTTGAGTAAGAGGAACCGCGACGTGCGTGCATGAGAAACTGTATGAATGTGGAGGAAGCGAAGCAAGTGTGTAAAGATAATATATCTATTTGGCGTTCCGTTCTCTCTGGCTACCTTGCTTGGGACACGGAGTGAGGCTACAGTAGTATTTTCTCATGCCTGTGAAAAATGTAAAGATGTAAATAAAATAATAAAGATTTTCGAGAAGAAAATTTAGTCCATCAATCCACATCTGGGTCATTTTTTTTTGTTTGTTTTCTTAAAAATCAATATGGAAATTTCAAGATCACACCATTTATTATTGTTGATGAAATGTCTAAGCAAATTGCTTCCCTCTTTTATATAAGTTTTCAAGTGTCCTGTAAAAGGCAGGCGTTTGAAAAATAAAGACAATTTATATCTTAAATTCAGCAAGAAGGTTTTCCACTGTCTATTTGTCTACAATGTCTTTTTATTTTGTTGGCATGGAAATGACAGCTTGTATGTTTATAACATGTGACTGGTCTGTCGGCTACACCACTTGTGGGATGCGCCGTGATAGTACAGTAGTAAAAGTAGTAGTATCAAATTATAAACCAATTGATAAGCCGTGTTTAATCACATATAAAAACCTACTCATTTAACTGTAGGTAATGTTCTTTTTAACACGTGTATTAACTTCTTACTATTTGTATTGGATTATGAGGTTATGAGCTCTGTCACTTGAAAATTGAAAGACTGAACAAACTATAAAAATATATTTTGTGTTAATTGAGTTTGTTTTTTGTCTCCTTCTATGTATATATTTAGCATGTAAATGTGCACGTGTCGGTACAACTATACATTTGAATAGTTTAACTTTTCGATTCATCAAGTATTCAAATTGTTTGCTTCACGTTAATTAAAATAGCAAATGTTAACAACAATAATTGTTATGATATAACAGCTTCAGTGCTTGCTTAATATTTCAAAGGAACAAAGGTGTCGATTGTTCGTCGTATCAACATTATTTTCATAGAGAATGTGAAATAACATAGTTACTTTACTGTGTTAAGCATTGTAATAAACCTCGAATAATAAGATATGATATTTATATGGTGAGAATATGATATATTCAAAGCTATTAGTAAAATTATTATATTGTTGAATATCTAGTGAAATATTTTGAATTATACCTAATATTTAAATATTCAGTACACATTATGCCAACATTATAAATTTCATTGTGTTTTGAATTTTCGTATATCGATAGAACATTTGTGTTTAATGTTTTAATATAATATGATATGTAATATAATATAATATGAAAGTAGCTAAAAAATCTTCACCAATGTTAATAAAAATTAATAAATTTAAAGATAAAAAAAAAAATCTGCTGAAAGCTAGATTATGCAAGAAATATTATTTTCAAAAGGCAAAAACAGTATCAGTAAGAGTTAATCAAAGTAATCACTAAAACAAAAGGATTTCATAAAACAAAAAGATATAATATATTGAAAAATGATTGAAATGTATTAAAATAATGGTTAAAGATAAGATTATTAAAGCTCGAAGTTACGGTAGACTAAATATTAAGTTGTCCATTTTTCCAATGACAATTAAAAAAATTACAGGAATAACGCGTATAGATTTATGTGTGTATTATGTGTATAATTTTTGCAAAGTAGGAGAATAGTAAGGACAAAAAAATACCATGTGCAAAGTACCTAGTTGTTGACAAACATTTCTTGTAAAGGTAGTGTAAGTACTTGAGTTTCGATTTCATGAGTTTTATTATGATTATGGTAAATAAAGTGTAACAAGTTACACAACAAGAGATTTTCGGTAAATAAACAGAGTTATGATTGTATAAACTTGCCATATTACAAATAATAATAAACTCACCAACCGTTCTTAGAAATTTACGGCCAACATCAAGAAAACATAAAATTTACAAAGAGTTGTTACATTAAAAATTCGTGGCCAAAATAACGCCAATTTCGTCTAAAGAAAAAACAGAAAAAGCTCGACTTAAACTAAGTTTTGAGAAGAGATGGCAATTAATAATCACTTAAAATAGGCAATATTCTGTTACAGTCAAAAAGTTTAACCAAAAAAGGTTTTTTTCTTCATGCTTTCCACTTCTTCATTGAATCTACTTTGTAACTTTGTGTTTTTGAGTATTAATAAGATATTGAGACGATTTGTTTTCAATAAATATCAAAGGTACACTGATTCTTTCAAAAGCACTTTAGTGTAAGGGTGAGTAAATTTGTATCTTGGAAGCTCTTAAAAGGATCGGTGGTGATGTTTTGACATTATTTATTCTAAAAGAAAGCGAATGAGGGTAATGTAATGATGTTACTACAGAGATTTTTCAGAAAGTATAATATATAATGTTATTTTTTATGTATCGTCAGAAAAACCCATGTTTGTGGAAGTAAACCATCGTTCCCTAATAGCTTGACATTGATGAACCACGTAGGTTTACTGTTTACCTTTAGTTTGTAAAAGTAATGAGTGGTTTCGTGTTGTATCATTAAACTTTTAAGTGGACGCTTTTTTATTTAATCTGACAAACTTCTAAATTATCGGGGATCAGTCCTAATGATTGAAGCCAACCCAAATGGGTATAATTCTAGTAAAAAACATACATTTTTACTTAGACCAGGTCCATATTTTAGCTTTGCTAAACATGGTTTGTGCTAATATTATTAATTCTATATTTTATGTTTCAAAAAGGTGTTATTCTAGGTATATGTGACACAAAATAGTGCAATTTTTTTTAAAAAAAACCTTAGAACATTTGAGTAGGAAATTAAACACACATCTGAATTCTTTTTGTTTCATTTTATGGTACTGCACCCGCTATTGAATTATAATTTAAACATATTGAAAAATATATGATGAGTAGGTATATACTATATCACATCGACAAAAATAACAAATAAAGGTAGAAACCCGAATGAATTTGAACTTCTTAATTTCTATCAAAGTAATACACTAGTATACTCTGTTTAGTAGCAACAAAATTATATTCATTAATAAACAACTTGGTAAATATAGACTTTCTCATTATAGACATATAATATTTTCGCCATGTTTAAACGTTATGACAATCTAAAACATTTCCCAAATCAAATTAGTCGAAGTAGTATGTGTGCGAGTAGAAAGTAGAATGTCGGAAAAATATCAAACATAAAATCATGATACAGGTACATTATTCCTAGACCTCCAAATATTGGGTATATTAATAATATCTTGATAAACTACGTCATGCGACCTATGCAAATCGATAAAGTAACAAATAGTCACAAATAATTGTGTAAAATATGACCAATGAACATAAATTATTCTATATATTCTTATATGATAAACCTCTGAAGTTGTTATCGTGAGTTGGTCGCCTTTAACGTAACATTTTCTACCCAGCGGTCCCTTTAAACATCATCCAGTTCAATTAATTTTCGGTTGAGTGCATCATCCATATGACTATACACGGGTTAACAAGAAAATATCGGTTTTATATTATTATTATTATTATTATCGTACCCCAATCTACATGCTCAAGTATACTTATTACTATATACACACAAGATAGGAAAGTAAACCCATATCTATCGAATAGAAAACATCATAGTGTATCTAGTGTATCTACGTTATATCATTTCTTTAGAAATATTTTTATCATGAGTATATAAAATAAATACAAACATAGACAATTCACACAGATCGAGCTAGTCCCAAACTAAGATGAATTTTGTATAACGACGATACACACATATAGGTATATGTAACACCCGGACCCTGGGCAATTTGATAAAGGTCATTCTTTATTTTGCCCTGGCCGGGAATCGAATCCGGGACCTCGAGACTCAAAGGCAAGAGCGTTACCTCCCCGCCACAGCGGCCGACCTCGACTATTTCTAGACCAAATCTAGACCATTTCATTTGGTATTGATCTTAATGTTTGATTTTTACAATGACATATTTTCATAAAAAAAAACTCAATTTTTACTTGTGTAAAAATGTAATGAAAAAGTTTTGAAAAGTCACTTTTGATCCATTCAAAAAAGCAAACAAAATAACATGCCGCCTTAAGCCAAGATTCAATACGTGATAATCTAGTTGTCAAGTAGACATAATTTCCTAAGAAGTAGGTTAATTTCCTTCAATATTTCGTATATCTTTTCCTTCGTTTTGAGCAAAAAAGTGTATTTTTTTTCAAAAGTATGCTTGTAAATAAAAATTGTATACAATCCGAAGTAAATAAAAATGTAAATAAAAATTGTATACCTGCGAAGTAGATATTAATAAATAGTTCAAAACGAAAAAAATAATGCTAATAGCTCCACCATAAATTTATAACAAGAGTAATAATTGTGTTAACTAACACAGAGTAGTTGCAATATGGTAATATTGTAAAACTTCTCAGGTGTTACTAAAGATCTTAGAATGTGCATAGGCCTGTACAAGTATTTTGCTAATTGTATTTATCAATTAATAAGTGCAACCACTTGAGTAAACATATGTAACATACGATTCATTATTTGTCGTACATTGAATTTCTGAATAAATTCAGATGGGTAACTTTCAACTTGGTATTGAATTACAATTTGGTTTCATATTTTTAAAAATCTATTTGACATATTTTTATGAAAATAAACTGTAGTTTTAAATTGTAATATACTTGAGAAACAAGCTTAGGGTTTTGAAAATTGTAAAATTAAATATTTTGAACATAAAAAAAACTTTTGAAGCTGTAATGAAATTGAACACGTAATTTTCAACATCTTTTTTCAATACTAAAATATTAGGTATAGGTAGAAATTACGTACCTTCTTGTGTTTTCTACATTTTATAGCATGGTATACCGATATTATTTTAGTTTATTTTATACGAATTTTATCTTTAAAAAAATATGTAAGAAAAACGTGTTCTCAATATTTCGAAGATAAGTATTATCTTATAAATAAAAATCAATTGACCATGTATGCCATTCCATAACTTGAGAACGGCTGAACCAACTTGGCTATGTAATTGTTTTTTTGTTATGTTCGTAATTATCAGGACTCTGTTTATATAAAAGAAAATTTTTGGATAATCAAACGGAATAGTCGGAAATTTGGATTGTATATTTGTATAAAAATGGATAATTATACAAAATCAACGATGAAGTTTTTTCATAGATTGGCCTATTTATAGAACAATTTTTGTATACATTTTCAAATTAAAATCGTTATCCATAAAATTTAACATATCTGTCGTTGTGAAATTTCAATATAGAAAAAATCATGGAAAGAATTTTTATAAATTTAAAATGAATGAGTAGGTATCAACTTAAAAAAATAAATTAGTACCTACATATTATATTACGTACAGCAGATAATTGCAAAACAAATCTGAGTTAAATATAATTGTTCAACATAAATGAATTTTTTTTTTTTACATTATACCAGTGATTCCCAAAGTGGTCCAGGTGGATCCCCAGAGATCCACGGGAGACTCGACGGGGGTCTAGGATGGCGTGCACGAGTCGTAAGTGGGGGTCCACCCGGTCCACAAATCCATAGTTAAAGTATCGGATATTCGGTAAAAGCACCAGATATTGACATAAACAACTGTCGATAAAAATACCCGGTACATTGTAGAATAAGGTACTGTGAGAAAATACTCTGTAAGAAAACCGAGGAGTTTTTGAATTATTTAAAATTCCTATACCATTTCGAAAAATTACCGACGGGGGGAGGGTAGAAATACAGGTGGTCCACCGAAACCAGCAAATTTTTTAAAGTAGTCTATGAGAAAAAATGTTAAGGAACCCCGGGAGTTTGTAAAGAGATTAAAAATAATATTAATCACTCCTTGATTGTTAGGCGGTACAAAGTTCGCTGGGTCAACTAGTAATACATAATTTAAAACATTAGGTAGGTAGGTGTTATTTGTTCGCTTATTTTAATTCCTGTTTTAAAAAAGCACTACAGTGTGTGAATGATATAGATGTTGCATAGATCTAGGAACATCAGGATAATCTTGTATGCGTCTATTATTGTATGCAGATATATCCGCATAGGTGCCTGACAGTTAAAAATGTGATAAAATGTTTAAAAATACCCCAATAATTTAAAGTCTTTGATCACTTTCAAATGAAAGGTAACATGTTTTTCTAGCGCTTTCATTTCAAAATAGTTCAAATGAATTTTATATCGCTTTCTTTAACATTCGTGTATTCAAAGTGCAAACTCGTTCATTTTCACAAATATATACAACTACTGCTACTATACCATTACGGCATATTTTTCTTGTGGGGTGGCCAAATAACCAGTTGCATGCAATAAACATGTAAGCTATCTTCTTCGTGCCAGCAAAAATTAGAAATTAGGGTAGAAAGCAAACCTCATCGCTGAATTTAAGATGTAAAATGGCTATTTTTTCGAACACCTACCTTTTAGAGTCGTTGATGGTGGGTAAAACATTTAAAAAAAATCGTTATAGCAACACGTGACAGCGGAACTGTCATACAAACGTTACTTTCATACATAAATACAATCCGAATCTCCGACTTTTTCGTTGAATTTACCATTTTTTTTAAATGAATACCGTCTCGTGATAATTACAAACACAACAAAAAAAGAATCAGCCAATTCGGTTTAGCGGTTCTCAAGTTATGGGGGAACATACATGGTCAACTCATTTTAATTTGTATAGATTTGAGATTTTAAGGATTATGGATAATAATAAGTGCCTTTAACGGGCATTCAACCGTTTCAAGTGCGCTGGTAAATATTGCAGTCCTCTATTTATATTAACTAATATCGAAAAAAGTATGAAATAAATGATAAAACTTTCAAAACTAAAATGGTATTCACTAGAACTAAAGTAAAATTATGGAAAGTGCTAATGATTATGGTATGTTGAGCAGATAAAATTTACTTTTATGAGAAAAATGCTTTCAGCATTGCTACAATTATTTATTAATGCAAGACTTTTGAATACTGCTGGACTTTGTGCTTTTTGCTTTATCAAAAAATACCCTGTTGATATAAGAGTAATGTGATTCAGTATAAATAATCCAGAATGCTTTTAAAAACTTCTTGTTAATTATCTTCATTACTTTACAGAAAATAGCACCCACGTGTATCTTTGTATTTTATTTTCTATCTTTTAATTAATTTAAATTAATTTTTGAGATGTATTCTCAAGATTATCTATTCGTTTGCGATTGATATAGGAATTCACAAGTCATAAAATATTAAAAGTATAAAATAGATACGTATTTATTTATTTATCCTACTTTTTTTGCGTTTTGGTTGGAAAAACATAATTCTAAAGGTTCATAAAATATATTAAAAATTTATGGTTTGTGAAGAGGTATGCGTTGATGATGCAATACGACGGCTATCGCAGTCGTCTTGCATCATCGAGGTCCTAGGTTCGATTCCCAGTTGGGTCGAGAAATTTCATTAGAAATTTTTGCATCGCAGTAAAGAATCGTTAAGAACGGTCAGGAACCGTCTGGAGTTAGAATGATATTTTGGGTGCCATTTACTTATTAAATAATAAATATTATTTAAAAATTATTTAACAACAATACGCCATGAGATACATGCCATTGTTATGAGATGAGATGTAGAAATAAAGAAAGTATGATATGCAAACTATGTAAGTACACTGAATGGCCCCTCCATAGGAAGAAATGCTGGTTCACCTAGATAATGTATAGCTATACGTATGCAGAAAAAGTATTGACAAATTAATAGCTCTGAGTTTTATAATTCACATGTGATTAGAAATTTTGTGAAAATAAATATACAAAATTAAAAAAATATAATGTACGTTACCTAAACATTCCATAAGTTAATACGTTGAACAAAGTAAATATGTATGCTATTATCATTTTCATATTTTTGCCAACAGTTTTTGATATAACAAACTGTAAAACTGCTGCATCGGATGAAAACAAAGAGACAAGTATATTTTTAACACTACATCTTGTTTTCAGAATTAAAACAGTATTACTTTGCTAACGATACTTGTGTTTATAATTTTTCTTTTTTATTCGAAGCTTTTATCGTAATGGCATGATATATGAACCAAGGGAAGGTAGGTATGAGACTTTTTTTCATGGAAATTTGTAATGTTTTTAACTTAGTTTTGCTGAAAGAAGTTAATCTGTAATAAAATAATACGATTCGGTGATTCCAAAGTATGTAGGTTTACATTTTTTGAGAGATTTTTTTATTGCGCTTGCTGGAAGGTATTCTTCATTTTGTGATTGAATTTAAAAGTATAGGATAAGAGTATTTTAGTAGATTACTGGTTTATTTTTCGAAATGGTTTTTATTTATCTATACTTGGAAATACGATGAAAAATTATTTGAAAATAACACGAATATCCCCATTTCGAGAGAAAAATAAAGTGTTTGAGATTAAGCAGTGAAAACTTTCAAGAACAAAGTATAAATTACCACAACTTTTAAAGCACTCTGAATGTAAGTTAAGGTGACAGGATAGAGAAGTTTATTGCATTATTTTAGATAGTATTATAAGAACTCAAGGAAATGCGCTTGTTTAAAAAGATATGTTCGATTGACCAATACGATGATTTGAATATCTTTCGTTGTTAGGTTTACGAATTAGGGTTTTATTATTGAATGTTATTTTTTTTATTTATTTATTTGAAAAATATCACAAAAATACATATTTATTACAAATTTACTAAAATAAACTTAAAAATCTATTGTTTACTATCCCATTAAAAGAGTTATACTTGTGTATGGGATAGATTTACAGTATTCTTAATTTTACACATCTAAACAATAATATACTCAACTAATACTTACTCTAGATATATTCTACTTAACAATTAACTTTTTTTTCAATAAACCTATTTTATTTTTAAATACTCTATAATTCCCTATGTTTTTCAGTATACATATTTTTTATGTATACATAGAGTGCATAATTTAAAAGATCCATGAATTAACAATGTAAGCTGATGGACAAAGTTGATATTACAGCGAGCTCTTATGAATAACTTCATCTAATTAATAACTTTTTTTTTTTACTATTTATCAGGCATTCCACCCAATATTGAGTGATCTTGCTAACTAGTAATGCATTTAATTCTCAATGAATTATAAAAATATCAAATCTTTTTTATTGATAAGGAAAGATTTTATTATTTCTACCTTAAATATTAAAAGTATGATGTACATTTACTACATACCTATGAGAAGATAAGTATAAATAAAAAAAAAACATATTTTATCATACAATTTTATTTTCATTCCTATTTGTATTTTCCCGTAACCCACTTTATTCAATATTGTGAAATAATAATGAAACATTATTAAATAATAATAACATATTATTTTTCTTATGTATATCATTATGATCGTGAATGTTAAAAGACATCCCCCACTGTAAAATTAGTAACAATGTATTATGTTTTAAACAAGCGCTTCATAAAAGAAGCCAATTTGTTTATAGGTAGGTATGTTCCGGATTCTTTTGTTTCTGAAAACGAAAATATCAAACTTGAAATTAAATGAAACAAAAATAAATAAAATGTCATAAGGCATACGTACTAATGCTAACGAAATTTAATGAGTTATATAATTCTATGGTATATACATATACATCTGGGTTTTGTTATAAACCCAAATGCAACCTCATACACCATTCATAGTAAGCTAAAAGCATATAAGATATAGTTATAGAAATTTTTGGATGGTGTATAGAATGTTGCTGAAGGGAAGTAGATGCTGCAAACCTATACCAGAAATGAGAACAATATCACAGGAAAGGCCTATTTCAAAAATCGACCCAAAATGAGTATAGAAGAAGATATTTTGAAGTAAATCGATTTCAATTTATTCAAATACATAATTATAAAATATTCTGACAATTTCATGGAAACAAATTTACTATTTTCATTAATTGTTCATTGAAATCAGGGTATTTCTCACAAGTTGTGTAGCCAGTCAACTATCTGTATGTGATTAACAAGATTCTCCTTAATAATAAGAAATTAACGCTCGGTGGAGTGAGTACTTCATTACAGAACTAAATTTGTAAAATCTCTTGCATAAAATGATGATTAAGAAAAATAAGTGGACCTGCGTTGTACTTGACAGTCCATTTTTCTATCTATAATTTATATCTTTTTTTCTTGAGGCAAGGCACTTGACATCCGATAAATGATGCTACAATTTATAAAGAGAACTCATAATTTTTACTTTTTATACAATTTAAACGTTAAAAGTTAATATTTTTCTATCACTATTTCCTACTGCCAAAAGTGAAGGAATTTTGAAAACAATTACTTACATAAAGAAATATAAAGGAGTTAGTGAAGTAAAAAAATCTAATATTTTTCTTGTAATTTTCTTTTACAAGCTTTTTTTAACATACAATATGTCTGTATATTACATGAAATATAAGTTACATTCATTATTTTTGTCATACAAAAAGCTTGAATATTCCATTATTATAAAAACTACATCCATTTTTTTAAATATAGAATATACAATGCCAAGAAACCTTCAATTGGTAGTAATTTATATTAAAAATAATTTTCTTTTTCGGCATTTACTTAAATAACAATGTAATAAAAATAAGTAAAGATAAGAAGTTTCTACATAAAAGAAAGAAGAAGAGAATTGTGAAAAAAAATTGTTGAATAATTTGAGAAAAAAAACTGTAAAAACGTACATAGTGACATGAAATTTTAATGAGGTTTCAAAAATCATATGTGAAGGATTTTTATTCAAATTTAAAGGAAATATTGGATAACTTATTACTATTAATAAAATTACAAATAATTCATTTCAATAGTATGTCTTCTACATTATTTTGTTACAACAGTGATTTCAAGTTCCATTGTTAGGATAATAAATTAATAAAAGATATGGTTTGTATATATTATTCTGAATTAATTTTGTAATTAATTCTGCCTTACAACAGACTTTAACCTAGTGAGGAGATATATTTTAATTTTTTTATATATATATTAAATTGTTATGTACTTCAGAAAAGCAATAGATTTCTATTTTATATAAAAATTAGGTCACGAAGTTTGGTGTAGGTCAACAGAAAAGAAATTTAATAGGAATTGTAATATTTGAAATAGACTCTTTATAAAATTAATAAATAATCACAATGTTTCATTTGTATTAGAGGTAAATTTGTTTAATTCATAACTAAATTTGCTTATGTCGTGTAAAGCTGTTAATTAGTTTTTTCCAAACCAATTAATAACATTTTCACGGCTTCATGTCCAAAACTCATACGAGAATGCAAATATTTCTATATGTAAATGAAACGGAAATTACTTTTAAACGTGAAAATTGGCAGCAATTGCAAAATATCGATGACATTATGCTGCAACATATTAATTCATTTTCAAGTATCGAATGACATAATTATAAAGGTATCTAAATATCAAATCAAAAGTTGAGTAATATACAGTTTGCCAAACTAATTTCGTAGCTCGATAGACTACGAAAAATCCAGAATTAGAACATTTGATGCGTATGTTATTTTCTTATCTATTATTTTATATTTATACCATCTTCCCCAATTGAAATTCCCAGTGGTCTAAATGAAGTTAGTTATAATAAATATTTTACAGGTCCTTTTGATTCAGATGACGTACGAAGAACACAAGAGTGATCGTGTTTTATCTTGGGAAAGGTTGTTTGACCTATGGCTAGTATCTACGTTTATTTATTTTACTGTTACATAGTTAATGACATCTACAAGGGAAGATCTTTATGCTTTGCCACAAACCATTAAAAAGCTAATATTGACACGAAATGTATGTAGTCAGATAGGTGCTTAAAATAAATTAATAAGAAATAAAACAAATAATAGTGAAACTAACTTTAAAACATTCTAATTATTTTTAACGAACGTAATGAATTTGGGACGGACATGAGTGTTTTAATTATAGATAGTATAACATAGAGTTACTAAGCTCGCAAGTCAGGGAGGGGCAAACCAAGGATTTTCTCTGGAAGGGACAGCAGCTAAGAAATTTTTTATTTCGTTTTTTCAGGATTTGTAAATATCACCAAATTGAAAATTTGATATAGCAGTTCAAATGTTTGATGTTTTCCTCGCATTTTTTCAACAATTTTAACTAACTTCTAGGGGAGAGAGAAGCATTTTCCCACTTTCTGATGATTTTTCATACTTTTTTATGCTAGAATACAATTGTTTTTATTCCCCTACTATTTTCGAGATATAAGGGAAAGGTTAGACTCAGTAAGCCCCTTCTTGACTACGCTCATGTCACAAGTGAACAAACAATGTTATTCGTCATATTATTTTAAAGTCGACACTCAGTGGACATTATATTTTGTACGTAAAACATAGTTCATGTGTTACAATAATGATAATATGAAAAGATAAACATGGCCATTGTTATTTTTCTTGGACCGTTTTTACTTGTGCAAACATAGCTGATGAGAGCACGTTGAGAGTAAATGAGAGGAAAATGTTTGAGAGAATACTTTGAATCAGGTAATAAAAACATGAAGGGTTCTCATATTAAGGCACACCGAAACATTTTTTTCATAAATATTACACTATTAATACAATATTTATGTTATTATTTTTACCTGGCTTCACTATTTACACGTTTTATTAAAGCATTAAAAATTCTCCTCCATTCTCGAGTAGATTAATTATTTAATAAGTATAAAGCACTTAAAACACTGCAAAAAGAAACAAAAATGTGTTGTTTTTTAGTTTCAATTTTCTAGGATCGATGAGCTTTTGCATGTGACCCTTCACATATTAACCCCTTATAATACAGATAGATGTCCAACACATGCGAATATATTTTTGAATGTGTCATTGCTTTTTGGCAAAAGCGCTTCTTGGGAACAAAAAGAACCAACTTTTCAAGTATTTCACTTTTTATATTTCGATAAAATTGGAGTAGATATCAAACGTACTGCAATTTGTCTACTAATTATCCTATAAAAAGTTAAGAATATTCATAATAGTGCGAGATGTTTTTAGTGTTAAACTATACTTAAGAATAGGGAAACTGATTCTGAGATGACGGAGCTTTTGGTTATTTATATTATATTCACTAATGTGTAAGAAATTGTGTTAAATTATTAAAGACTTGGTCGGTGTAAAAACAACGTTTGTTTTGAGAAACTAAAATGTTAACATTTCCTAGATTACCTATAAGATTAAAGTACACATCTTTATTTGTATTTCATTAGCATTAATATTGATTTAATTTAAGTGCTTTATTATAATGGAACACTCATTCCATCTCCACATACAAAATCGTAGTTCTTTAGCAAATATGCAGTCAGCAAATTGAAATTACAGTTTATTTTAGAGATAAAATCAACGAAAGAGATCCTACATTGGACCTTCTTGGAAATCGATTTCTATCCTCTCTAAGGTCAATCTCTGCTGCTGCCTCTCATAGATTATGCTAATGCAGTATATCTCGATATCAACCAAGACCTGTCAAATAAACTTGAGAGACTTCAGAATTATGGTATCCGATTTATTTTCAATCTCAAGAGGTCTGATCCCAGTATCGAGTCAATCTTAAGTGGCTAACTGTGCATCAAAGACGTGAACTTCATATTCTATCACTTGTTTACAAAATAGTCTATTCCACGTCTTCTCCCTATTATTTAAAAGAAAATTTCGAGTATTTAGCGAGCCATGGCCTACCATTGCGATCCAATAACGAGCGTCTTCTGGCAATTCCTACACACAGTACCAATTATTTCTCGAAATCATTCTCAGTATATGGTGCTCGTTGTTGGAATAATCTTCCTTCTTCACATAGAGTTTCACAATCGTTCAATGTCTTTAAATCTTATGTTAAGGAAAAAATGCTATCTTCTAACTCAGTATCCGTTCCCTAGCCCCCCCCCCCCCTCCTCTGATCCATAATCCCTACCACATGTTGGGTGTGTGTCAAATATATTATTTTAAATTTTGTTTTTTTTTTCTTTTGTTGTGTTTTGATATTTTGTATGTTTTTTTTTGTAAGTAAATTTGTTTTTACTAGTTTCATGTCAATGTGTCGTGGTTAGATGGAAGAAATCACTTTATAGTGATAATCTCGCCACTGCACATCTTCCTAGTTTCTAAAATTTTATATTATTTTGTTAACACTGTTATGTAATGATGATGTGCAAAAAGAATAAATAAATAAATAAAGATACACGTTACATTAGTGTTTTTAAGCTTTTCTTTCTCAAAATTGTATAAATAAAGTTAACTTCAAGATGTGTGTAGCTAATAGCTTAAAAGTGGTTTTGAAGTTCATTTAAATTTATCTCTTCCTTAATCACCACGGGTTGTTCCACAAGTGAATGACCAGGTTCATCTCATATAAAAGCATAAAAGCAGTTTCGTCTTTTATAATAAACAAATTGTCCTCTGAACGCTTGAAAAAAGTAATAATAAAGAAAACTCACTGCTTAATTCAGGGTGAAAAGTTTTGTAAGTTGTTTTATAATACTGGAGAGGCGATGGTCCTGGCTGGGACATGTTCTGAGAATGCCCAATGATAGTTAGCCAAAAAGACCGCTGTTCTTCCGTCCGCAAGGGTTCCGTCGGGCCGGGCGTCCCTCGTTCACAATACACCTTTCCTATGACAACGAAATCAGAGTGCAAGGAATGTCGTGGAAAGAGGTGACGCAATTGGCGCAGAGACGTTCTGAATGGAGGAGGCTGGCTTCTGCCCTGTGCTCCTGAGAGGGGCGTTGAGGGCGATGATGTATGATGATGATGATGTTTTATAAAAATTCACCGTCGTTATAATAGTCATGAATCACCCGGCATAGAAAAGGTTTACCACTTTTAGGTAAGTTTTGAGTGTCGTATGATTAAGATACAGACAAGATTAAGATCGTATTTAGATGGTGTTAAGAGTAACCCTGCTGGTCATCATAAAAAAATGTAAAATCTTTTCAATTAACTTTTTAAAGTCGCTGAATCTATTCACTGTAAAGAAATAAAAAGATCGTAGTTAATCTGTCGTATAAAAAATTACAGCGTAGGCTAAAACCTTAAAGCTTTAACCGGTTAACAATGTAAATCATCAAAAAATAAATTAACAGCTCGAAATACAGGAAGTTCTTAAATTTTGTACGAGTAGTTGGAAGGTATTCAGAATCTATGTAAAACAGGAAGAGTTTAAATGTTTTAAATATTCAAGTTTTATGATACGATGAAATTGAACAAGAGAATAAGCTTACAAGCTGTGTCAAATCAAGATGTGTCCTTTTCAAAGACGTAAATGATTAAAAATTACTACTTTTATGGTGAATTTATCGCACAAAAAACTTTTACGAGTGTTCTAATTGTTATTTGCGATTGTAATATTAATTGTGTGTATAATACAAATAAAAACAACATGCCTATTTTAGATTTCAATATTTAAAGTTGATAAATAACCTAATCTGAGTGTAGAGATATATATTATGCATTATTGAATACAATGTTCTTTCAACTGTTAAGAATTTTATGCTGTATTGGTAAAACAATTGATTCATTTTTAATACTAAATAATAAGCAACGTGTTTTTAGTAGGGCACTGAAGTAATGCTCTTATCTTTGGGTCATCAGTTCCAAGTTCAATTTCCGGCTAGGGCAAAACGAAAAATATCCATTTTCGATTTGTTGAAATGAAAAGTTTTAAATAACATATGTCCTAAAGTATAATATGCCAAAAAGGTTAATAAAACAAAATGTAGGTCAACATTTGTAAATTTTCTTAGACATTGAGTAAAACATATTAATTACTCATATTAAAAATTACTTAGTAAGAATGTTATTAATATAATACTACTACTACTACTATACCATCACGGCATATCCCACAAGTGGGGTAGCCAGCAGATCAGCTGCATGTAAGAAACATGCAAACTGTCCTATATATAATATATAATATTAATCAGAAAATGAATTCATTGTAGACTCTATATGAAACCTTTTTTCTAAGATTTCAGGACATACATCAGTGAATGTAGTAAATGGATGATATTCCTATTATTTTCTTTTATGTAATATTCCACTTTGATCTCTCGAAAACGAGTGGATGGCCTTAGAATATAGAATAGAATATTTCTATAGCTTATTTTATAGGTTGTTCTGAAACAAGATTTAATAATGTTATTAGTTCGTAATAAAACCTTTAATTAATGAACTTCCTAAGCAAAGAATAGATAATATAATTGATATAAAAGATTTGGATAAATCATTAAGCTTACGTAAACTAAGTTTATTATATGTTTCAGGATAAATTTGACCTTTGGAATTCGTTAGTATAACAACCGTTATCATGTCAGCTTTTCGTTATAATATTAACCCTCTGACTACCATCGTTCTCAAGCACATAAATAATTTTATTAACGTGAATATTGAGTGGGCCCTGAGCATTAAATAGTTCCATGACTCGCTACTATAGGGAATCTGAGCATTACCAATATGTATGCCTGTTTTCTCTAAGACAGCTAAGGGGTGGGTCTCAAGATTGAAAATTTTCATAAGATGGGTCGAAGTCCAGTCAACTTATAAAGTATTGTAGGCACTGGTATAAAGTATTGTATTGTTGGAGTTTCCAACCGATTTAATTTCAAAATTTTGGATTTCTTTTTTGACCTTGCTTGACTTGTTATCAAATTTTGATTTATAATTCAAATATATTTTGTGGTTTGACGTGTTTTCATTACATTTATAAATATATCGTGAATTAATAATAACGAATTCCAAAATTATTGGTTTCTTTGTACAAATACATGCGGCTTCCTCAAATTTGCTAAAAGGTAACCATATAAATAATTCAACACAAATTATCATAATAATTATATTTATTATACATAAAAATAGGACTCTTTAACTAATTATGGTTGCGAGAGGGTTTAGTTTTTAACATAACATTATTAAACTATTAATTTTTTCGGTAGTCACTTGGTGAAAGTTCATTTTTAATAAATTTTGTTATAAAAATAAAATCAAAAACACTGTTTACTTTCACTTGTTATAACAAGTGAAAGTAAACAGTGTTTTTGATTTTATTTTTATAACAAAATTTATAACATTATTTTTAGAAAATGTTATATGGCCGGTTTCAATAATCTATCTATCCGTGACTGTCGATTGAAATGTATGATTTAAAATATGGAACACAATAGATTTCAATCGACAGTAGCGGATAGATAGGTTATTGAAACCGGTCTATAATGTCGTTATCATCTGTCTTTGTTTTCTCTCAATGATTTTTACCACAAAAAGTTATTTGTAGAGGATAACAAATATTAGCTTTAGTAATTTATTTAAGAATTTATTCTACCAATTTTCTAACCATTGTTCAAAAAGGTTTTGCATTTTTATTTACATTCATACATACATCTTCTTCCCCTTGTCCTAGTTGGGTCGGGGGCCAGTTGCGCCTAGGTACCTCCTCCAGAGATCCCTGTCCACCGCTGCTTCCAGGACCTCTGGCCAAGCATTTTTATTTAAGCTATCAAATTGTCGACTAGACTTTATTTGGAAAAAATGTGTTGATCATGTTGAAATAATTCTTGATCCTTGAAGAAATTCAAGTCTCATATATTTTTATTTTCAGATACAAATAAGGATTTCTTTTCTTAAAAAATGTATATAAAAATATTTCATAGTTAAAATATATAATGCAGGGAATGAATTTTCCTGCTAGGAAATGTTTACTAAACTTCGAATCTCATGAGGCACCTTATCAAGAAGCCTATGACATGTATGATATTTCATCTTATTTATATTTAATTAAGGATATGAAACAGCATCTTTATATAAAGTATATCAACTTTACTGATACACACGTATAATATTACATACCTTAATAATTAGGACGACAAATATGGTGTCTTTTCGTTGGTATATAGAGTTACAAAATTATAAGAAATATTGTGTTAGTATTTATTTCCTAATATTCAATGAAAATTATGAAATTTCTTCCTGATTACACTAAGCTGGGATATGTTTGTGTGTTAAAAGTGGGAATCGAACTCAGTTTAACCTCCGCTTGAATGTTCTACTTGACGCCAATCCTATCGTTCATTCTCATACACATTTCAATTTATCTATCTATGTTATCATGCCATGGTATTATATGACCACAAGGGCGGTAGCCAGTGGACTAACTTCATGTAATAAACATGCAAGTTGTCCTATCCATGCTAATTAAAATTAAAACACCAATCAGATATCTCAGTTGGAGAACCATGTTTAGACAATGTAACATTGTGCAAAATGTAATCGGAAGATTAAGTCAAGTCAGGAGTCAATTCGTAAGTGTTCGGACGCCTTTTCCGCTTCTTCCGATTACATTTTGCACAATGTGCTTCTCCAATCGAGTTATCTGATTGGTTATGTCCGGTTAAACAATAAAAAAAAAATAAGTAAATATTGTAAACATTTAAAACACTTAGGATGTGTGATAGACTTTATCACTCATTGCTCAATTAAACACGTGCAATGTAAATATAGATTTAAAACAAGATTTATTAATTCAAGATTATATTTCAAAATCATTGATAATTTATTCAGATAAATTCTTTATTATATTAAAACTTTATTTAAATTATAACGTTGACCAGCTTGTTAAAAAAGTCTCAAAAATTAAGTATGCCTGACTACCTACATCTCTTAAGATAATTAAAGGGCAAATGAGAGAAAGACAATAATGCAATCAAAAGGAAAAAATTGTGAAACAAAATTTAAATGCCAGTATAATTCAAATTTATTAGTATTAGTTAAGGTTGATTGGATTACGTAATTAAGGTACCTATTCATTTTTTTTACAAATTTTGAGTAAAAATAATGCGGCTATCTTTTTAACAGAATCTTTAAAACTTCAATATCTTCACATTTATTTTTCTCAATACCATCATGATATTGAAGAATAATTTTCAAATAAATGAGTAAAATAATAAAATAAAAATAAATATGATTAGAAAATGAGTTTAATTCACAATGTATTTAAATTATCACTTGATATTTATATGTAGATCTGCGACCGGTTTCGATACGCTAGTACCATTCACGAGCAGAATATAAACTTTTCACGATATTTCAGAATATAAAGTTTATATTCTGCTCGTGAATAGTACTAGCGTATCGAAACCGGTCGCAGATCTACATATAAATATCAAGTGATAATTTAAATACATTGTGAATTAAACTCATTTTCTAATCATGTCGCGTAATTATCACATAGTGAATGCCAAAAACATCGAAAATATTAAAAATAAATAATTTATAACTTAAAGTAAGTTTGAAGTGATTTTGCTAGACAATGAGTTCAATACCTCTATGAACAATTTTTTTTAGTACAGTGTAAAACATACTTTACAATAGCATCAACGTCAAAAAGTGTGCTTAAAGCATATGCTGATTCTTCCTGCTAACCCGATGATTTAAAAACGATAGAAAGAGAGCGAGAGAGTTTTATGGGATAAAATAGAAAGATATAACATCATCATCATTATCATCATCGCCCTCAACGCTCCTCTCGAGAGCACAGGGCAGAAACCAGCCTCCTCCATTCAGAGCGTCTCTGCGCTAATTGCGTCACCTCTTTCCACGACATTCCTTGCGCTCTGATATCGTTGTCATAGGAACGGTGTATTATGAAAGAGGGACGCCTGGGCCGACGGAACCCCTGCGGACGGTAAAGAAAGATATAAAGCATTCTCTAACTTTGACCATGGAGCACTGGGAAAAGAATTCTCCCACTCTTTTCCGTAAGTTTTTGAGTGTTCTGTTAAAGACATGTGTTTGAAAAAATAAAGAAATTTTACATCATAAACTCAGCGACGAGTATACTAGTACGCGAAGTTAATAAAGTCATTTGGAAGTTAACTACATATTGTGTTATTATGTTATTGCCATGCATCCTGATTTTTAAAATTTTTTGTTGGCACGAAGAGGACAGCTGGATATGCTGTGATTGTGTAGTAGTAGTAATAGAAGCTAAGCTTTATATGAAGTCATTGAACTACGTCTCTAATGAGTAACAAAACTTTATATGTGTATAAACAAATAGTACGAGTATATATGCGATGCGCTATGATGTGATGTTGATGTCCAAAGTTTTGTATGGTCACATGACGACTATTGTGAATTTAAAATACTCATTAGTGTCTTATATTTAGTATCAAAGTTAATTAATATTATCTCCATTATTGCTTATCGAATTACTGACGTACTCCTTGTCGTCTCCAGCGAAGAATAGTTCTCCTGCTCAATTCATAAGTTTTCAAGTGTCGTCTAAGTGATAGACGTTCGTAAAGCATTACAGATATGCCACCAATCTTGAGTGCCTTATTTTTTATGCCTTGGAGAAAAATCCTGCATGTTTGTAGACACGAAGTTAATCCACTAAATAAAATACATAGAGAGAAGGATAGACAAAATAACGGGAAATGGGGTATACAGTGCTTAAATATTGTACGAATCTCAGTGGAGGGATTTCACGTCTGTGATTCAGCAAAAAGGAATGTCACCTATGTATCTGAATAATATTTATTACTTATTGGCACTGAAAGAAAAAGTCTTATGTTATTTATATGCTGTTATTCATTGACTATTTCACTTGTGGGATATGACGTAATGGTATAGACAGTGAAACAAATGAATAAAAATATTAAATGGTACGATATAAGTCTATACGAGAAATATTAAATTTGAACAAACATGTTTTTTTTTAATATTCGTTTTATGATATTTATTCTATGTGGAAAACATTTAAAAAGTAGTTTAATATTAAGATATAAAATATTTTATATTAACTGTTTTCTTAAGTTATAATACTGTCCAATCCTTAAGCAAGGGGAATCTTCACAGTCTTGATATTTCTGACAAGCAAGATAAATATGGCGCGACCGAAATATTTCATGTAAAGCTAAAGCACTGTATGAATTTCTCCACTGAACGTAATATTTTTAATATTTAACTTAAATGTCGAGATAAGGCATTTTAACTTGTAGAATAGTAATATTATATTGCTACATGCCAAATATTTTAAATCAGGGGCCGTGAACAAACCGCACTTGGCGATCGACTACTGGCAAACTTTTCGACAATCTACCAACAATGTACCATGTAATTATGCGTTATTGTTGCGGTTATTTATTGTCGAAAATTCGTTTGTAGTCGATCGCCAAGTGCGGTTTGTATAGGGGGTCAGATACATCTATCGTGGTACAGATCTCGTATGGGAGAAGCATGCTTATATATTGAAAATTGTTAGCGGTCATTATAAAAATACGTATGAATAAGTTGTCTAAGGTATTATTAAAGATTCTTTGATTCACATTATGTACATCATTGTATAAGTAGATCTTTCAAAACCTTAAGACGTGATACACTTATGAATATGCATTGATGTGTGTATAATTTATAACTGATAATTCATAGGTTTCGAACTATTAGATATGTACATTCGCTGATATCATTCTCTTTCGAGATTTTGGATAGAGTACGAGTATGAAAACTGACACATTGATTTTTATATTTAATTTTATGTCCAATCCTAAGAATAATTTTATGACTAACATCAGATGGCTCATTGCGTATTATATAAAATCAATATCATACTTAATATACAATTCACTGATAATATTATGGAAAGAGGCAGCTTACCATAATTTTTGATTTATATGAAGGCTATGAAAAAAGAAAATGATCGATAAACTATACTAAAGATAGCAAATATTATTTTCGATTCAATGGCCTGAAATGGATTGAAGAAATAAATATATCTTGAAGACGGGTTGAATACTGATGATTCACAAAATAGTTGTTATATTTTGCATGCCGCATGAATTTATATCTAAATTACTTACAGTTATTAAAAATATAAATTTAATATTAGTTTTAGATGTTTCTAAGCTTGAATAACATTTCCACGCATTTCCAAGGTTTTTCCATGAAGTTTTTAAAACCCACTTTCTTTGCTCAAGAAGGCAATTATTTTTTAAAATATTTTTCTACGCTAGGTAAATCAAATTACATTTGCTCAACTATTTTGTTTTTATGAAATGTACGATTATTTCTCAGTATCTGTACTCTAACACAGAAAGTCTTTAATGCACTGAAAACAAGTAGAATTTGTTCTAGAAATCGCATTAATTAAAAATGAAATAGAATGCCATAAAATTTAAATTAAAGAAACATTGTCTATTATATACATTGGCAAAGCTTCCAATTTCGGTTGAATCATAATAGAATATTGTTCTCTCTCCATATTGTTCTCTATCTAATTGAAATATCTAAAACTCTTTCCATCGAATAATATTTCAATGAAACAAAATCTAAATAAATTGTTACCTTTACATTGGATGTTATTATCAAAACATTAAAGAATTTATTATGTATTGAAAAATGTAGGTACAATAATCTGCGTCCTTTTTATGTATGTATTTACCACTCAATAAGAGCAGTCGATACTTAAATATTTACTCGCGGTTCCTAAGTAAAATAGCGGTAGATGATTTATACTAAATATTTAAAGGAAAATCTTGAAACAATTCAAAATTCCAATGTTACAAAGAGCCAAGCTTTGTTATTTATGTGGGTGAATGGATTTAGCTTAAAATCAAATCCTGAATTAGTGGTACAAGCTTTATTTACATAAAAGCTTTTTGGGATAAAATAATAAATACAATGTATATAGCTTTTGATTTGGTATTTTATTTTATATATATTACATATAATCCATACAAAGATTTGAATAAGAAATATTGGGTTTCGCGTCATTGAAATTATTTTATGAGAGAGCGGAATTCATGAGAATTACGAAGGTTAGTCGATTTTAATTATGTGTAGGCATTCATATTTTGAGTTATTTATATACAATTATACAGAGCCTTGAAAAGTATTTGAGATGCATATTGTTTTCTTGTGATTTATTTAATCCTTAGAAGAAAATAGAAAAGTTATTTACATTATTTCTTATGATTGTCGTTTGAAATATAATATATATGTTCGTAAAAGTCCAAGTATAATACATTGTAAATAACATCTTAGATTAAGTGATGAAGAATGGCATCTTAAATGGAACAATTCTTTAGATTGACCTTAACTAAAAATATCAATCGGAGTTTATTTATTCGCCTTTTAAATTTTGTGAAAGAAGGAGATAGAAAGCAGTCACTGAACATTCATTGGATTGGCCTAACATGATTTGGATACTCCCATTGTCATATTGTTTAATTATGAGAGGACAACAAGTATGATCATAGCGACGCAGTAAGTTTATTGTCAATCGCACTTGTGCAGTACCTCGATGTTGTGACGTTAAAGATATATAAGTAAACAGTACATAAGTCGTCTTCATATATTTTTGCAACTTTCACGAATAAACAGGGAATTAATTGTTGCGTTAACAACGGATCAAATCATTAATTTATAATAATCAAACTTTGATTATTCAATAAGTAAACAGTATGACCCTCAATGATAAACAAGATGTATAATACACTGTTGTTTTCAGAATTGTAATTCATATTCTAACTACTCTAGAGAATTTCAACAGGTGTCGTTGAGAACTGAGGTTTACATAAGGCATTTACTTGATTGATTCAAATCGATTCTTGATTAATTCTAATTGAATTCACTGGTAAGCATTTCGAGTATCAACACCCTATTCCATGTACTATCTTCTGTTTACGATTGCTTACGAATTCACTAGTTAATTTGCTTGAAGTTTTTTTAATGTCAAAGGCCGGAAATAGAACTACATAATGTCTCTTATTTTATCTTATCATTGGACTATATTAAAGATTCATTTACACGCCAAAGCAACTATAGAACATGGTACAATTCATCAATTCTAGAACATTACATCCACGTCATAATATAAAAATTAAATGAGAATCTTATCTCTAAGAACATTTTGTCGTACCGAGAATTCCCCGAAAAAAAAAGAATTACATATAATTAGAATCGTTGCGTTTGGATTGTTAATTTTTACTAGGAGTTTTAATTTAATTATTGTTTTATTTTGGACAAAAAACAAATGTCTAGGTCATGGGTGGTCAACCTTTTCAAGAGCCGGGCTGAATTTCAGAAATGAGACGTCCTACCGGGCCGTCCAACAAAATTTCTTTTACTATTCAAAGCAAACAAGAAATATATTTTTTTATTTATTTATTGTCTTAAAGGACATAAACAGATAAAATATCGATGTTTTTTTTACAATGAACCATTGTATGAGGTTAAATATAAATCTATTTAAAATTTAACACATGAAACTACCATATAAGGCTTAGAATAAACAACGTCACCTTATTCGGTAGTGCCACGAACGGGACTTGAGCTCGCATCCCTAACCATGAGCCTTCGGCAATTCGTCCGGTAGCTTAATTGGACAAAGCACTCCTCGCAACAAGGTTAGGGATGCGGGTTCATGTCCCATCCAAGGCACTACCGAATAAGGTGACGTAGTTTATTCTAAGCCTTATATATGGTAGTTTCATGTGTTAAATTTACAAAGAAATGTATTGTTTATTCATGAAGATGTAAAAAAATTATACAAAAAATAATAATAAAAATAAACAAAATACATATAATATACGATAGAATGATCTTTTGGTGGTTTTATGTACACTTAAAGAAAAAAATGTGTGCATATGGTTCTTAGGTCACAAGTAGAAACGCTTGGTCCAGATTATGCAGACTTGATTCTACAGGATGGATATAATGTGCAAAACACTATTCAATATTTTAGAAATCTGAGGAATTTTATTTCTACGAATCTATTCAATACAGGAAAGTATGCTTGAAGAATATTGTATTAATATTATGGGAGAAAATATAATTTCCATAACTATAGTTCATATATCTTATTTTTAGAATTCAAGTTTCAATGCCTTATTAGTAAAAAATGATACTTATAACAAATCGAATGAAATATTTTTTATTTACAAAACTTATTTCTTTGACTTTTTTAAAAAAAATAACAGGCACACGCGCGGAATAAATTGTAAACAATATTTGAAACAAAAAGTTCTGATAAGTATTGATAATATTTACGTCTGCAGATAAAATAAAGTTAAATTTATTTAATACATAAACTTTATTAGCAGTTTTGAAGTAAACTTTTTACATGTCTCAAATCTTTTATAATTTGTATGATCAAGGGGAATATAAAATATTGACAGTGTAAAAAAGGTAAAAGTAAGAGTTTGAACCGATAAATCGAAAAAAATAAGAATCCTCTGTTCACTTGGGAACATTAATACATACCGATAAAACGGAAATATAGGCTTATACAGTTACTTGCTTCGTTTTGTACTAAAATATTAACAATTGCCATAAATATAGAAAAATAACATTTTATTATTATTCAGTAAAAATAAGATCATTTGTATTTCTTTTAAATAAAAACTAATAATTTTCATAAACTATGAAAGAAGAAAGATCGTGTTTACAACATTGTGGCCTAAAATGTGATGTTTTATCGTTTTTCATATTGTATCTTTTTTGTGTACCATTTATTTAAATATGTGTAATTAAGAAGTAAATGGTACCAGAGTGATCATGATAATGTCCAATATTTTTTAGTTTAAATTAATTTACATAATATTAAACTACTCCAATCATTAAGCCATCATTGCATAGCCGTTGGACTTAGTGCAATACAAATGTCGTCTTCTTTATATGTACATTTGATTTTCTGGATGGGTGACATTTATTTATTTATTCATTCTTTACTGTACATTGATTACAAACAATTACATAAAAGGTATACATTCAAATTAAATACAATCAATATACAGAGGGCGAGATTATCGCAAAGGCGCGATCTCTTCCAACTAACCCGACATACCTTATCGCGCAACTGAAGTTGTTAAATATTTAATCTGTGATGTTTTACGAATACCTCCTTTTTAAACTCGGAAACGTCAAAAAAAGTGAGTGATCTTTTTTCTGAAGTTTCATAGAGACTTTTTTAACTGTGTCTATCTTTTCAAAGAAGTAAAAGATATTTTCACGGATTGCGTCATACTTCGCATCTTCGTTATTGTCTGTTTGAGCGGAGATAAAATGATAATTTGTTGAGTTTTGCATAACATGTCTAAAGTTATGTAATAATTTGATTAACATTACGCAACTTCAGATGGCACTTCAGGGTTTAAGATAGATCTATTTAGTAATGATGTTGTTCTGAAGAAGCGATACAAATTACTATTACATATTATATAAACCTCATTTGTCCATTGGGATTTATAAAATGTATTTCGACTTTACTTCCAACAAACAACCAACTGTCGGTTATAATATATTCAAAATTGTTGCGAAGTTGTGCGTATATTTATAAATCGAAGAATAAATACTTAAATATATTTGTAAATGTGTGAACTTACATGCTTCTAATAATGTGAACTTATACAACTCGTTTAAAGTTTTTATAATAATATCCTCTATACTAAAGAGCAATGGTTAAAAATCACATTCAAGTTGCTTATATTGACTTTAAACCATGTTGACATTGGATTTGGTAGGCTAACATTGCCTCAGTATATCGCTAGTATACACATAAATATATCATTTCTGGCACCTTAATTTTTCATTCATTTTCATTAAATCGTATATAATAATATGAAAATTTCTACAGCGCCGTTTTGTTACTATATTACTTACAAGCGTATGTAACCCGGCATCGCTCGGGTTTAATTAAATAGAAAACCTTGCAAATACATGGGTTAAAACAACAAAATCTTATTGAAAAAAAAACGGAGTAAGCACTTACGTGGATAAAAGAAGTAAAAAGCTCTTCCCAATGAGAAAACTTAATTTTTGACTCCCTACATGCCCATAGCTTAGTAACAATAAATAGGTAGGTACCTACATCATAAAAAGCATTGCAAATCTCTAAATGAAAAATCTTGAAGTTTGATACCTCACATGCCCATATTTAGGTAAAAAAAATAGGTAGGTACCTACATCGAAAAAAGTGCTGAAAAACTCTTCCCAATGAAAAATCATGAAGTTTGATACCTCACATGCCCATACTTAGGTAAAAAAAATAGGTAGGTACCTACATCGAAAAAAGTGCTGAAAAATTCTTCCCAATGAAAAATCATGAAGTTTGATACCTCACATGCCCATACTTAGGTAAAAAAAATAGGTAGGTACCTACATCGAAAAAAGTGCTGAAAAACTCTTCCCAATGAAAAATCATGAAGTTTGATACCTCACATGCCCATATTTAGTTAAAAAAAATAGGTAGGTGCCAACATCGAAAAAAGTGCTAAAAACCTCTTCCCATTGAAAAATCTTGAAGTTTGACACCTCAGATGTTCACATTTATGTAAAAAAATAATAAGTAGGCACCTACATGGAAAAAAAAGTACTAACAACCTCGTCCCGATGAAAAAGCTTGAAGTTAAGAAATTCCACATATTGGTAGGTACCTACATGGAAAAAGTGCTAAAAACCTCTTCCAAATGAAAAATATGTGAGCTCGACACCTCGAAAGCTCATATTTTATTTAGAAAAATAGGCGGGTACCTACGTGCAAAAACTACTAAAAACCTCATCTTAATGTAAAAACTCGAAGATTGTCATCCCAAATTTCTATAAGAAAAAAAGGGTAAACATCCCTTTTCGTGAAAAAATTGTAGGCACATAAATGTTAAAATATTATAATTGTCCACATTCGAATTTGTATTTTTGGTTTGCAGTGCATAAATGGGTATTTGCTATGAAATTAAAAAAAGTCAAGAATAAATTGTCATATAAGTATTTACTCTTTATTCCCAAAAAACTTTAAAAATGGATTATCTGCATCCTTCAATATTTCAGAATATTTTACTATCAAATATTTCATAATTTATGTAAAAAATATTAGGTGAAAATAAATAGGTTCCCACTCATTGAAAATCATTTAACATTGTTTATGGATTTTATAGGTAAAACTATTATTATTCTACAGTATAGTTTTCTATGGTTTCATAATGTCTTCCATTATGAAAATAGCCCAATATGTCAAAAATATGCAATTTTTATTCACGTAATTCAAGAGCTTTTCTCATTAGCAAACACGATATTTTATTACGAAAATAAACCCTAAATATTTAGTTTCAGAATTGTTGTATTTATTGTTACATCCATTTTGATATTAATTCAATACAATGAAAAATGTTTGACTGTGAATATTGCTATTTACTAAATCTTGCATTAATTTTACATACATTTTGTTGCTAATTTTGTGACATGGTCGCATTAAAATTAAAATATCTTTATCAATACGTAAGATATTTAAAATGTTTTTAGCCTTAAACCTGCCCAGAAGATGAGACCTTGTATAGAGTGTATTATTTTACTTCGGTCTTTCCTAATTTCCGAGTCCATTAAGGACATACGTACATACATACATACATACATACATACATACATACGAACGGACTCAAATATTTATGTGTGGATTATTTATTACTAGTTTATGTAACCCGGCATCGCTCGGGTTTAATTAAACAGAAAACCGTGCAAATATATGAGTTAAAACGACAAAATCTTATAGAAAAAAAAATGGAGTAAGCACTTACGTGGATAAAAGAAGTAAAAAGCTCTTCCCAATGAGAAAACTTTATTTTTGACTCCCTACATTCCCCAAATTAAGTTACAAAAAAAAGGTAGGTACCTACATCAAAAAAAGTGCTAAAAACCTTTTCTCAATGAAAAATCTCTAAGATTGATACCCCACATGCCCATGTTTACGTAATAAAAAATAGGTAGGTACCTACATCGAAAAAAGTGCTAAAAACCTTTTCCCAATGAAAAATCTTGAAGTTCGACACCTCACATGCCCACATTTATGTAAAAAAAAGGTAATAAGTAGGTAGGTACCTACATGGAAAAAGTATTAAAAATCTCGTCCCGATGAAAAAGCTTGAAGTTAAAAACCTCTTCCAAATGAAAAATATGCCTATATTTTATTTAGAAAAATAGACAGGTACCTACGTGGAAAAACTACTAAAAACCTCATCTTAATGTAAAAACTTGAAGATTTGTCATCCCAAATTTCTTTAAATAATATCCCATTTTGTGAAAAAAATTGTAAGCACATAAATGTTATATAATTGCCCACATTCGAATTGGTATTTTTGGTTTGCAGTAATACCAACATGCGTATTTGAGCGATTTGCCATGAAATAAAAAAAAGTCAAGACTCTGTATTCCCCAAAAAACCTTAAAGAGCGGATGTATCTATCTGCATCTTTTAATATTAAAGAATATTTTACTTTCATGCATGTAAAAAATATTAGGCGAAAATAAATAGGTTCCCACTCATTGAAAAATCATTTAACATTGTTTATGGATTTTATAGGTAAATCTATTTTTTTTCTACAGCATAGTTTTCTATGATTTCATAATGTCTTCCATTATGAAAATAGCCCAATAATATGTCAAAAATATGCAATTCTTACTCACGTAATTCAAGAGTTTTTTATCAATAGCAAACACGATATTTCATTACGAAAATAAACCTTTAATATTTAGTTTCAGAATTGTTGTATTTATTGTTACATCTATTTTGAAATTAATTCAATACAATGAAAAATGTTTGACTGTGAATATTGCTATTTACTAAACCTTGCATATATTTTTCATACATTTTGTTGCTAATTTTGTGACATGGTCTCATTGAAATTGTAATATCTTTATCAATATATAAAATAATTAAAATGTTTTTAGCCTTAAACCTGCCCAGGAGATAAGACCTCGTATAGAGTGTATTATTTTACTTCGGTCTTTCCTAATTTCAGAGTCCATTAAGGACATACATACATACGAACGGACTCAAATATTTATGTGTGGATTCAAGGGGTTATTATAATTTCTGTGTTTTGAATCTACTGAAACATGTCGAAGGCTTATTACCGCGTCTATAAAATAATACATTTAATAATAATTTTGCTTTATTTCGTTTCTTGTTTAAGTACCATCTATCGAATAGCTTTCAAAATTAAAAAATCGGATATACCTGTATGACATCTTTTGACAAATATATTAAGGTTAATGTGATACCTATACCGTATTTTTTCACAAGATTCGAGTATGAATAAATTATACAACGTTTTAATGGAATTCCTTTTTTGATTGTATGGACTCACTATCAGAAAAAGGATTAAATTAAATACTTAATTTAATACAAAATTTATAAGAACCTTCAGAAATGGGGTTTGGCTGAGAGCACGGTGTGTGACTATGGAGAGGAACAAAAAATTGGGCACCTCCTGACATGTCCAATGGCTCCCATACAGTATCACTGGGAGGAATTCGTGGAGCGAACTCAACTGGGGGGAGTTTCAAGATAGATCGTGGCTTTTTGAGAGGGAATGAAAATTTAGATTTTTATGTTTGCTGACCGACACAAAAAGAAGAAGAACACAAAATTTTAATAGATTTTTTTTAAATCAATTTAATTAAAAAAACTAATAGAAATATTTCCATCAATAATTTTATTTTTTATAATTTAAAATTTTTATAATTTTAAATTATATTTTTTTTAAGAAATTTCGTTTCATCTTACCTTGTGTTTCATAGAATAATTGCTTATTTACAGATAGTGTCTTTAATCAACTTGATGACCTATTCCCTAAGTGTAGCCAAGATTAAACTTGTGACATAATATTTAAGCTAGAATTATATATTATAATCTTTCCCATATCATTCATTATCACTAAATTTAGGAATATAATATACATAACCATTTAAATTACTGCGTATTATTATTGTAGTTTAAAAATAGTTTCTTTGATTGGATGATTATGAGATTCACAACAACATATTCGATGAATCTCGCGTAATGAATTCTTAAAATACCTTTATTACGCATTGTACTTAGTTAATAATATTGTTGTATTATATTATATAAGAGCAAGTAATTGCCATATTACTCGCTGGTTGACATTTTGTTATGATTAAAATTATACTTTTTTGTAGGTAAACAAATTTAATATGATTAAAACTGACTGAGATTGAAAATTATAGTTCGCTTTTGCATAGCTGAAATTACGTTATAAATGGAAAAATATGTTCTTTCATAAGTTATATTATTAAATTTTGTTGTAAAACACATTCAAACCAATCAGAGTCATTTCGTAAGCATTGGAAAACGTTAGTACTTTCTTTTTCCTGTTTAAAAGTGATTTACATCGTGTAGATAATATTTTCGAGATAGTTTTATGTGAAATCTTCTCGTATTGCTGTAAAAGTAGTTGAACACCATGATCTGATTGACATAATTATGCCTTATAATATTTAACCATAGAATAGAATATAACATAACCCCCGCATATAACGCATATAACCCCCGCATATAACCCCCGCATAACCCCCGCAATAGAATATAACCCCCGCGCTCTCTTCGGATGTTGCTCGGTCATTATTGCCCTTCTGTGCCCTGACCCTTGGTGATGGATCGGTGGTGGAGTGGTGAGCTTGGAATGACTGGAGAGGGATGTGTTCTGGATGTACCTTGTCGAGGTGCGGGGGCTCCTGATGTTGCTGCTGTGGTACGCCACGGTGGGAATGTCAGGTCGAAATGCCAGAATTGGGGGGAAGGGTCGCGGGGGGACACTCGGGCAGCAGCGGTGTCTCGGTACTCTTTTCCTAACACAACAACATAGGACACACAACATCTATGTCCACTGCGGTGTGGAAAGCAATGGCAAACTACTGCACTACACTGCCAAGAAAACCTTCATGTATGTATAGCTCAGATAGAAATGGTAATGTGTCAGGTGACCCGGCTGACGCCCGGCGCTGTGTTGGGTCCGGGCTACACGGTGTGAAATGGACTACCGGCCGCAATCCTGTGCCACGGCAGGCAGGATGTGGAGCAAGGACTACTGCTGCAAATAATCATCTGTCACATCATGACACAATCAAGATAGCCACATGGAATGTTCGTGGCATGATCCAAACAGGTAAACTCAACATAATAGAAGCAGAGATGGAGCGCTGCAACATAGATGTACTGGGAATAAGCGAGACACATTGGAGGAAAAGCGGTCATTTTGATTCAGAGAACAATAACAGGGTGTATTTTGTGGGACCCGAGGAGTGCAGCCGTAATGGAGTGGGGTTCATCATATCCGCAAAACTTAAGAACACCGTGTTAGGGTACGAGACCGTGAGTGATCGCATCATTAAGATCAAACTGCAGGCGCAACCTTATCCTCTTAACATTGTACAAATATATGCCCCAACATCAACAGCATCGGATGAAGATATAGAAGCCTTCTATGGGCAACTTGAATCCAGCATAAGAACGATACCCAGTAAGGAAATAACTATACTGCAAGGCGATATGAATGCCAAGGTGGGGAAGAGGAGAGACTGTGACACTGTAGTAGGTGACTACGGCCTTGGTGCCAGAAATGCAAGAGGAGACAGGTATGTTCAGTTCTGCACAGAATATCAACTTTCAATCATGAATACATTCTTCAAGCAACACCCAAGACGTCTTTACACTTGGTCATCTCCGGGTGACAGGCATCGAAATCAAATAGACTTCATCACAATTAGTAAAAGGTGGCGCTCAAATATCACAAGTGCAAAAACACTTCCAGGGGCCGACTGCGGCAGTGATCATCAACTTTTGGTAGCTAACTTTAAGATCAGATTAAAAGCGATAAAGAGAGTGGAAGCACTGCGAACACCCAAACTAGACGGGCAGGCCTTAGAGCACTTTAAAAGAGGGATAACCACTAATATCGATAACTTTGACGAGGACCCCTTTGAGCCAGCAGATGCTACATGGAATAAACTTAAATCCGCTATTCTAACGACAGCAAACGAGGCCCGTCCTCTAAATGACACCCAGCCCAGAAGAAAAGAGTGGATTGGTGACGGGACATGGGCATTGATACTACAGCGTAGAGCTTTAAAAGAGCAAGGTATACATAACAACAGGCAACAGTATAGATCATTGCACCGTCAAGTACAAAGAGCATGCAGACGTGACAAGAATGCATACATAAATGCTGTATGTGAGGATATTGAACATCTAGCTCATACAGTGCACACTAAAGATATGTTCCAGAAGATCAAACTCCTTACCCGTGAATTTAAACCAAAAACGTGGATTGTCGAAAATGAGAGAGGTGAACCTCTAACAGAGCAGGAAAAGATACTTGATAGATGGAGTAAATACTGCCATGAACTCTACTCTGACAATTCAAATGACACGGAAGTGAGAATCGAAATGGATTATGACAGGGAACCCGACATATTGTTGGAAGAGGTCGAATACGCTATTGCAAAGCTGAAAAACAGGGCGGTGGGTAACGATGGAATATCTGCTGAACTTTTGAAAAACCTTGGACAAAATGGCAAACGACTTCTTCACAATATATGTCAAAAGGTCTGGAGAACTGGCCAATGGCCCACAGATTGGACGGAGTCAGTCCTAATCCCACTACACAAGAAAGGATCCACGCGCAAGTGTGGAAACTACAGAACAATTTCCCTTATGTCTCATGCCAGCAAAATCCTACTGTCCATAATAAATAGAAGGCTGGAGAGGTTCATTGATCACCAAATCCCCAGAGAACAGGCAGGCTTTGTTGCAGGGAGAGGCACACGGGAACAAATCTTGAACATACGACAGCTGATTGAGAAGTGCCGTGAGTTCAACACACCGTTGTTGATGTGTTTTATTGACTACACAAAGGCCTTTGATTATGTAAACTGGCAGAGTATGTTCCAGATCATGATGGAGATGGGAGTACCCAAACATCTCACATCACTTGTACAGAACTTATATTTTGAAGGTTCATCAAGAGTAAGAGTCGAAAACGCACTATCAGCCTCTTTTAAAGCAGAAAGAGGTGTGAGACAGGGCTGTATTTTGTCACCGAAGCTCTTCAATCTATATGGGGAATATATTATGAGAAGGGCGCTGGAAGGTTGGAATGGTGGCGTTGCAGTGGGTGGTCAGCGGATATCAAATCTAAGATACGCTGATGATACAACATTGATAGCCAAAGATGAGATCGAGCTGGCAGAGGCCTTTTCCCGTATAGAGAGGGAGAGCGAAGCTCTGGGACTTAAAATTAATAGGAGCAAGACTAAACTCATGATTGTTGACCGAACTGGGAGTTTCCAACGGACGGGAGAACTACGGGATTTGGAACAGGTTGATGAGTTTGTGTACCTCGGCGCGCTGATAACTAACAACGGAAGCTGTAGACCAGAAATAAGTCGTAGAATACAGATGGCTAAACAGGCCATGACCCGACTAGAAAAGATCTGGCGCGACCGAGGCGTAAGCATCAGCACAAAAAAGAGATTGGTGGGGACCCTGGTATTCTCTGTGTTCCTGTATGGAGCGGAAACGTGGACAATGCGTGCCTACGAGAGGATGAGAATTGACGCGTTTGAGATGTGGTGTTGGAGGAAACTCCTCCGAATACCATGGATAGAAAGAAGAACGAATGAGTCAATCTTGTCTGAGCTACACATTACAACTCGTTTGTCTGCAGTATGTCTGAGGAGACTGCTTGGTTTCTTTGGCCATATTGTAAGACGTGAGCCAGACAATTTAGAAAAAATAATAATGACTGGCCGAGTTGAAGGCAGGAGAGGTCGCGGACGTATACCTATGAGATGGTCCGATCAGGTGACGGATGCCACTGGAGCGACGTTTGCGGAGTCACTGCGGCGGGCTGAAGACAGACCAGGGTGGGCCGGACTGCTGCGAGAAGTACCGCATGAAGGTCACGATCCTCAGCATTGAGGGACCGATTAAAAAGAAGAAGAAGAAGAATATAACAAACCAGCGTACATGTGCTTCATTGACCTCACCAAAACATTTGACAGCATTCGATTGAATGATCTTTTAAATACCCTCTCTGAAAAAATGGTACCAGCTTCCATTATCAATATTATCAGAGAAATCAATATAGATGGCAAGACCAAAATAAAAGCCAATGGTTAATTGTCCAAAGCCATCAAAACATCTGTTGTTATTAAATAGGGTGATAGTTTTAGTCCATTCCTGTTTAACTGCATTATGGACAAATTATAGAAGAAGTCACATCTCTGAAACTGGGATACACCATGGGGAAAAAAGGTGGTGGGCAGAATCTGCTGTGCTGACGACGCTACAATTATAGCTGACAATAAAAATGACCTACAGACAATGCTCACCAAATTCAACGAAGCTTGTGCTAAGTATAATATGATCATTTCAGTGCCTAAAACAAAATGCATGACAATCTCGAAAGAATCACTTGAATGTGAACTGAGCATAGGTAACCAGCAAGTCGAACGAGTAACACAGTTTCGATACCTCGGCAGTAAGCTACTAAGTTCTTATGATCTCCCCAAAGAAATACGACCACAAGTAGACAAAGCTTCAGCCGTAGCAGGCTGCTTAAGAGACGATATATGGAGGAATAAAGACATGAGAACGGCCAGTAAGGTTCGCATCTACAAGACATGTGTACCCCCAATACTCACGTATGGCATAGAAACAAGGGCAGACACAACCAAAACCAAAAGCATGCTACGTACAACAGAGATGCGAACTTTGCGAGCCATTGCCGGAAAAAGTCTGCGAGATCGTGTGAGAAATACTGTAATCCGGGAGATATGTGAGGTCCAGGATGTTGTCAGATGGGGAAGACAACGCCGAAGATTTTGGAATGAACATGTCCAGAGGATGGGTAGCACCAGAATCCCAAAGATTGTTCTACATGGACTACCTGATGGACGACGCCTACCCGGAAGACCCCTTAAACGATGGAAGGACAGCTGGGCATCCACATCGCAAGAGGACCCTCCTGTATGAACAGACCTCTGGGTCTAATAAAAGATTAAGAAGAAGAAGAAGAATATTTAACCATATTTTTCATTATTGAGAAAAACCACATTCGTTTTATCAGGACATTGTTAAATTTAATTGTTTTTAATTATCGAAAATAAAAAATATACCTATTATGTTATTGTTTGCTAGCAACGTGTTCTTCATATGCTTTGGTAATTTGTGGGATCTTGATTGGTTTGTTTATTATTGAGTTTTGATTGTTGATATTTATTAAGTTAAACTCTTTGTGTCCTTTAAGACGATTAGTAAATTAAAAGGAAATAATGTCGTTTTTTATAAGATTAAAAAAATAAACACAATAAATAAATAAATGGAAATATTGTATGATCAAAATACACTTTTTTAACCCCATTCTTCAATACTTTTTTTCAATGAATTGAAGAAGAAAACCACGCATTTTTATATTTTTTTATTTCACAAAAAAAAATCAACGCAGGAAAATAAATATGACAGAATTTAAACTAGACAAAATACTTAGTTATTCAAAATTCAAAATGTTCACAAGTTCTCCAGACAGCATTTGCTGGTATGAGGAGAAATTAACTTAGCTTTTTTATACTATTAACTATTGGACACTAATAAACTATTGATAAATTGACACAAAACAAAAAAAAACACAATATTTATTTATATACATTTTTATCTAACAATGAGATCCTATTTATATGGTTTTTAATAAGTCAACAAAATATATTCTGATGAAACATATTATGATAAGGCTTTGGTACTAAGTTAGGATAGCTTATTTCTGTCAAGAAAAACTTATAATCATATATTTTCTTATAGTTCACCAACTTTTTCAGTTGCGGAATAACTTAGTAGGAAGATCGCTTTGAGAAGCCTAATTCCACAGCAAAATGAGTTTGAAGAAATTACTGAGTTAGATATCTCCTCAATTTATACAACAGCGTTGAGAGAGACAAAGAGAAATTATTATTTTTGGACCACGAAAACAAAGCA
The DNA here is from genome assembly GCA_947579605.1 of Athripsodes cinereus. NCBI lineage: Eukaryota > Metazoa > Arthropoda > Insecta > Trichoptera > Leptoceridae > Athripsodes > Athripsodes cinereus. Next base: position 7,759,055 of record OX388315.1, read on the forward strand.
TCATAAAAAATTTAAAGTTCTAAATCATAAGTTTGTCAAGATGAAATGAAAATATTTGAACATAGGTAGCTGATATCAAGCAGTAAATTTTACTGTAGGTAAGTTTAATATACTTTGAAATTTGTCCCATCTAAAACGAGTTTAACTTTACCATTCAATAAATGATAATGGCGCGATTATATTGTCAAAAATGTTTTCCATGCCCTTGCACTCCTCTATTTTTATCTTACTTTTATGACTTGTAAAAACATATGTTCAGCTTACAGATGATTGATTAAAATAATGAACACGGTTCTCATGTTAATATATTTTTCCGGATAATTTATTAATTTTTCTCTCAGTTATTTTGTGAAAATCGTTTTATTCAACGTCACAAATTATTATATAATATAATGTAAGTTGCATGGATTGTCCAAGAAATAAAAAAAAAAACATTTATTTCGGCGGAAAGTATTTTTCAATAATACCTGTATATAAAGATGTAATAAATTAAATAGATAAATAATTTGAAATAAAATATGTTTAACTTTATTTCCATTTTATTTAATCACGGTATTTCTCAGAAGTGGTAGCAAATTATTCGAATTCAAGGATATTTTTTAAAATATATCGTGTACTATAAAAGAGATTAATGTTGATATCAAGTGTTTTATTCTACACACTCAGTACTAAATTTCAGATAACTGAATTCCAGATTAAAGTATTTATGCAAAATCGAAACATAATTGTACTCTTTATGTGTAGCAGCTATTCCTGAGATTTTTATTTTATAGTAAAGAAGATAAATGTATTCTGCAGGGTATGGGCTGACAACTTGTGAGATATAACGGATTATATAATATAAAGACGAAGATAAGATACCAGAAAACTTGTGTAAACACTACGTGGACTTTGTAATCGTATTCAAATTGTTACGTACATAAGAAAACAATTTAATTGGCAGTATAATAATATATTATATTATATTGTTCATACAATTTATTATATAGTTTGAAATATTGAAGTCATATGTATAATGATATCACTAGCTCATACGGAGTAATGCAAAATGCAATGAGGTACATATTATCTTGTTTGATATAAGGATTGTATCAATTTGTTTCAATCATAATAATATAATAAAGTTAATAGAATAAGTTTATCTAATTCCCTGTTGATAAAGCAAATCATATTGAAGGACGCATTGATCACCCGGATAGTTCAGAAGTCTGCAGACTTCAATTTATTCGATTCTTATTTCTACACTGGCAAATTTGTCTACAAGAGAGGTGCTGTATATAGTGGCTGGGCGGCCAAATCCAACACGTGTAGAATCTTTAGACTACACAATTAAGTGTCTCTCTAGCCGTGCGGCGTAAATTATAAACTATATCATAAAATAAAAAAATATTTTAAGCATGACAACATAATGCCATATATTTTAGTGAGACATTGCATGAATGTGGAAGAAGCAAAAGATAAATTTAAGGATTGATTAATGTGGCGTTCCGCTCTCTCTGCCTACTTTTATTGGGATATGGCGAGAGGGTAAAGTATAGTATAGTATTTTACTATTCACTAGCTTCAAGTCGGGTTTGGTTCAGGGAACAATCATTAATTTGAAATTTAATCAAAATAATATTGCATTATTTTGACAAAACGTGATTAATGAAAGGTTCAAATTAGATTCTTATTTTACAACTTGGTATCACAGAAATAGTAATATTTTTGATTGTAAAAGAGAGACAAGTATTATTTACATATATCCAAAAACACTCTCAGTGGATCTATTTTTTAAAAAAAATGGGTATTTTTTTGAGGTTAGGTAATGAATATATACCTAAACATTTAAACTTATGTACAACGATATTCAAACATTCAATAGGTTTTAATGTTATTTCTTATACAATATCGTATGACAATGCTTTATAAAATTATCTCACAATACATCATACAGATTTCATGTGTAGGAGTATGTATAATTAATACTAGTAGCGAGTATGATAACATTTCGAACTAATTAATTACCTACACACTAAAAATTATTCATTTCAGATAGTTCATGATTAACCGACAAGCGGAAACAATACCTGTATTGTATAGAAATCAACCATAGAATTTTGATAATGAATACATTGTATACTTTTTTAAGATATTAATTTATAATGTTTAAATCATAGAAACAATGTACATACATAATTATAGACACATAAGTGTGTGTAAATTAACGAAATTAAAAAAAAAGTACTTACATGAAATTTTGGTAGATATGTCAAAAACGGCAAACTGAAGATATTGTCTATTTCGGGATAAGATCCCTGAAAAAAGGAAAAATGAAATATATTTAATAAATTTATACATTATTTAAAAGCAGTAAAAATATTGAAGAAAAAATCACAATACGAAATAAATTTAATTTTGAGAGCTTAAGTTCGTTATATTTTTATCTGAATATTGCGAAGAAAGTTTTTCTGGTTGTCTGAGACCATATTATAAAATTCACTCAATTAGGGGTCACAAAATAATACAAAAAGAGCAAGACCATGTGAAATAAGAAAAAGGAACTCCTACACTTATGTATTGGTTTTAAGCTGGCTAAAGTGATCTTCTAAAAAAAGTATTCTCACATTTCGGATCGAATTGCATAATTTTTACATTACCTATATAGACAAACTTCAAAAACTGAATATGAACTGTATTTTTTCATTTTTGTCTATATCTAAATAAATCATTTAATAATTAAAATAAGTAATTGCTTTAAAATTTATGAACGAAAAGTTCTTCGTCATGTCTCTGACAATGTAATTTTTCCAAAGGAATGATAAAAAAGGGAGTAAATAGTAAAAAAAAAACCGCTAGCATAATATTCCAAGTGGTACCCTCTTACAATTGTAAGGTAAATAAAGAGTCACGAGGCATAGGTCAATCTTGATTCACGTGTAACTCTTTGATCTATAATACTAACTAAAAACTTACGAAAAATAGTGGCAAAAATATAATTGTTTGTAAATTTCTGGAATTTATTCTGGTTTGAAAAGTTTTACGGAAGTCTACATGAGTTTGAAAAATAAACAAGAGGCATTCTAAAATGTGTTTACGGATTAAAGCATAATTAACAGAATTATCATAATTTCAAGTAAAATTATCAAGTGTAAAATTTGGTAGAATGTGATATTTGCTGTAGTATAATTCATGAAATTAATTAATATGCGTAAATTTTTGTTAAATACTAACGAGAAAGGCATTGTTTTTGAATTTATTAAAAGTTTCATATTTCTCGGTTGATTTGATACAATAATGAATGTTTTTTTTTAAAAAGAAGATATTTCTATTTCTACCACAGGATAAATATATGCCTCTTTTTACCAATTAAATAATTTATTCCACATGTCGTATCTAACGTTTTGATATCATTATCACTAGAATGGTATATAGTGAATACAGAACATTTGGTATGTCGTGAATAAAAGTAAAGAAATCAAAGTTTCTTCTGTCCTCAAAACCTGCTTTCATAAACTTTCAGTCTCACAAAAACTTCATCTCCTATGGCAAGAAATTATCAGTTTCATCCAGATACCGGGTATATTAAAGATATTGTCATCGAATAACCATATCTAAACACTTTTCAATGTTACAAGTATATTTGTCATGATTATTGTGTAGATACATAATAATATATATCACGCTTTATATAATACTTGAATAGATGACTCCTCAATATTGTATTAAGAAATAACATTATTAACAAATTTTGAGTGAGTACTTACATTTTATATAAAGAAAAATTTAATTATATACAAGAGTATAGTAGTATTTGGTCAAACATAATAAGTATTTGTTATCCTTGTTATGTTTCAATAGATGGCTTGTTTTTGTTATTGTTCAATTTATAAGGAGGTTGTAGATACCAATAGATATTATGGATGAAGATGGATAAGAGATATCCTTATTATTGAAAACGGACAATGAAAACATTACGTTACTAGGACAAAATTCTATAAAATTTTATTCATAATCCAAATATTAAAACTAAAATCCGTTCATTTATTCGTGTAGGAAAAATAATACTCTTTTTACATTTATCTTATTTTAACAGATCATGCTTATAAGAGTAAATCTCAACAATTTTATGATTACATTTTGTTAGCCTAGCAAAATTCCATATTCTTTTCTCAATTCAAAATTATATGAACACTAATATTTTTTTTATATAAAAGATATATCTGGGTTTTGTTTGATATAAACCCAAATACAACCTCATACATCTTTCACAGTAAGCTACTAAAAGCTTGTGTCGTGAAAAGGGAGTTTGCCGGCACCTGGGATCGAACCACGGACTCCTTGTTAATGAAGCCGAGACTCTACCTCCAGGCTACCGACGAACTCTATTCTCTACAAAATATTCTTACAATGTATGAAAAAATATTATTTAAGATTATAATATATTAATAGTTATAATTTTATCGTATCGTAATAAAAAAATCATGAATAACCATTGGTTGATAAATTAAACTTTATTAATATTGTCGCAATGTAATTTTTTTTTTTGTTGTATCCATAAAAATATTGCAATTACAAATTAGCAACGATTTATAAAAAATCGAAATCTATTTATAAATTGAATAAAAACGATAAAAGCAGACACAAATTATACAAATATTGCATAAAAATAATGAACAATAATAATTTTAATAAAATATGACGAGTAAGTTTTTTAGGTATAGGTACGTGATGATAAATTTAGATCCTTCCTCAGTAGGTGTATAATTATCTTTTTGACGACAATGCCGGGTTCAAAAGTTAGTTCACAATAGTTTTGTATGTATAATAAAACATCATTATCTCTATAGAAATTGATAATAATATGATTGTTTGTATGTACCTTCCAATAAATAATAATTTAATATAATAGAAACGTGTAGACAGCGAAATCACAAACATTTACGCACGTGCAACCAAGGGATGATGTAAAATTCTATTAGGCACCCAATCTGAGGGACGTCTCTTGAGTTTCTGTATTTGAAAAAAATGTTGGTATTGAAGTCAATTTGACATTTTCATAGTTAATGTTGCTACACAGTTTTGACTTAATTTTAGTGAATCTTTTTCGTTCCGATCAATAATTTTCTCAATAAGATACGGTCTAATTTATCTATTTTTTTATGCGCATCATCATTATACTACAGTGTTAACAAAAAAAAGAAGAAAATTTAAAATACCAAATAAAACAGTACAAAATTTAAAATACTAAGATGATATGCAGTGGCGAGATTATCACTGATATCAGTAATTTCTTCAATTTAATCACAGTGTTTATAGTGTTTAGAAACCATACTTTTAAGGTGTTTCATTCGAAATGTATAAAATGTTTTTTTATCGTTTATATGACAACATTTTCTGCGTAGGTAGGTCATTGTTAAATATGACAAACATTGCATTATAAAGATTCAAAATTTTATGGTTTTTCTTCTGAAATTTCCCAAAATTTATAGAGCAACCCTTGTACCTATGTGTATTTTTACGAAAAGCTTTTAGAGACTATATTAAAATTTGCTGATTTTGCTGTCTGATTTCGGTACTCTAAAAAGCATGGAAATCATCAGTTTAATACTGTTTAACTTAAATAATGGTTTAAAAAGGTTTTGATAAAACCCCTTATACGCACATCATATTATGCATTTTGGTAACAAGTTTTCGCTGATATGATGTGGTGGGTGAATTAGTTTTTTTTAAGCAGATGTATGTTTTGAATAGGTGATCATGTTTGAAGAACTGTATGCATGTACACGAAGTATGCGGTGTAAAAAATGTGTAAACATTTTAACTTTCCTCAAAAGGGAAATAGTACGATTTTATTTACTTAGGCAATTATCTAATTATTTATCTGCGCTTTCAAGACGTCTTGCACGAGAGGGGTAGTCAGTAGAATCATTCCATGTAGCAAACATTAATAGTTTTCTCCTGTTGCTCAAAAATGTGACTTTTAGGATGGGTGAAATAATTTTAAATAATGACATATATACCTAATAATACTCGTAATTTGAATACCTTCTAGTTTTTCATCCATTCCATAGCTACATAAGGATCACTGGCTTCTGAAGAAGAAACACAAGTTTCAACGATTCATCCATTCGATCATGGCTTTTCCCATAAGTGGGGAAGCCAGCGAATTTACTGCTTGTGATGAATTCTCAAGTCGTCCTCTCCACACCAACAAAAGAAAAGGCTTTCAGGATGGTAGCATACCTCATCGCATGGTTTCCTTTTACAGGACACTCGAAAACTTACAAAAAAGATTGGAATGCCTGCTCATTACCAAGGAATCTACGTGATGCGCAGATGGATAAAAGTTTAAATAAATATGGTTAAATTTTTTGCTGTTTTTCTAACAAATATGAATAAAGTTCTAACATTATATTATAAGTACCTAAGCCATTTAAATGAAGTTTGATTTAGCGTGGGTTTATAAGATTACATAGTTTATTTGATATAAATGTTCGACTCCTATGAGAATTGAATATAGATTGAGACACGGAAAAAGAAAGTTTAATTCAAAAACTAATGATACGATTTTGCAGATTTCCATATAACTTAACAAAACTTACATTTCGTGAACTTGTAAATATGAGCATAATAAAAAAAAACTTAATTTGATTTCAAGTTCAATCAAGACAAATCTTTATCGTATATTATGCATAGAATAGAATCGTGTATCATTTCTATGATCATTAGTATGTGTAAAGGTTATTTGATTTCATATTAATTGTAATAAAGAACTTTAAATTTCTTTGAAGATCACGAATTAATTGCACAAAGAGAAAATCTTGACGAAACTTAATTGATTTTAACGCGCCTCACATCACGTAGGCGCGATGTGAGCTTTTGTAACAGATGAATCGGTGTCTAGGAAATACATATTATGTAGGTATAATGAAGATATTATTTTCATTAAAATTTTGCAGTGCTTGTTGTTCTGAATTGTAATAGGTACATTAGTAATTATACTTCTTCAAACTTTTGATTATTTCTGTTCATTCAATTTGTATCAAACTATTGAAGCAATTGTTATTGGACTCTTTGGAATAGAACGGGTGTCCCAATCTTTCTTTCTAAGATTTTTAGTATTCTGAAAAAGGCAGCTATTTTATTATAATGATGAGGCTTGCTACCATCCTGAATGTATCTTTTATGACACAATAAGGGCTACCTATATAATTACGTTTACTGTATGCGGTTGATCAATTGTTAATTTTAGTTTCCATGTGTCTTTGTAAAACATCACGCATTAAGACATTAAACATATTATTAAAAATAATATATATTTATTAATTTATTCATTCTTTACTGTACATTGATTAAAAATAATTACATAAAAGGTATACATTCAAATTAAATACAATCAATATACAGAGGGCGAGTTTATCGCAAAGGCGCGATCTCTTCCAACTAACCCAACATAATAATAATACGAGGCATGTTTTTTAAGTAAGTACCGTTTTGGAACTAAAAAAAGACTTGCAAAGATATCGCAATAATTTTATTTTTACATGAAAGCCTATACCTTAATCTACTTTTCTACATAATTTCCGTGAATATTGAGGCACTTGTCATAACGTGGCACCAGTTTTTGAATACCCTCCTCATAAAATTCTGCCGCCTGACTCGTTAACCACTGTATCACAACTGTTTTGACTTCGTTATCGTCTTGAAGACGCTGACCACCCAGGTGTTTCTTCAAGTGCAGGAACAAATGGTAGTCGCTGGGCGCCAGATCAGGGTTGTATGGAGGATGATCTAGAGTTTCCAATTTAAAAGATTTGATGAGATCTTTGGTCAGATTAGCCACATGTGGACGGGCGCCCACTCCGTTCTTCATCATGCACATTTGTGCGGCCATCTTTAAATGCTCTCACCCATTTCCTAAGACCATTCCATCACTAATAATGTTTTGTCAGTAAACTTCACAGATCTCACGATGAATATCGATCGGTTTTACGCCTTTAGCACTAAGAAATCGTATAACAGCCCGTACTTCACAATCGGCGGGACTCACGATTGTTGGAGGCATCTTAAACACTCATTAAACAACGTATACAATGAAGAATCAGACTGTAATGGCGTCAGTGCGTAGACAAGAGATGTAGGTAACCAGCGAGAATGCGCGGAACGCCGACCGTAGCGCTGCGGCGGCGGAATCGCATAACAGTACTTACTTAAAAAACATGCCTCGTAATTGGACTATTTTTATGTAGCGCCGTTTAATGATACGTGACAGCAGCATCTTTAACTCGGTCCTAAGTTTGGTGGTGGACCGATTCTCTCTCAATTCAGTATGTGGGCAATCTGTTCTAGGCAGTGCTCCCTGAACTCTGATTGAGTGAGATTTTACTCTTCCAATGTTCTGTTGCTTTGGCAGTTGCTGTTGCTTAAATACTTTTTTTAATGTTTCCTTTGATATATTTAGTTCAACAATGGGGTATGCCACCCATCCAAACCTTCTAAACTTTTATTTGTACGTAGAAGATGACTTGCTTGATTATTATATACAATCAGTCTGCTGGCAACCCCACTTGTAGGAGATGACGACTAGTATAAATATGAAGATATATTTCATTAGCATTTGTATAAATTGTTCAAAATGAATAAATAAATTAATAAACTTGATCAATGATTCTCAGATTATTCGGAGGATAAATAGAACAAATCTTTTTTACACTGACGAACTTTAATGTCTTGAAAAAACCAGCCAAAGCTAAATACGTAGGCGTATCTGGGGGTAAAAAAAACTTCATCCGAAAATTCAGCCAAATACGTATAAGTACGCAAGAACAAATGTATTTATATCATGTGTACCAATTGGATTTTTTTTAATGATAAATGAAACATCATGTCTCAATTTCCGAGTAATTTATATATAGGACATGTTTATAAAAAAAACTAATGGTAGTAAAATATTGTTATAACGTCAAAAAATATTTGGTTATTTCGCTTTTAACAATATATTAATAATAATAATAAATTGTGTAACATATCTTTACATTTTTTTCATATACATCTAATAATATCTTAACCATTTAACAAGAACATTTTTACATTTCGTAGATATTATCATTACTCATTTCGTATGTAATTACAAATGAGATGGTTGTAAATCTATAACGAGAAAAATATATTATAATACTTAAAATAATAATTGATATTGTAGAAAATTCTGTTTTTGCCCCTTACCACTTCTCTCAGAATCACAGGATGTTGATTTTTTCTTTAATTACTATGCTGGCGACAATGAAAAATTCGTAATAATGGAATTACGGATGTAGTGCTCACAATAAATGCTTGCCCTATTCTCAATATTTCTGTAAATGTTTTCGAATAGCTTGCAATATTCCAAAACTAAAAATAACATTTTACGTAACATTAGGACATCATGAGACTTTTTATTTTAAGGAAAACTTCAAGATTTAATTCCCATATTTTAAGTTTTTTTAAGAAACAATTCGACTCATCAAATCTTTCATAAGTTTTTTGGCTGATTCGTAGGTACGAAAAAAATTTGGATATTGGAAAATAATTTTTATTTATTAATTTTACTCCACTTTACATTCCTTACAATGTAAATCATCAATTATACAGTTCAATGCACGAGTTCATCGATGTATTGCGATATCTTCTAACTAATATAATTCCCAAATTAAGCCCGGAAATTACAAAATTTTCGCCATAGATACTCGATTTGAATAATTAAGTATTACATTTATTTGATAAGGAAATGAATTAAATCATTATTCTCTCCACAGCCATAATCTAATGACCGTGTACTAATGATCTTATTTGAAGTTATTCCCTACGCAACCTTAAAAAGACCTTTGGTTCTTCTCTCATAGGACAGATGCACCATGAAAAGGCTTTTTAGATGATGTGGTTGCCGTGTTGGGGACTTGGTAGATAAATTATATTAATAAATGTTTGCAAGCTTAAGTTTATATATATAAAAAAAAACAATGTATTTATCCATAAAATAATTTCCTTACGTTGGTTTTGTTCTCTGATTTACTGGTGTTGCTTCTTTTAAAAATAAAAGTTAAAAATACCTAAAACAAGAGAGATCCAAATTAGCCAACCATTATAATTTTAAATATATTGAACATTTCGGCGCGACTCTCAACATTTGCAGACAGCGTGTTTTGCGATATTTCGGGCACATTGCAAGAAGAGAGCATGAGAGTCTGGAAAAAGTAATTATGACTGGGGTTGTAGAAGGGAGGAGGGGAAGGGGCAGAGTGCCAATAAGATGGAGCGACCAAATTAAAGAGGCCACACAGAGCTCACTTCACGGGGCCTTACACATGGCGGAGGATCGCTCAACATGGAGACAGATGGTTTACAGAACGAGGCATGATGGTCACGATCCTCAGGATTGAGGGACCGACAGAAATGATGAATGATGATGATTAATGAATGCCATCTGTTTTTCCGCAGTGATTATAAAATAAGATAAATTTTGTTATAAAAATAAAATCAAAAACACTGTTTACTTTCACTTGTTATTTATTTTAAATATTTTAGCAAAGATCTTTCGTTATATTAACATCATCAGTGCTCACTTACAACTAAACACAAAACAAAATCTGCTGGTATACATAAGCATTATACATTTGTATGGGGATTTCCCATTTCTAAGAAATAATAATTATGTGGTTGGTTTACAAGGTGGATCGGAATATACAAAAGGATAGATAAGAGGTGAGGACAATGGAGGGATCTGTTTATTTATAACAGTACAACTATTATTTATCACATGCCTATTAATTTCAATATTTTAAGTAAATCTACATACACTGACACAATAATTCATTCAAAATCAAACCATCCAATAACGCATAAGATGGCGGCATTCCATTCGATGATTCACCGACTGTTATCCATACCACTTAATCAAGATAATTACAATAAAGAATTGAACACTATAATTGACATTGCAAACAATAATGGATACAATAGCATGTTAATACATTCACTATTAAATAAAAAAATCAAACAACAGTTAATACATAAATTTATATATCCAAAAACAACAGACACAGATATCAAGCACTGGAGAAAATTACTGTATGTGGGTAATGCTACGGATGAATGTAGTACAAAATGCAAGAAAGCAGATTTCAAACCAGCATACTATACTAAAAATAATATAGGCAAACTAATTTTTAATCGTAAAAAAAGGACAATCAACAAATTGGATTACTCGGGAGTATACAAGTTAAACTGTAAGAATTGTGCCACATCATATATTGGACAAACAGGAAGAAAAATCAGACAAAGGGTTGAGGAACACAAAAAGGCTGTAAAAAATATTTCAATAAACTCAGAAATGGCTGACCATTGTCGTGATACGGGACACTCAATAGATCTGGATAACATTGATATTCTACATAAATCATCCAAAGGATATAATTTAAATATCTTAGAAAATATTGAAATTAATAGGCATGTGATAAATAATAGTTGTACTGTTATAAATAAACAGATCCCTCCATTGTCCTCACCTCTTATCTATCCTTTTGTATATTCCGATCCACCTTGTAAACCAACCACATAATTATTATTTCTTAGAAATGGGAAATCCCCATACAAATGTATAATGCTTATGTATACCAGCAGATTTTGTTTTGTGTTTAGTTGTAAGTGAGCACTGATGATGTTAATATAACGAAAGATCTTTGCTAAAATATTTAAAATAAATAACAAGTGAAAGTAAACAGTGTTTTTGATTTTATTTTTATAACAAAATTTATTAAAAATGAACTTTCACCAAGTGACTACCGAAAAAATTAATAGTTTAAAATAAGATCTTATGTAACAGCTTCAGAGAGAACCTGCCTATTACAATGCAGTAGTCGTGTATAGAGAATATTTCTTGAGGAGTGCAGATTTTGTCGAGAAAAAATAGCAGCGGAAGAAGTGGAAGGAATATGATGGACTGATGTTATTAGAAGAATCACCGATGACTAGTTGTAGAAAGCTCGAAATAAAGATGCTTGAAGAATTTTTCTAGAGAATTTTGAGAGTGTTTCTTGAGTACCTAGTGCAGATTTTGTGAAAAAAATAGCAGTGGAAGACCTTATAGATGGACTGATGTTATTAGAAGAATCACCGATGACTGGTTGTAGAAAGCCCGATGCAGAGATGCTTGAAGATATTTGTGGAAAAGTTATGTTAATCAGTGAGTAGAACAAGCTGTATAATTATATTTTTATAAAAATATATTTTTCACAAATACAACAATATCGATGTGATAATGTATTCAACATTTATCTATGTAGGTACATATTTGAGATTCTCCGAGTTTGATACAATTTATAAGGGGGATTATTGGTGGTTGTTGCGGTTTCCTTATTCACAGCCCTGATAAGGGTAACTTCCCTACAACAGACAAGTCAACCACTTTAGACTTTTGGTTCGCATAATAATATGAAATTATTAACAATATCGGTCTTTGATAGTTGTTGTTTAGTCTGCTGTAAATATTTGACATTTCTATGAATAAGTGAAATAAAAAAGTGTTCATATAAAAATATTTTTGCAATATTTCAGAAACCACGATTGGAGAACCATGTCTACACAATGCAACATTGTTTAAAATCTAATCGGAGGAAGTGAGCCAAATCCGGTTAAACAATTAGAAAATACTCTAAACATTTGCGATATTTCATTTTGTTCTGTGAAGGAGGTGTTACTTCAGATTATAACATGACTCCCATTCTTTCTTTAGTGTTTTCTAGTTTTCCGTAAGCTATCACGTATAAGAAATGTACCATCTTCGATTTAGCGATAAGGTGTCCCACACATCTTGAGTATAATATTTTTATGACACAAATGGGACAACCTGAATATTCATTATAAGCAGTTAGTTCTTTGGTTAATCTCTCAAGAGATATGTCATAGTGGTGTAAATTAGCCATTTTTTATGTCTGGTGGGGTAATTTGAAATTTATAGCATTTAGAGGGCGCTGCAGAAGTTCGAATTCGCATTGTATCAATAAAGAAAAGCAAGCGTTTATTATAATTTTCTAATTTTATCATTGAATTTCGAAGTGTTGTAGCGGAATATTACCGACGGATTATCGCGCATAGATAATTTTTTAATGCTGGCAATATTATTAAGTGGCAACACAGGAGATATACGTCAAAAAAGTAGTATTGTCACATGGAATGAAAAGAAATGTTGGCGCAGAGAAGGGTTGTCGCGGCGTGACATTCCAAATTTCACCTCTGTGACAGGCGGGAGACAATGGTCTTGAGCTCTTAAGTGTGATGTGAAAGAAGGGAGACTGCGATCTCCATCCCGATATTTGCCGGGAAGAAATGTAGTGAAACACCATTGTGTTGTGTTTTTGTTAATTGTAATGAAGTAAACTCATCCGCGAATACAAATCTACGAGAAGGTTTAGAAGCCGACACCCAGAGAAGTGAATTTGCTCACCCACGTGGTGCCTAGAACCTGGAGTATTCCAAAGAATATAACCGCAAGAATTGTGGTAAGTTTCTTGATCTGATACCAGTGAAACATTATGTGGAAGCATGGCTTCGACATAATAGAATATATATAGTTGAATAATTTATGAATTATCATGATTACATTGCCAACAGAGGCGGTTCCAAGTTGCGGGGTCGAAGGTTGGGGGTTGCATCCAGCCACGAGGGCGATCAGAGACTGGGGATCTTGTGGGAAATGCGCCAGCATCGAAAGTCGGATGGACGCGCTACATCTGCTCCCATGTGTAAGGAGATCTAATAAAGGAAGAGCAATCAGGAATCAGTGTATAAATAATTTTCTCCCCATATGTCGACCCGAGCAATTGACCCATGGACCCTGGGGTGGAGGTAAAACATAGCTGGCCAGGCAAAATAATGGCACCGTGTAGATAAATAGACAAAGGTATTTTATTTAAAATAAACCTATGAATAAATTACTTGTTTTTTTAAAGCTGATACATTCACTATGAAAGAGTGGGTATAAGCTGGTTTATTTATTGGGAGTTTTTTGAGATGTTGCTTTGACTGTATGTACATATAATATAAAATAAATATATAAGTGGGTGCAATTGAAAATATTGGGCAGAAAAAGTTAAAATTTCTCGGGATTTCGTTCCGCAGAATTTGTAAATATTAAGGCACAAAGTAGATACTGAATAAAGATGGAATTATTACACAAATTTTGATGCATTCGAAATCCACGTCGGGTAATTGGTAGTTCACAGATTTTACTTTTAATCCTGATCTTGGAAAACATTTTTAGGATAGACGGTTAAGGTTGTCTGGTCAATACCAGGCATGCAAAGTAAGTGTGGCACAAAACAATAAAGTAGTACCCAATTTCTACAATTAAATTTACGTTCCAAGTAGTACATCATACATGACATACAAAATTAAGTATTTACAAAGGTCAAATTTGAATTAATAAATACAAACAATCAAATATTTACATTACTTTTCTTTAACTTATAGCTGGCTGACTTATTGCTTCTAGGGAATGTCTTCTTGTTCGTTTGGTTTATGATAGTTTTAACATATACTGAATCAAATATCAAAGTTCAATGTGAAATTCTCTGTTAAAACACTTTTTATTTGAACTCCATTCTGAGACCTAATAATTTATGAATGAAACACGATATATAGTTATTCCACTGTCGACTTTATTAATTTTGCGTGCCGGCATTCAAGAGCTTCCGCTCTCATCGTCAGGCAAAAGTAAACTACATATCGTGTTTTATTAATAGATAATTAATATGAACTTCCACCAAGAACCGTCAGTCGATAAATTAAACTTTATCTTATAAAACCTAATATCTAATATTCAACAGGCCCAGAATTAAGCTTAGTAAATAGAGCAAAAATTCTCAAAATTAATTTGTGTATTTAACAGAGTCACATTTTTTCTGGGATAGGATGTTATAGTGCTAGTATTTTAGTCACGTTCTATACGGAAACAGGATATTTAATGTGTAAAGCGTAAATAACAAAAAAAATAATTTAAAATTTGGTATCTCGCAGAATTAAGAGGTGGTCACCACTTTATACGGTAAAATGATCAATAATAATTGCATATTAGTATTCGTTTTCAAAATACTCCATCTTTTACCTTGGTCAGATTATATACTGGGGCACTCCTGATTCGGGTGACTGGAAAATGTATTGGGTGCCATTTTTTAAGAGATTTATCGTTTCCTCTTTCATATTTGAATAATATTAAATATTTTTTTACATTATGGATTTAAACATATTTTACATACATACATACATACATACCATCACGCCGCTTCCCTCGCGGGGTAGGCAGAAAGGATCGAGCGCCACTTCCTTCTATCTTTGCATACATCTTTCGCTTCCGTCACTGTCATACAATTCCTCATGCATGCTCTCCTGTTCAATGTGCTCAACACGTGACCGACCTGTAGGATTTGATTTAAATGATCTTGCCATTTAATCCTCGGATGTCCACGTCTCCGAGCACCATTCCTCTCAGCCAAATATATCTTCTTAGTCATTCTGTCCTCATTCATTCTTTCCACGTGCCCAAACCATCTAGATTTGGCAAAACTAATCAGATATATTTCGATCGGGAAGTTATGTTTATACTAAATGTCACATTGTGCAAAATCTTATTGGAAGAAGTGAGGAGGCGTCTCAATGCTTACGAATTGGTTCTAGGCTGGCTTAGATCACTTTCGATATCTATGGACAATTCCGCTTACCAATTCCGTCATTCTCATTGCCACGATACAAGGTAATCATCATCATCATCATCGCCCTCAACGCTCCTCTCGGGAGCACTGGGCAGAAACCAGCCTCCTCCATTCAGAGCGTCTCTGCGCCAATTGCGTCACCTCTTTCCACGACATTCCTTGCGCTCTGATATCGTTGTCATAGGAACGGTGTACCTATTGTGAAAGAGGGACGCCCGGGCCGACGGAACCCCTGCGGACGGAAGAACAGTGCTCTTTTTGGCCAACTCTCTCTCTCTGCTAGCCTTCTTCTCTCCACTGCTGGATATAGGCCTCTTCAAAACTTTTCCACATTTTCCTATCTCGAGCAACACGATACCACTGTTTCCCCATCATCTGGACAATATCATCAACCCATCTTTTTTGGGGTCTTCCTACGCTTCTTTTGTCCTCCCATGGTCTCCATACAAGAATTCTGGAAGTCCATCTGCCATCCTCTCGTCTTACCACATGACCAGCCCATTGCCATTTCAGCTTGGAGACTTTATCAACAACGTCAACGACTTTTGTCTTTTGTCGGATAGTTTCATTTCTTATTTTGTCTCTCAAGCTGATACCTAGCATTCGCCTCTCCATGGCACGCTGTACACACCTCAGTTTTCGTTTGCTCGCAAGTGTTAGCGTCATAGTTTCTAGCCCATATGTAATCACTGGCCCATTTGGCCCATTTGGCCAACTATCATTAGGCATTCTCAAAACATGTCCTAGCCAGGACCATCGTCTCTCCTGTATTACGGAGATTACAGGTCTATGCTGGGTGCGCCGGCGCACAGCATCATTTGTAACATGTTCATGCCATTTGACATCCAAAATCCTTCAAAGACACTTGTTTTCAAAGCTGAGTATCTTCCGCTCCTGAGCCTTGGTTAAGTGCCAAAACTCACAGCCATATAGAAGGATTGGGATGATGCACGCATTGAACAAGCGGCATTTTGTCCTGATGCTGAGTCCAGACGCCTTCCAAACTTTATTCATGGTAAACCACTCGAGAAATATTTGATACAAACCATAGGAACAAACATTTTTTAATTCAGTTAAACAATAAAAAAGGACTAGCAAATATACTAAACATTCAGCTTCGGTTGTTTCGATGTTTAACATATTTTCGTGTCTTTGTTTAATCTCATATTTATTTAACTTACCTTGTTATTGTTTTTAAATTTTTACTATTTCAATTGTAAAAATAATACAAACATAACTTTGTCGTTCTGTTCAAGTAATATTACAATGTTTTAAAGAAACAAAATCTAATGTGTATGTATTAAAATAAAAAAGAAATATATGTGCATAATTTATTCGCCCTCATTGTTCATTGAAAGAATTTTAAAAGTGTTTCTGATAAATAATTCAAACTTTATTTTCATTTCAATAGAAGAATAAAGAACATATCATAACATTGTATTTTTTCGTTAATAAAAATAAATATTAAATTTAAGTATAGAACAGAATACTTAGATATTTAAAATCAATATAGGTACTATCAGAGATTATAAGTTCGTTGTTGTTAAAAGTTAAAATCCCGTTTCAATGACTAAACAACGTGCGTTTTAAAGCTTATTAGTAAAATAGCAGTCTTTCTGACGCAAATGTGAAAATTGAATTTGAGACCAAAACAATCGATTATTTTTTATTGAAAAAGTATCTGAAACACAGATCTAATGATTTATCTGTCAAAACAAACGTCATTTAAAGGTAAAATGAATTTATCACAAATATGACATTCCAATAATAAAATGTAACCCCCAATAGAAATACACTGAAATTATATTGTAAAGGTAAACTCTAGGTAGGCAAGTAGTATATAAAACTGAACAATTTAAAAGCACCTTTCAAAAACAGACGAAGGATGTTTGACTACGTGTAAGATAGTACTATAAGAAATACTTATTTAGCTATTTTACTCGGATTTTACAACAGTCTAGGTAGGTATAACCTAAAGCAAGATATACTTCCCTTTTGTCACGTTTCTTGTGAACTTATTCGTCTACTAGGTGTGCATGAGAGAAGAAATAGAGTCTAATTTATTATTTAATTGTTATAAAAAAAATATGAAGCTAGTTTACATTATAAACCAAAATATTAATATCTTTTATTTAGGTAGTACTTGATTAACTGCTAAAAATGTTTTAATTTTTTTAGAAGAATTCGGACAACTAGATTCTGGAATGGTGCTGTGGATGGATCCACGTCCACGTGAGCATATGCAAGATAGTGAAAATCTGCCACACTCATTATTATTTCCTCTCCAGACTTAACTGCACATCATCACATTTTTTCTTATGTGAACTGCTCTGTTGATTTTGTTATAATTATGAATGATTATTATTATTATTATTATTTGGATGATTTGTAAAGCGCCGTTTTGTGGAAAAAATCCACCTCAAGGGCGCTCTTTGCTAACTAAGGTTGCTTGGATTATTCCGTGAGATTTCTTGAATAGATAAGTCTTCAGTTGGTTCTTGAAACGAGATATGTCCTGCGTTTCTCTGATCATTTGTGGAAGCCTGTTCCAGACTACAGGTGCCGATATTGCAAAAGCACGCTCCACGTACACTGGTTTCGATACAGTACTGGTCATCTCCAATTTAGTTGTAATGATGGTGTGCAAGAAGAATAAAATTAATAAATAAATAAAAGGTGTCTGAAGAAATACAAAAATCTAGAAGAAATCCAAGCGAGGCATGTGTCCAATATTGAACAAATAGGCTGATTATGGAGATGAATTTTTAAACTAATTTCGGAAAAATGTTATTACTGATATTCAAATAAATGTAATTCAATACACTATTTAGTGCATTGAAAAACATTTATTTGAATATCAGAAAAATACGCTTTTACTGACCAATATCTATTTTCACAACAAACAAACCTTGTGTAATTTACTGGGTGTTAGTAGACACGGAAGTTTACTTAATAAAGAAAATAATATGTATGTAGATGTTTATTACAAATAAAGTTCTATTTACGGTATTATAGCTGTCAAAGGTACACTAACTTATACAATATCTGTCAAATTCTTGAGACGAAATACTTTTGTAGGAATATTTAAATAAAACAAACACGAAGTAAGCTGTATCTTTTCATCCCTAAAAAAATACTTGAGGTATTTAATTTATGAATTAATATAAATAAAATTGTGTAGGAACATTTTTACAAAAACTTTCACATTGGACGCTAATCAGAGTGAAAGCATAAATATTATATACCATAACGGAATATTTCACAATTTGGGAACCCTGAAGATTAAGTATATGTAAAGTTGACAAGTTGTGCCCTTTATACTAGTAAAAAATTGAGTCATTCAATCTTGATTGCCTTTCAACGTTCGTCACCTCTTTCCATTAAATTCCTAATATGCATTTATTGTGTGTGTGTGTTAATTTGTGTCCACTTATATATTTAAGGGAGGCGTTGCCTAAAAAAAATTTTTGGTAAAATTAACTCAGTACAGTAAAATATTATTGTATTAGATCTCCGTGTTTTATAAGCTGTTCTTGCCCGTTATTGATTTACTATTACTACTACTATACCATCACGGCATATCCCACAAGTGGGGTAGCCAGCAAACCAGCTGCATATAAAACATGCAAGCTGTCCTCTCCGAGCCAATATAAAATCAAGACATTCAGGATGGGTGGCAAACCTCATCGCCGAATTTAAGATGTAAAATGTCTTAGTTTTTCGAACACCTGCCTTTCACAGGACACTCGAAAACTTATGGAGAAGAGTGGGAGACCAATTCTTTACCGGGTGCTCCACGGGATAAATTGATTTGTTAAGTGTAGAATTTCGGATAAATGGAAGTCCCTAGACTTCTGCGGTATCCGAGTGGACGGTGGGTCTCCTTCAATGTTCTTGCCCGTGAGAACAGTTTTGGTTTGAATGTGCGGATAAGTAGGAATTAACGACTCCTGAGATATCCTGGTGGAGGTGGGTCTCTCTTCAATGTTTTTGCCCGTGAGAACAGTTTTGGTTTGAATGTGCGGATAAGTAGGAATTAACGACTCCTGAGATATCCTGGTGGAGGTGGGTCTCTCTTCAATGTTTTTGCCCGTGAGAACAGTTTTGGTTTGAATGTGCGGATAAGTAGGAATTAACGACTCCTGAGATATCCTGGTGGAGGTGGGTCTCTCTTCAATGTTCTTGCCCGTGAGAACAGTTTTGGTTTGAATGTGCGGATAAGTAGGAATTAACGACTCCTGAGATATCCTGGTGGAGGTGGGTCTCTCTTCAATGTTTTTGCCCGTGAGAACAGTTTTGGTTTGAATGTGCGGATAAGTAGGAATTAACGACTCCTGAGATATCCTGGTGGAGGTGGGTCTCTCTTCAATGTTCTTGCCCGTGAGAACAGTTTTGGTTTGAATGTGCGGATAAGTAGGAATTAACGACTCCTGAGATATCCTGGTGGAGGTGGGTCTCTCTTCAATGTTTTTGCCCGTGAGAACAGTTTTGGTTTGAATGTGCGGATAAGTAGGAATTAACGACTCCTGAGATATCCTGGTGGAGGTGGGTCTCTCTTCAATGTTTTTGGCTCAAACTTTTGGCGAGCGTGCTGTCATCATTTTCAGGAGTTTGAAACTCGTGAGATTTGA
The DNA here is from genome assembly GCA_947579605.1 of Athripsodes cinereus. NCBI lineage: Eukaryota > Metazoa > Arthropoda > Insecta > Trichoptera > Leptoceridae > Athripsodes > Athripsodes cinereus. Next base: position 7,779,411 of record OX388315.1, read on the forward strand.
TTGTGAAGAAGTTTATTTTAACTCAAACCAATAACGAAGAAACTGATAACCAGAAAACATTGATAAGAACCGTGAAAACCGGAAGAGTTACAGTAGTTTTTTGTGCAGAAAATATCATATAATATGAAGTACGTAAGCAATAAATATGCAATATTTGTGTTCGAAATAAAGTTATATTACATATTTATACTGTATATCACTAAACAATATTATCCACGGGATCAAACGTAAGACGAACAAGCTCCAAGCTTACCAAGAGAGTGTTAGAAATAAAAGTTTTGTGTCTGGTATTTGTCTTTAGGGTTACTTGTTACTAATAGTTACCGCTTGGTAGATATTTCTCTCTTGGTAGATTGTTACTCTGTAGTAGAAATGTAATAGAGAGTGTTTTCCAAAATACAGGATAATAAATTTTCGGCGAGATTTCAAACTGGATTGTAAAATATGCGGCCACTGCCGTGACTTGAGAAATTTAGTCAATTCTATCATTGAACAATAATATCATACATTTTTTTATTTATTTTATTTAACAATAATTATACAGACATTACAATACATAGACTATTTGATAAAACTTAAATCTAAACATCCTCCTTATAGAGACAAGTCTCGTGTAAAGGAGGGTAAACATATTTCCATTCTTAGAAGATATCTATATAAAAAATTATAAAGTTAATAGTTATGTATCGATTTGATAAAATTATTTACTTTTTAGGTAACCTATCTCATGTGCATTATTTTTGAAAATTTGTACTTCCGGGATATCGATACATTCCATTATTTTTTTGTAAAGTGAATGCAATGTGTAAACCTACTAATGAGTATATAACCTACTCACTTTTTCACAAGTTTTTTCTTCCAAAGGAAGGTAATATAAAAAGAGTTCAGCCATGTACCTAACGATATACAATTATTTATTGAATTGAATTGAAACAAATAGGTATTCCAGCAGATATAATTTCAGGTCGGATAGGTTTAAATCTTGATACTGGATAGGGGTGGAATATTCGTCACATCTCTACTTTGAAGTTGATTTTTACACAGAAGATAGAGGAGCCATAGCCACATATTACAAAAGTTGATACCAAAACAAGTTGACTCTTATGTACCTACTAAGAACTTTATGTAGGTACAACTTAACCCTCGTTTTCTATCTGATAAGTGACAGAAGATATAGGTAATACTTATTAATAATAATTTATCTTCATTTCGTAGAAAAGTTTCACATGTTGACATTTAACATGTATCATCATTTGACATCTTCAATTCAGCGATGAGGCATGCCACCCATCTCAATGTCTTTTATTTTACTTGGAACAGAGAGGACAATCTGCATGCTAATTACTGGTCCCCAAATGTAAGATATGCAATGACGGTATAGTGTAGTATAATATAATTTTTTAACGGCATGTGTATCTACTACATGCAGTTATCTCGCTAGCTAACCTACTTGTGGGAGGGAACTGTGATAATTTGAATCACAATCAATGAAAAAATGTTGTATTTGTTATAGAGTTAAGAGTATGAACATTTTCTTAACAGACATTCTTTAATAAAAAAATCTAAAACTGGATAGTTGGTTATTAAGATATGGCTATGAAGCAAAAATCAATATTTTATCACTAGTCGGTTAGGTTTTATTTTGTAACCGGAAAAAGAGTCTTCATTTCTGAGAAAAATGTCTTGGATTTTCAATTTGACATAACACTATCTTGACAAGATATCTGAGAATATTTCATAAACGAAAACCTTCGACAGTTGAATCGTAAATCTAAAAAGAAGAAGGAATCATGACAAAACCCAATATCAAAGCATTTGATGAGTCGTTTTCATGTATGTACTGCAATGTCACATAATTCAAAAGTTACAGTAAGAATATTAAAGAAGTTTAGATCATTGCACAATATCATTTATTTGTATCACATTGTTATATAACTTGGTAGCTATGTATGCTTCTTATTGTGCAATAAAGTTTATTATTATCATTCATATATTTTCCACGGAACATTACTTACATATTAACCTCATCAAAATTTACATTACTCGATCAAGCACGCTCTTCTACATACGGTAGTGATTATAAGTAAAAAGATACGATACCATATTTTCTATGCATTTAAATAAGTTTTTGTGGATGGTTTCACTATTTAGCAAATTAAAAATAAAGTTATTATTTTTATTGAAGTCTTATTGTTCATGGAAAAGAGAGAGAACAAAATTTGTCTCGATTACATCCAGTTTGTTTTCTAATTTATCTATCCAAATTAGTAATGCAATGGTAAAAGGTTACATGTGCTCCGATATAACCTTTTGAAAATGATTTAGTGCAGTCATCTTCGGGCGTATCAAACAGTTTGCAAATGCCATTTATTATAAGAAATTTACATGTTTGAAATTCAAATGTTTAATGGATTTCCATTAAATTCAATATTGCATTGAAAACTGATGATTAATGATCAAAATATGTATTGAATCGTAAAGATAAATGTTTTGTATTTAACATCTCATATATGTTCGTGTGATTACATCGTGTGATTGATAGATTCGTTGAATATTTTGAAATACCTGTAACTATAATGTTTAAAATATTCAAATAAAATAAAATAAATATTTATTATTATTTTGTTTTGTGTTACTGCGAATGATGATGCGAACTCGGAGTCCGCGAAACCGGTCGTGCGTTGGTCTTACTCAACAGTAACACAAAACAAAATAATAATAAGTATTTATTTTACTTTATTTGATAATTTAAAATGAAGTGTTACAAAGTAAATGCCGATACAATTAATGAAATTTAAAATATTCATTTACAAATGTTGGCTGCTGACTTGTACAGAGAAAGAAAGTTTGTGCATTGTGTATATACAGATATATTATATGGTAAAGAAATGTTAATAAACAAGTGTAAATTGTGAAGCCGTTGTGGTTGTTGCGAATTTAACATACATAACTTGTGTATACTGATCACACAGATCGAGCTAGTCCAAAACTAAGGTATGAACAGTTATGAGTGACTACTGCAAGGCATGAGCATTACATCTACGCCATATAAACCGTCACTATGTTTACTTTTTTACATTTCTGAAATCTTGAATTAAGTTTTGATGCAATAAAAGTGTTATGATATAAATGGTTACTTAGGTAATCGTTATATATTTATTTATATCAACAATGGTTATTTTTACATATGTATGTGTAAGTAATTATAATACATTTTATACAGAAATTTATGTGTAGGTATAGAATAAAACGCTTGACAACCTTGTCATAGAATACCTATTTCATCTATATTCACGTTCGATAAATTCACGTGCAGTAAAGACGATTAGCTTTTCTTAAAACGCGTCAATACTGGAGTCTATCAGATCAGGTCACGTGGTAAAAAAGTATTTTTTTTATCCCTCCATTGAGATTTGAACAATACCTATCTCTATAATTTATATTCTATTGATCGCTCATTTATCTATCATTTACTCTATTGTTCATACCATCTGCCATTATCTCTTTATCTACCTATCTCCCATACCGTCAGTGGACTAACTTCATCTTACAGAAAATAAGACGCTCAATATTGGTGGTGTATCTTGTCGCTGAACTAAAGTTGTTGATTACATTATTTGCAATGCTTTACAAATACCTAGCTTTTACAAAATACTCGAAAACTACAAAAAAAGTGATTTAGATCTAATTTTGCAGATGGTTAGGTACATTGTGATTTTTTTCACAGGATCTGATAACTTGAAAAGTTGCTGTAATTTGTAGATATAAAAAATAAATAGTTAAACGAAAATCGAATAAATGAATATTATTTATATGAAAAAAAAAATCGATGGGAACAAATCGAATAACAAAATTAGGTACGGAAGAAATCGAAATACACAAATGGGTCATGAAAATATGCTACGATATTAAATATATATCGTAAGATGATATTGAAAAATGGAAAAATTTAGAATTTCGTATTCCATGCTCCTTCTGACAATGATGTGTGACATATTTTACGTGTGTCGCTGTCAAAATCTACCAGACTTCCCTAAAGAATACTGATGTTGGTATACTCGGTGTCTTATTACCATCATACGCGTCTCATGTTTGTATGAACAAAATGTTAACACAGCTTACATTAGTCTAACATAACACATACACGTAGCTACTTCAAATATTTTTTATTAAGTAAAATAAAACATTTCCATATAATACAAAAAAATACAGTAGACAATGTTAAGTAAGCAGGTATAGGTATTTTTGTTTCGAATACTGCATGATTTTATATGACAGAAATAGAAATATGTACAAGAATCCTTGAACTCGTGAAATTCATATATCATTATTTTTTTTAACGTTAGTATAAATTTCATGTAAAACGAGTATTCGATGTTGTTCTTTTATGATTATATGTCTTCAAAATGTGATCATTCTAGTATCTAGATGATTCTATTCGTAATTCCATTACGACAGGGATTTTTAACGATAAAAAGGTGAATAATTGCCGGAATTCGGTGATGACACTTTGCACTTAAATGTTCTACACTACCACCACCAGACCCCCTAGACAACCCGTACTTGGCGATCGACTACAAATGAATTTTCGACTATAACCGCAACAATAACGCACAATCACACGGTACATGTAAGTAGATTGTCGAAAAGTTCGCCAGTAGTCGATCGCTAAGTACGATTTGTCTACGGCCCCTGGTTTTCGATTTGGTAAGGGAATTCGATATACTATAGTTTCCTTGAATTTGTTAAAGAATATTTTATTTTATTTTAAGGCTTCTTTTTTGAAAAGAAAATATTTTTCACAATTATCTGATTTTTAATTTTATCATAATTTAAACACGTTGTTGCGGACGCATTCAAAATTGATTGCGGATGCAAAAGCGCAGGAACATGAATGGGAAACTCTGCATTATGACAAGCTTCACGAATATTGTGATTTGTGGCCAGGCCAATATCGTCTTTTATTTTCATAAATCAAGTTTTTATGATTCCTAAATGCTTTATTTTTTAATTTATTTATTTATTCTTTATTGTACATTGATTACAAGCAAATTCACACAAAAATACATTTAAAACAAAGACAATCATACAATCAATATACAGAGGGCGAGTTTATCGCAGACGCATGATTTCTTCCAACTAACCCAATTTCATGCAACTTTCACATAAAGAAAATCTTAAAGAAAGGAAAGAGGAGATAAAAAAGGAGAAGAATAGGTAGGAAAAGGGACTAGGATACAGAAGCCATATTTTGTGTAATAAAGTGGTCCTTGACCGCCCGCTTGAAAGCTTGAAAAGTGGGGAGCAACCTTATCCCGGAAGGTAAACTATTCCAACTTTACTATTTACTGCTAGCCTTTTTTATTATCTCCACTGTTACATCTTCAAAATCTTTCCATTCCTTGAGCAACACGAACCCACTTTTTCAAGGAGGTTAATTTAAAATATATTTCGTTAAGGCTGAGGAAAAACGATTTTAAATACAAGGAACAAGCCAAATGGAAGAAGGTATTGGATTTTCTATTACTATTGTCTAGTATCTAACTAACATAAATATAAATAATGTTTGTATTTATTTATTATGTTACGGCATATACTTGAAGTAGGGTAACTAGTAGACTTTCTGCATATAATAAACATATATGTGGACCTCTCCATGTATTTATAATTAAGACATTTAGGATGCGTAGCATGCCTCATCACTGAATTGAAGATATTAAATATCTTGTGCGTGATGTTTCATTAATATTTGTCTTTTACAAGGCACTTTAAAACTTATTTATTAAATTATAAAAGTAATAATTTTATTAAACTAAAGAACTATAACTTTTATTGTATATGTAATATTAAATGTTTACAAAAAATGACAGCAAAATGATTATAGAAAAGAATGGAGGCCTATCGTTATACCTGTGCAGTGTACAAACATCATTATGTAGGTACACTTGAACTAACTAAAATATTTATATGGAGATAACTCAAATTTAATCAACATTTCAACAAAATAATTTTTTATGTTCAAGATTAAAGTTTTTTTAACATTCGAAGCTTTTGTAGTAGCGTATTATTCTATTAAAGGGGAAATAATTTTATACACCAATTATTGAAGCTTATAGTGGCCATTTCTTGTTTATTAAACGAGAAGATTGCGTGATTCGCTCAACGTTGTAAAAGCAATTAATTCAATGTAGGAGCCGTATTAAAACGTATAGTGTTGTTGGTCAAATGCCCTGGGAGTAATCACGTGGTATTGCAAGAAAATATACTTACAACAGTACAGAAATCTATTGTATTCAGTACATTTAAAGACCTTAAACTGCGATAAAGTGATCAAATTATCTTCTAAACTCTAGGTAACGGCACAACATCGTTAATATAACGTTATTTTTCTTTTATTTCGAACATTAGAAATGATTGGAATGAAGAAACGAAGAGAATAATGTGTCACACATACCCATATTTTTTTAAACTTTATAATTTGAATAGGTACTCACTTTGAATTCTATTTTTATAATTTGAAAACTTATTGTGAAGAATGATGTTAGATTGTGAAGAAGTAAAATGTAAATATTGTTTCTACGACATCACTTTTCGTCATAGCTATGTTTACAGAAGCGGTAAGCCAAAAAGCCAAGCTTTTCTTTATTTTTTAGTAGTATTGAGCCAATTTTACAAAATTTATTATTTTCCTATTACTTTTATAAGTTAATTTAATTTTTAAAATATTTTTAAATAATACCATCACGCCGCTTTCCTTTCAGCGTAGGCAGAAAGGATCCAGCACCACTTATGTCTATCCTTGTACACAAAACACCACATTGAACTAATACAATTAAATGTATTTATCTTAATATTAATAAATGAAGTAATAAACTTTACCAATAATCGATCATCTTATATTATTCAATATGTTTTAAACTTTTAAAATATCTTTAAATGGTTATTTGAATATAAATTCTGAATATACCCTTTTCATATTTCAGAAACGTAAAAATATGGTAATCTGAATAAGACAAACGATTCGATGTTTACCCTAGAAAAGACAAATGATTGAATATTTACCCTAGTAAAGAAAGATAAAATGAAAAATCATGAAAATTCTAAACTTATTTTCCTTACAATGGATGAACTGAACATTTTTATTGAATTTACAATTTTATAAATGTAGACAACAGGCATTAATCATACATTTTTCAATGAAAATCAATAAGAATATCTATCAATATTTGCTTGTTGTAATTCAATGTGTTAGTATTAAATTATGGATGTATGTGCCATAAGAATTGAGCTGAAAAGATGAGGTATGTTATATCGCATTAAAAAAATTTGAACAGTATTTTTTTTACAATCGTTGCATAAAAAAATCTTACTAGTGTAAGGCATAGAAAATACAATGACTGTGACTTTGTTTGGTAGTTTTTTTAGTTATAACTACAGTTAAATAATTTTCGGGTTGATGAGATTCGCGATTTGGGTGTAATCCTTGATTCTCAGCTGAGTTTCCGAAGCCATTATGAGAGCATTATAAATAAAGCAAATAAAATGCTAGGTTTTATCTGCAGAATAACCAGTGATTTCAAAAGAACGGAAAATCTCAAGGCCTTGTATGTGTCGCTTGTCCGAAGTGTTCTTGAGTATAACTCTCAAATATGGTCCCCATACTTCAAAATCCAAATCGACAGCATCGAGCGGGTTCAGAAGCACTTTATCAGATTTTTGTCATACCGTGCCGGTCAAGCTAGAAGTCTAAATTGTTACCAAGATCGCTTAACCTTCTTTAATCTTGACAGTTTGTATGACAGACGTATAATTGCCGATCTTTCCCTTCTCTACAAGGTTGTTAATCACAGCGTAGTGACTGCATCACTTGGCAATCTTGACTTCTACACTCCAAATCCACGTCTCCGTAGTACCAATACATTCCGAGTAAGAGTTCACAACAACAATATCGGCCACTTTAGCCCAGTATCGCGAATGTGCAGATTTTATAACATCTTGTGTGAGAAAGGGGTGGAGGGGGTTGATATATATAACGACTCGTTGGCTACATTTGGGAGGGAGGTGAAGTGTAATGTTAAATTGTTGACATAGTTTGTTTCGAAGGTTTCATTTTTCGTCCTTTGCCTGTGGCTTGTTGTCGTACTGGGTGTGCGATTCGTCAAGAGCCCGATTCGGGTTAATTAAACTAAAATAGTTGTGTTGTTGTTGTACGATTATTGTTACATTATATTTTGTTTGTTCGTTTCTTTTGTTCTTCTTGCACATCATCATTCATATAACAAAATCAACAGAGCAGTTTACCTAAGAAAAATTGTGATGATGTGCATTGGCAGGATTAATACTATATAGAGATTATCATTATCGTGGCATTATATTGAATCACGCTTTAATTGAATTCTCTGATTGTGCATGCTGTAGACACTCTTAATTGGGGAACTGGCCAGATCTTATTGTATGTTTGTAATTTATGTATTGTGTTGTCAGTTTTCTGTGAGTGTCTCTATAAAATAAAAATAAAAAATAAAATAAGACGTGTGCTTTATCTAATAAAACTACAGGCGACATACCAAAGGCTTAGAAATTCTGTCTTGTCAAAATTACAATGACAGCATACGCAAGAACTGTTCAAGATTCTGTACATACAAGATGTAAGTATCCCCGGTAATGAATAAGAATTTTTAATTACGCCATACTTGTAAGTTTTAGAATTGCAGATTTTTGTAAAACATTCCATGTAAAACATTAACCATCTTCAATTTTGCGACGAAGTATTCCACTCATCCAGAATGTCACAATTTTTATAAGCGCAAAGAGGACGATTTCCATGTTAAGTACCACTAAAATATCCGTAAAAAATGCTGTTATAGTCCTGATATGTGATAAAATTAAAACTTATTGCGCCTTTGCGATAAACTCGATTGTATTTAATTTTAATGCATAGCTCTACATAATTGTATGAACTGTGAAAAATGTACAGTAAAGAATGAATAAATAAATAAGTATTATCTTTATAATACGAAAATATTAATTTCGTCATTATTAAATACCTAGATAAAATGAAAACCCCAACATTAAAATATTGGTTGACAAGCAGCGTTGGCATTTAAAAAATATTTTAAAAGAACTGAGGAATTTCATTAATCTATCGATATTACGAAATAAAATATTAAATTTGTAAATAATATTTAAGGACAATTTTAATAAAAAAATTGTGGAGTGAAGGAATTTCCAAAATATGTGACAAAAAAAAGAGTTTAATAAATGTATTGTTTACTGAGATAAAAAGTGAGTGATATATACCTACTTTACTACTATACATATCAGGTCGTTTGATAATTTTGGCTTCTTTATCAATATTACCAATCTTATATCCATACACACATAAAGCCGTATTCACAAAGAAAATGCATATTAAGACTAGGCTTATAAGACACGTCTAAAGTTACTCCTGACTAAATGAAAAACTCTAGTAACAAAACAATTTCTTATCCCTAGTTATATCAATTTCTAATTCCAAAAAAACACTGTTTGTAGGCACTCAATATCACACCTAAAATTAAATTTATAAATTTATAATAATATATAGGGAACATTTATAGAGAAGAAAATTTAGTCAGGTGTAAAGCTTTACAAATCTTATCTTTGCTTGTGTCATTTAGCTAGGTCTAATATTGAAGACTCCCACTTCACTCCCGGATATTTCGTAATCCGGGAGACATCTATTTATCCACATTTACTAAACAAAAACTTTACCCTTTCGGGCGGACCCTAATGGACGACCTGAGGAACTGGCCGGACAAAACCGCCTTGTAACGAGAAAATGCTTGAAACAAATAAAATGTCTCAAAAAATATTGATCAACCGACTGATCCTGGTGGTATTAAGTTCATTAAAATAAGAAATCAATTGGAAACATATTCAATATTTTGTTGAACTTCAATTTGTAATGATATTTATTTATCTGATTGGTGATGTTTTATGAATATTGACCTTCTACAGGACACATTTAAAATACCAGAAAATATACTCTTATTAATGCCAGAAAACAACATGGATAAAACACATTTGTTATCATTTTTTAACAAATAATATTTGGGTAGCATACAGGAAAAAAATATTTTTATCATACATATTTTATGATAGAGAATTATTATACTACTAACAACTGATATGTTAATATATTTATTTTCAATACAATTTTATGACTGACGTTGTATATTTTACTGCAAGGAGCTTCTTTTTTATATTACAAGTAAAATAATAAATGTACATGTACAATACAAAAGGTCAATATTATTTACCACTAGGTAATTTTAATATGAATGTGAACAAGGTATGATATAATGTGAATTATTAATATTGTGAGGGCCCAATAAAATATTAATAATGAACTGCGTTAATAAAATACTTGGGGATTATACTCGTATTCATATATATGTACAAATACTTGAACTTATTATATCGACGTATGATAAAACTAACACTACATACAAATCACTCTAATACTGATATACAGCACCTATTTGTTACCAACATATTATATGTATACAGTTGGTGATTGTTACGAATTTGGTATAAATATTCACTGTTCTTTTGTCTCTGAAGATTCGGACAAGACTGCTCAAATGTCCTTCTATCACAATACGTCGCTTATATAACAGCGACATCAGAGCATAAGGAATATCTTGCAACTCAATTGGTGTAACGCAAATACGATTTAAAAAGAAGGGTTTGGTTTTTACCCTGTGCTTCCGGTGGGAGCGTTGGAGGGCGAGTGAGAGTGATATAAATATATTTCAAGCAGTTTACATGCTTCTATTTTTCGTTTTTATATTCTGTATCCATGGTGTTTTTTTTCGTAGGAGCAAAAGCAGCAAGCTGAATACGACTCTCCCTGCTGCCTACCTTCACTACACTAGCATGTTGCTTTCTGTTAGGATTTATTGCTAACCCAGATTCATATAAAAATTACCGACTCAAATGATGACATATTATAATTTGCATCAAAGTATTGTAGATATTTTCTACCAAGTATTACACCGGGTGCAATGTGACATTAAAACTTTTATATCTATATTTTGACAATACAATGTGCTTCACAATAATATGTAGTGCTTTATATGAAAATAAATATTTGTTTAACCCTTTCGTCGAATATAACTATGTAATATACAAAAGTGCCAATAATAGTTATTATCTATGTATCATTTCTGCGACTAATTCCCGGCGTCTTTATATTCGTAAAACTAATGGATCCATAAAAAACTGATTTCTGAATTTTATATCATAAATGTACTACCTACAATAAAGACAAATATATTTTCCCATTAATAATATTATTATGACCATATCTTACTAATAAATCTGCTGAAATGATCGTAAAAATGAAATCCTTTTAGCGGTTGAACGATTATCGCTTTCGATAATAATACCCTATAAATAATTACTTAAGGTTTAGTTAGGTGGGCTGGCGACATTCTACGTCTTGTTTAACGTAGAAGATTCAGGGCGCTCTCTAATTCGTAAGACGTAACAAAATAAAATTGAGTAATTATTAGTCTTAGATGGGATCTGCTACGTCGGCCGGGTCCCCCGCCCACTGACGTGGTAGAATCGGAGATGCCAACACTGGCATAGTGGTATTAGACTAGAGAGAGTTCAAATGAGATCACTGAGAAGGATGTGTGGCAAAAGTCTGAGAGATCGTGTGCGTAACAGTGAGATACGAAAGGAATGTGGAATGAAAGTTAGTGTAATAACAAGGATGAATGTAAATAAGTTAAGATGGTTTGGGCACGTGGAATGAATGAATGAGGACAGAATGACTAAGAAGATATATATTTGTCTGAGAGGAATGGTGCTCGGAGACGTGGACGTCCGAGGATTAAATGGCAAGATCATTTAAATCAAATCCTACAGGACGGTCACGTGTTGAGCACGTTGAACAGGAGAGCATGCATGAGGAATTGTATGACAGTGACGGAAGCGAAAGATGTGTGCAGGGATAGAAGGAAGTGGCGCTCGATCCTTTCTGCCTACCCCGCGAGGGAAGCGGCGTGATGGTATGTATGTATGTATGTATGAGTTCAAATATTAATAAATTGTCACCTAAACGGATAAATAGGAGTCCTTGGACTCCTGAAATATCCGAGAAATAAAGCTATTTAGAAATTCAAAGAATTGCATCATGAACATGTGTTACATGCACTTTTTGGGAGCTTTTCAGTGTTATTAAAATCTCTTTTTATGAAAAGCGTGGTAATATAATTATTAAAAAAAAAATTAAGTACTTTTAACCACAAATACCTAGTTAGTTGAAAAATGTTTTTTTTTTTAATATATTCATTCTTTACTGTGCATTGATTTCAGACAATTTTACACATAAATACTTAACAGTATCAAATACAATTAATATACACACTGCGAGTTCGTCGCAGAAGCGTTATTTCTTCCAACTAACCCAAGAAAGCAAATAGTTTATAATATTTTTTTTGTGTTTCAAAACTTTATTAATTTATTACTTTACTTATTTAGATATGAGAAATAATTTTTTTAGGTTCAATCTTAACTCAGAGCATAAATCAGTATTCGTCGGGAAACTTAGCACAGAAATATTTTTCTGTAATGTAAGCAAGCTATTTTTCAAATAAGTTTTTGTAATCAGTAATATGTACAACATTAAATTTGTCTTTTGTTAAAAAAAAACTTTCAATAGAATAGAAATAATACCAATATTTATATTGTTATTTTTTCTAAATAATATTACTTTTTACGTAAATCTACGTTAACTGAACCCCTAATTTATTTTTCTTAAGAACACCTAAGTATTTCATATTGTGTATATTAATTAGACGTTAAAGATTATGCTTTCATTCATTATCTGGACATTTTCCAGGTTGAAAACACATTATAATTTCCCTTCTAATAATATAACAAATACGTTTTACTTACTTTGCTAGACAAACTGAAAATGTTATATTGACTAATTCAAATAATTAAGTTCAATGTTTCAATATACAGACAGTAACATTATTACGTATATAATAGGAATGCATATTTGTTTACGAGTACATTACAAGTATTACAACCAACTGGAAGTCAAGTCAATGGGGGTGCCTTTGTAATTTTCTTCATCGTTTGTAGGGAACTAAATAAGACATGAACTGTGGACAGTTGACAAATTTATCAAACATTGGATACTAACCCGGCGAATACATAGCCTGGTGATTATTATGGTTCATAAGATCTGTAAATTAGTATATTCAATCTAAATTTTAAACAAACGTTGCATGTGGAATATTACGGTTCTAAAAGATCCATACAGTGCTTTGAAATAAACTTCACATAAGGAGAAACCCTCATTTTGATAAAAACAGCATGAAAGTGTGCAGAATATTATTGAATATAACTATTTGGGTAACGGTGAAAAATATTATTAAGAATGTCAGCATTTCATTAATTCGTGGAGCACCGGAAAAAATGACATCTATCCTGAATACCTTCACTTTTTGTTGGTACAGAGAGGACAGCTTGCATGTATGTTATATGTAGCTGAGTCTGCTGGCTTCCTCACTTGTGGGATATGCCGTGATGATATAGCACAAGTAATAGTAGTTACTTTCATACAAAAGTTTATTTTTTTAGTTACTTCATGGTTTCATACAATTAAATAAGTTCCAATTTTCTTGTAACTATCGATTCTAATATTTTTCCCTTGTATCATAATTTGTAAACGATTATCACCCTTTTGTTGTTTAATAAGATCAAATAAAAATTTGAAGATTTATTTGTGTTTATTTCCATATTGAATTTCAGTTATAACTGCACATTTTTATTGCTTCTTCATGTTCAATATGTGTCATTTACTAGAGAATTTATTCATGTTGTCTTTTTATTTATTAATTATCCGACAGAGGTGGCTATAGCGAATTAATATACATCTACGTACGTATATGTAAAATGAACTAGAATATTCCTTCCTTTATGTCTCCGTACCCAAGCTGTCCACATTTTTAATGAAGCGTTATTTTATTAAAATCTGCAAGACTAATTATTAACACGTTAATGATTCACGTAAAAAATGTAGGAGGTACTTTGATAACAAAGCAAGCGTACCTTTGATTAATTTGTGAACAAAATATGTTATACACACATTTATTTATTCATTAATTAATCAATATTCTCCATCATTACAGTATGTATGTATTTACTTTTAATATTTTGGTTTTGACTTTGAACAGTGTTTGAAATAAATTTTTACCCTCTCTTTTATGCAAGATTTAAATTCTGGAAAAGATAAGTACCTACTCCCATAACAACGGAAATCTGTAAGAAAATTAACATATTTAGTTCCTTAAAAAAGACGTTGTTTTCCTAATGGTAGCGTATGGGTTTTTAATTGATAAACTCCGCATTGAAATTCTCCCGTTGTTAACCTACGACATTTTCACTATACAAGCATATTCTTTACTAGAAGTGTTTTCAGGTTGTATTTGAGTTAATCAAAACCGGATTAATAAAAAAAAATAGCGATAAGGTTTGCCACCATTCTGAATGCTTTTTGCTGTCGTAAAGTACGGGGAAAATGGCCCGGCGATCAGTACATGCATTAAGTCTGCTGATTATTCCATATGAGGGAGATGGTAAGGTTGTGACGATATAATAATATTATGTATGTAGATAGAGAGATATATATTTTGGTCTGAATAATTGAATAACAATATTATGTTACTTGATGAAGGACTTTAATGTACAACAAAGAAGTTTTTTGTATAATATTATTAGAAAATATTTTTTTGAAAACCTTTGAGATAAAAGAGGAATCGGTTCTTTGATATTTTTTTTACAACATTGTGTTTGTCAAGAAATCAAAATAGCACGATATGTTTTATTATTATTTATTTCCTAAATAAGAAAACAATAGGTCAAAGCTATTTTTTTGTAATATTTATAACATGTCTGAATTTATTGCTACTGATTGAATGATTTATTTCTGGACCATTATAAATTTGTTTATTTTTTTGAATAATTTTTCTTTGTAGATGGAAATAATAAAAAAAAATTCAACAGAGTATTGCGATTTCTTCCAACTAATTCATAAAAATACTTATAAAGAAAAAACATTCACTAATTTTGTTTAATAAATAACCTTTATTATAAATGTAGAATAGCATAATCCTTACAATATCTGAAAATATTATATGGTATCAATCATGATTAACGCATTGAAATATGGAATTTGGATTATTTTTTGGCTACATTTCCTTCAAATAATATATATATTTTATAATTTTCTAAATAAGCGTAGCTAAACTAAACTTTATACCATAACTACAAAAAACATCATAAAATAATTTTCGTTTGCATAAGGGTTATGGTGTAATCCTAAAAGTTATGATGACATTGAAAACTGTTCACTTCAAAGGTAAAAAAAGGATTAAAGTGTTTTAAAATTTTATAAAGTGTCACGATAACAAAAAAAATGAAATTGTAATTGTATTTTTCATATTCACACCAATTGTACTTTTGATTTATCTTATTTTAAATATGATACGTTATTTTTCCTAAAATTTGTGTGATAAAAAAGTAACCCAGAAATTGAAAAAGAGAAATCTGTATAAAGTCTATAAACTCTTCCATAAAAAATTTATCTGTTGTTTGAAACTATTAATATAATATTAAATATGTGTGAATTTGTTATAAAATATGCAGTATGTTATATATAATTAAATAATGTCTATCTTTATATTACAGTTCATCGTTTGATAGTGAATATCTATCTGGATATAAGATAGAAAAAAATACTTTTAATATTCTGCGCAGTAGGTATATTGGATAACATACATAATTTTAGTTTTACTTATTAAGGAAAACTACAAGTAAGATAAATTAAAGTGACTTGAAGACGCTTAGCAAAACAATTTGAAAAATGTAACTTGTTGCGCGACGGTAAATTAAGTCACAAAAATGTTCTCCGAACTTTTATCAAATTGTCTCAGGTAAAATAACACAGGTAAATATCAAATACTTTGTACATGAAACTGATAAAAAGTAGTTTTGTATTAAAATTAACAAATTCACTTACCCAAAAAGTAGTTTGCCAAAGTTTAGTTTAGAAGTTTAACGGATTGTGGTTGTAGCGTCTATCGGCACAATGTCGCGATGTAGTAACGGAGCAACAGGACGCTTTCCGTTAGAACGAAAGCTTTTATAAGGGTTGGGTGGAGGAGGCGTGGCTTTCAAAGGGTGCGGGGGAGGAAGCAAGGCGGAGTCTGAATATAAACTTTGGATGATTTTCTTGATTCAATCTGAAGAACAATCCGAGTTCTCTTGAGGTTGTTATTTTAACCGCTAAAAGGCGTCAATATAAGTCATCCTGTTTGAACTAATCATCATAAGAAAATTTACTCATTGTGCAAAATACCAAACATAAAGTGTAAATTGTATAACACAATGATATAACACATTCGACATTTGTCTTTCAAAACTTTGATTGCACAAATGTATAAACTAAAACATTATATATTAAATTAAACCATAAACTATAAATTATACATACTTATCTACAGAGACATTTTACATCTTTAATGTTTTATGGCATGGAGAGGACAACTTTAATGTTTTAACATACAATTAGTCCGCAAGAAACCATGCTTATTGTAAATAACGTGATGGCAATATGAATGAATAAATTAATCTATCAAGACAATTCTAATTTTTCTTTAGTAATCTTATTTATATATTTGTGCTTCTACAATTAAGAAAAATCTTAGTAAAAATAGTTCATTTTTTAAATATTTCACATTGTTAATACATAATTATACATTCATACGATTTTGAAATTGATCAATTTTCGTCCATTGAGGGTTTACATTGAATCGAGTTTTGAGAGAATAGTTAATCATATTTTTCTTTTAAAACCACTCTAGACTAGTCATCCAGTTAAATCAACTCACCGATAGAGAACTTATTTGAATAGGTATTATTTAGGTAGGTATTTTGTATGTGATATACATACATAATGTGAATGTGTATCATATACAATATACCTACCTTAAGAGTGCATAACACAGAGTTTCAACGCTTGTGAATTGACTCAAGGCTTCAATTTGAATTAAGGATGATAAAAATATTACATAAATTGTTAAAAGGAATAGTTACAATATGAACAAACCTGATCACTTGTCAGCGAGTGGATGGCCTTTAAGATAGAATAGAAAAGAATATAAATGAAACTGTAGATATTGTAGACTGTAGATATCTAAAAATACCTACATATATTTGGAAATGAGTGGGTACTTGTTGCTTCGTCTTTCCCACAAGGGATATAATGCCAACGTGAGAGAATGTACAGACGAAAACAATGTTATAATCGTTTACGGCATTCAAGGTATTTATTTCGTTGTAGTTTCTTCATATTATTTGTATTGATACTCTCTTGGTAGTTATGAAGATGTGAAATGAATGAAACATTCTTCAATATTGTACACTAACATTTATATCGAATACATTTGTTATCTTAATGTGAAAGTTATCGATGATGTATGGTATTTATTTAATAAAACCTTTTCCTTTATAGCATAATGCAACAACAGGACAAAACTTTGTTTTTAAAATAAACATGTAAGCATGTAATTAAAAAAGTGAGAAGCTAAAAAGTAATTAAGAGATGCACAATTTTTCATGATTTCCATCATGTTTGGACAATTTAATAACAATAGGAAATATTTAATAACAATAGGATAATAGGAAAATGGTCGCATTTAATAATAATAATTATAAACTTTATTGCACAATAAGAAGCATACATAATTACCAAGTTATATAACAATGTGATACAAATAAATGATATTGTGCAATGGGCGAGTTTATCGCACAAGCGATATCTTCCAACTAACCCATCAATATAATAAATAAAATTTAAATTAAAATATATACATAAATATGAATACATAAATACTAAAATAAAAATACATCCACAATAAGATCTAAAACATACATATATACATACATAGTTAAAAAAAATACACCAGGAAGAACCGGTGATGATGACCAATAGAACACACATGAAGGGGGAGGGGGGAGTAGAGCTGCTCAACGTGAATGAAAAACAAATCGACACACGAAAAAAGGTGGTAGAAAACATGAAAAGCTCATCACAGTCATATTTGTGACAAAAGACTAGCAACCATTAATTTCCTTCTTAAAGGAATTTCCTGCATTATGTAAGGTTTAAAATTGGAGCCACCACGTGCAAACACTGACTGAGATCTGTGTTCATATCACTAACTATCCTTTTGATAAGCAAGACAATGAATACAAATGCTGCATAAGTCGCAATAAGGGGGAGAAGAGATAAAAAATAGTTTTAGAGGTCATCTGAATTTATCTATAGTAAATATCAAATTATATTCCATCGAATATTTTTCTATGAATAAAGTCTCTATTTTAAAATGACATCGTCTTGTTTACGAGTGATCAATTTTAATTTGCTTTAAGGTTTTCACTTATTTTTTTTCGTAAATTTTAGTTTTGATTTTCAGGCATGCGCACTGCTGTTATTATGCACATATAACTGATAAACATTAAGATGAACAATATTAAATAATATTCCTTCTTAATTTAAATATTCTAGGAAACTTTCGCCTTTGACAGATTTCTTTCCTTCGGAGAAAGTAAACACTGTGATTTCATTTATGCTTGGGCTAGTTGGAAAAAATTGCGTCTTTGCGATAAACTGTACGTCTGTTACATGATATAGTTTTAAATTTTTTTTTTTTTTTTTTTTTATTTTTTATCAAAAATATTACAAGTAAATATTACAAGTCCTGTTAAGTCTTTTATAAGACTTGTCAACAGGTTCTTTTTTATATATCATATACAAATATAATTCAATGTTTTGATATTTTACAAAGGTTACAAAATCATTTTTACATATAAATTATTATTCTAATATATCATCTTCATTCCTTACTTTAAAATATATACATAATATTCCTGACTATAATATGATACTCATAATTATAACTAGAATACTACAATACTAATATGCTAACATGTCTGAGACTTTACTAGGTAGGTACTATAGGTGCTATTAAACATGCTTATTTATCAACTTATACTTAATAAAAATACAGTGTAGTGTTTAAAAATCAACAATTTAACTTAGAAAACGAAATAAACTGTGGTCTTAATTGCAATTATTCTTGTATTAAAACTTTTATAACTCTTGTTCCTTACAAATCAATCAACTCCCTATAATTTATTTTATTTTGTATGACAATATTAAATTTTATAAAGCATTTATGATATCAATATTATTTATTTATTGTTTATATTAATGTAGAATAATGGTTATGATTTTTTTTTTTGACAAGCTAGGTACCTGGAGAGACGATGGTCCTGGCTGAGACATGTTCTGAGAATGCCCAATGATAGTTGACCAAAAAGAGCGCTGTTCTTCCGTCCGCAAGGTTCCGTCGGCCCGTGCGTCCCTCTTTCACAATACACCGTTCCTATAACAACGAAATCAGAGCGCAAGAAATGACGCAATGTGGAAAGAGGTGACGCAATTGGCGCAAAAACGCTCTGAATGGAGGAGGCTGAATTCTGCCCTGTGCTCCCGAGAGGAGGGTTGAGGGCGATAAGTGAGTGAGTGAGATACCAACTATATAATGGGAAATTTTCCTACGACAACCAATCCTACGAATACCTTTGGAAGATGTAAATTATAGAAGAATTGCTCTATTGTATAGTCATAAGAATCTTAGTGTTGACACTTCAGATGTTTAAAGTGTCATCTTGTGATCGTAATCTACCAAGGTACGTGTTGTTTCAGCGTTCAAGGTGATGGCGACAGCACGCTTGCCGGAAACTATTGACAACATGATAAGTACCGTAAAAACCTGAAGAATTACTCAAAGTCGGCCGGTGTGGCGTGGAGGTAACGCTCTTGCCTTTGAGTCACGAGGTCCCGGGTTCGATTCCCGGCCAGGGCAAAGTGAAGAATGACCTTTTTCAAATTGTCCTGGGTCTGGGTGTTACATGTATATGTGTGTAGTGCATTGTATATGTGTGTATCGTCGCGTTAGTACCCATAATACAAGATTCATCTTATTTTGGGACTAGCTCGATCTGTGTGAGTTGTCTATGTAAAAAAAAAAAATTGACCTGCACAGAAGAGGATTTTTAGACCCTTTGTATCCAAGATGTGCTCAAAAAAGACAAAAAGGACATTATTATTGGAATGTCGTTTGACAAAAGATAAAATGTTACTTATGTTGCGAGCCCATAACAAATATAAACCTTAAGAATTATTTGTTTTCATTAAAGATTAAGTGAAATTATGTAAATAATAATAAATTGAAGACAACAAATATATTATGATTAATAACAAGTGTCTTCCGTTTGAATAAATTATGTGAGTATGTAGCAACGGATATAATATCTTAAAATTTCTACAGTCTTAAGCATTATATTATAGACTGAAAGTCTAAAAGATAAATTATTATACACGAAAAATGTGTAAATGAAGGTTGTAAAGTGAGTAAGACATTTTATTCCAATTGTAAAAAATGTTCCACAGTAAAGACGATAGTCCTAAACTGGGTTATATTTTAAGAATTTTTCATATAGTTGAACAAAAAGAACTATTCTTTCGTCTACAAAACTTGCGATGGTCTGATGATCCTTTTTTACAATGTAATTTTCATAGATGTAAGAGAGACGTTGCTTCTAGCTGGGTCATCTTTTAATAATTTCCAATGATGGTTGTCCAAAGAGTACCGTTCTCTCATCCGTTAAATTTTCTAAGATCTAGATGACCCTCTTTCACTTTGCACCGTTTTTATGATGGCGGTATCAGAGCGTTTAGAATGTAGTGTCAAGAAACTATTTAATGGTGAGGGAGATAGATTTAGTTCTGTTCTCCCAACAAGACAGTTAAAATGCGTAAAGAACTTAGAAGTAAAATTCATACTGTTATTGAATTTGACAGAGATCAAGGTAAGTTATAAAAGCTTATTAATTAAGATCGTCAGTTTTAATTCAATGTTCTGAATAAATTCGTTTATTTTTTATTCGTCATCATGAATGACCTACATATTAACAGTAGGTACTTAGAGACACTCATTTTTATTATTAAATTTTGTGAGCAAAACAGAAAGTAAGTTATTAGGTCTGTGTGAGTACTTAAGCATTTATTTCATTACTAGTTGAAATACTGCTTTGCTTGAGAAATAATCATTGAATTGATAATATTTATTATTCTTATTTTGTTTTTGTCTACTGATGGATATCGGCCTTTTCATAAGCACGCCACTTTTTGCAATTGTCTTGCAACATCTTCCACCTGCAGGGCTACTCTCGAATTCAATTAAGATTAGATTCGATCTTAAGATCAAGATTAGATCAAGACTAGAAAATGGTACTCCCGACACAATCTAGTCTTGAACTGAATCTAATCTTATCTTTAAGACGTCTTAATTTAGAGATGTATTTCCTAACGCCGTTATCTATGGGTACCAACCTAACAAGGACGACAACTAAATTATTAATTCTTAAAATTCACGTGATATCACCGTATTTCAACATTTTTTATAAACCTAAAATAATTTTTTGATAAAAAGAAATGAAATTTATACTATATATTGATGTATAACAGTGCAATTAACTTATAAATAATATTTTAAAATACCTTTGCACTGACATGATTTTTGTCTATGAATTCTACCACTGACAGCTCTTCTTTCGTTAGCTCGTTACTGTCATGTTCGTTTGTGTACTTTAGTATAATTATATGTTATTTTGGTATATTTATTATTCTATGAACGCGTTAGCAATTGAATATAATACTTTATAAGTTATATTTATAACATTATATGGTGGAATTATCTCAACAACAGTTTGTGTGACAAAGCAAACCATATGTAAGCCATTAATGTTGAATGTTTTGGCTATTCGACATGCCCATCGAAGCATGTGTTTTATCCATTTTTAATATTATCCAAAATAATATTTAAGTCTCAACACACAATTAAATTGAGACTTTTTTGTAATAGTTTACTCAATATGTGTTAAATTATTGAAATTTAATTCATAGGTTATGAATACACCTATCTAGGTTGGAGGAATACTTTTTCACTTAAATAAGTAGTTTTTTTTATAATTATGTACAATAAGTAATATTATATTTTCAGATGCCCCGAATTTGTTACATGCTTGGATGTAAAGCAAACTATGAATATTTGTGTTAACAGACAATCACAATGTTAAGCGGATTTTAAAAAGTGGGCACCCCGATAAACATATTGAAGATAATTAGAAAAATCGGGCATCTAAGTTCATATTTTATGCTCTAGCATTGGAGTGGATTAGAACAGCGCTCTTTTTGGAAACTATCATTGGGCATTCTCAGAACATGTTCCAGCCAGGACCGTCGTCTCTCCAGTATTACGTAAATTACAGGTCTCTGCCGGGTGCACCGGCGCGCAGCATCATACCCAAATAAAAATGTGCTCACATCTCTTTTTGAATATGCAATGATGATATGCATAGTGTAGCTGCTGTTATTATCAACACGTTGTTTTGTTATAATATTAGTTTTGTTAGTTAAAATTATTTAGTATATTTTACTCTATTTATAATAAAAAATTATGTCTCATTATGAAAGTGAAGACAAATTTGATGAGCGCCTGAATGTAATGATTGATAGACCTCGATATTTATTTCGTCGCCCTGTGAAAGACTCGCAAAATCCATTCAGTAGTGATTAATCAACGATTGCGAATTGACTAATCACGAGCAGTGTGTGGACTGCACAGCTAAGTGTTGTTTTAGAATATGGTTTACTTCGCATAGCGATAGATATTTACTTAAAATAGCGTTGGCGGTCGCTATGCGTAAGTATTGTTTTAGAATACGAGCTTAAGTCCTGACAAACAAAATCAGACGTCTCACTGAAACTTACTATTTATTTATTCTTTTTGCACATCATATTATATAACTGTGTAAACAAAACAATATGAAATTTAAAAAATCTAGGACGATATGCAGTGGCGAGATTATCACTATAAAGTGATTACTTCCATCTAACCACGACATTATATTTTGTTTATTTATTATTTTTGTATTGCCTAATTCTCTAATCTAATTAATAAATTTGATTCTCATTTTTGTTATATCTTCTTAAAAAAAACAATATATTTCTTGTTTGCTTTGAATAATAAAATTTTGTTGTATGGAAAACTCATTTCTAAAATCTTTCCCGGCTGTTGAAAATATTTTTTTTGTAAATAAATTGACATGTTTTGACAAAAAATGTTTTGTTTTTAACAACCTTGCCAAACAAATACTTCTAAGATTCCACAATTTCCTTCTTTCAATGTCCCTAAAGCATCTTCCATCCCTTGCAAACAAACTTCTCAAATGTACATACTCGCTTACTTGCTCCAAACATTCATCACCAAACTTTATTTCGCAAATTGCTTTATTGCACTCTTTCAAACACTATATTATTTTTAAACTAAAACAAATGTTTTTTTCCCAATATTGATTCTTATAGAGACATCTTTTGTCTTTCAAGGACATTGTCAATCTGATCGATGTGAAAAATCAATATAGCGGAAAAAAACATTTGTTTTCTAATTTAATCCTTGGACGGCCACGTTTCTGAGCATTATACCTCAACCATATGTTTTTTTTTTATTATTCTGTCCTCATTCATCCTTCCCACATTCACAACTGCCATAGTTTGTTCACCTTCATTATTGTTACTACCCAGATTTCATTTAACAATTTTCAAGGATCACACTATTACACAATCTGTCCCTCAGACTTTCACCACACATTCTTCTCAATGACTTCACTTCAAGTGCATTTATACCATTTTAATTCTCCTTCAGCTGAGTCCAAGTCACACTTGCATACATTAGTGTTGGCACTAAGTTAACCGAGTGCACCAATCTTTCAGCTACAAAAGAAATATTTCTGTTAGTTTTCCAAATTTTCTTCTTTCAATATCATATCATTCATCTCACGTAAATAGACTACCCAAATATACACATTCATCTACTTATTCCAAAATTTTATTATAATACAAGCCTGGAAGCACAACTTCTTCTCAGCCCACTCCTGGACGAAGGCCTCCTCCGTTTCCTTCCACGCCATTCGATCCTGCGGCGTCTGAATCCTGTTGACCTCAGTTTTTCGAGTAATATTATCCTTCCACCTCATTAAGGGGTCTTCCTTTACTCCTGGTATCCAAGATGTAAGAGACTTTAGGCATTTGTCATCTGGGCTTCTAGCTATGTGTCCCACCCATCTCCATTTAAGAGTTGTGACATATTGTGAATACAAGATTTGAAAAAATTGTCTACTCATTGACTTAAAAACAGTGCGTATTAAAAGAGTTACTTTTTTACTTTCTACCAATAATAAATACTTGATATATTTAAAGTTTCTCAGTTTTATAGGAATATATTTGACAAGGATGTAATTTAAGGGAAAAAACATTGTAATTTCAAAACATAATGTCTATTTATTTCAAATAAATAAATAATATTCAGTTAACATATATTTTATTGTATTAGTCATACAGTTTTTGTTCAATACACAATAAGAATATTATATCGTGTTGCATATTCAAAAAGAAACATGTGCACACATTTGTATTTAGGCATACTCTTTTAAAACTGTTCATTAAGGCATTAAAATTGTAGTTTGGACTTTTTATTGACATATGATATTATTCTTTAACCATTGAATTTTAATATTTGATACTAAAAATCACTTTATAAAATGGTTATGATGTCATTATGAGCAGTTTAATCTGGTAATGTCAAAATATTTATGAATTCACATGTTCCTTTTTGAATATGCAACGACGATATGTTATGACACATGAACCAATCAAGACTACATCTGAAATGCTACAAAGACATCAAATCAAAAAAGCTATGTAATATAATAAAAGCTGTGATGTGATATAGCATGTTTGAAATGAAGAAAAATGAATATATTTATAATAGAATACACACTGTAATTACAACATACACAGAATGTACGCAGCACAGAGTTAAATATAATAAATAATTTTGGGTTAGCTGGAAGAACTATACCCTCTGTATATTGATTTAAATTTATTTTTAGATAAATTTGCTTGTAATCAATGTACAAATAAATAAAATATAAACATTTCAAGTGATGACAACAAATATACCATCACGTTATATCCCAAATGGGGTAGAGAAAGAGTAAAGTTTAATTTATCGACCGACGGTTCTTGGTGGAAGTTCATATTAATAATTTTTGAATTGAGTTATTATCGTGTATCTTCAACCATATTATTATAATTTTGAGCTGCTGTGGACGGTCAGACAATGCTATTATTTTAATCTATTGTTTTCTATTTGTCACATACCTAACTTGTAATGAAGGTTCATTTTGGTTTTGCCTGACGATCAGAGCGGAAGTTCTTGAAAGCTGGTTCGCAAGAATAAATAAAGTTAATAGTGGAATAATTATATATTTTGTTTCATTTTAAAAATTATTAGAAGTGAAAGAGAATGTGACGTAATATTAACAAAGAAATTTTTGTAAATTCTGACATTATTGTTAATTCTTTAAAAAATACTAGTAATTGGAAATCACGGCATGAAAGCTGAAGGTAATCATTTCCAGGCAGTTGGCCCCCGTGACACTGAAGCTCCTCTCTGCAAATTTGGAAGTGTTTGCCCTGTTGGGTTCTACAAGTTTGTTGTGGTGGAAGATGAGCGCTGTGGTCGCCTTATAGAGTTTCGTCGATGGGACAGAGCTCAGTGAGGTATAGATGTGCTGCGCCGCTCAAGGCTTTATGAACCGTGAGGCACAGTTTGAACTCTACTCTCTTTGGGATTCTCAGCCAACGTAGCTCCTTAAGCAATGGTGTGATGTGTCAGCGCTTATTCTCTCTGTAAATGGTTCCAGCAGCAGCATTAAAGGCTATCTGGACAGTTGAGAAGGATTCCAAGAGCTAAATAATATCCAAATATAACCTGTAAACGAAACATTATTTAATAAGGGAAAATAATGTGAAATTTGTGTAACACAAGTAAAAAGTATTTGAAATTTCTTCTCCATTTCTCCCTATTTTATGCTAGTCTACATTTAAGAAAAGGACTCCCACCATTTACCCCTGGATGTTTCAAGAACATCAGTTCTAATATCATCCAAATTCTGCTAGCATCTTCACTACTACCACTACTACACCATTATAGCATATCTCACAATTGGGGTGGCCAGCAGACCAGCTGCGTGTAATAAACTTCCAAGGTGTCCTCTTCATGCCAACAAAAATTTAGGAAAATGTGTGTCTGGCGTGAACACATAAATACTCCATAATTTTGAATTATTTTTATGTAGATATGTAGTAGGTATTTATTTTTTTAAAAGTTCATGTATAGCAGAAATTCACCGAATTAAAGAGACCAATGTCCCATCCATCCTGAATGTTTAAAATTTTTGTTGACATGAAGAGGACACCTTGGAAGTTTATTACATGCAGCTGGTCTGCTTGCCATCCCAGTTGTGAGATATGCTATAACGGTGTAGTAGTAAAAAGAGGCTAGCAGAAATTGGATGATATGAGAACTGATGTTCCTGAAACATCCAGGGGTAAATGGTGGGAGTCCCTTTCTTAAATGTTAACTAGCATAAAATAGGGAGGAATGGAGAAGAAATTCTAAATACTTTTTGCTTGTGTTACACAAATAATACATTATTTCCATATCTTGTAATGGTATACAGTGAACGACAATAATAATAAAAAATACAACTACGATCATCAATTTATATCTTTTCCTAATGGGTACTACTGGATAACCTATTATAAAAATTAACATTTAATTCTACGTACGTACCACAGTTCATATCATCATTTGATCCATATAGGTGTCTCTTGGTCGGAATTTAGCATTTCTGCCTTTGGTCTTGCCCTCCTCGAAGGTGATGAGGGTGCCTGATGTTATGGCCAATCCAGTTGAGTCATTGTAGAACAATAATGTAGTTTTGAAATAATATTTTTCACTCATCTTCTTATAGCCCGCTAGACTAGAATCTCGAGGGTCCGAAACCATGTTCTTTGCGTCGCCTGTTACAGGATGGAGGCCTTGTATATCTCCAATGAATGAGAATATAGGACAGTGGTCAAATAAACAACACATTCACTGTTCACGACATAATTCCACAATGTATTATTCGATTTAAAACTAGTTTCACAACTACACTTCAAAACAAACGACTCCGACAAAACTAACAAACAACACCAAATTTTATTTGCGTAAAAAACACAGCAAGATAAAAAAAAAGTATTGGAAATACACTAAAATAAATATTATTCTAAAAAATAAACAAACTTGCGTCGCACATAAAGTTTAAAAGGTGGAAAAATACTTTTAGATTGCTAAAATGTACCTCCATAGCAATCTTAAGTTTTGACAGTTGTTAGATTGCGTTTAAGACGTCTATTAAGATTTGACCTTGGCAATGTTGTGTCAAGAGTACCGATTTCATACAAATTTTAAGATCTTAACGAATTTTTAAGACATCAAAGTAGATCGGTCTAAAAGTTAAGATTTAGATCGTGTTCAAAAGTACGAATTCGCCATTTTAAGATGCAAACAAGATTAGATCGTATTTAGATTGTGTCGGGAGTAGGGCTGCAGGTCCTCCTATTTTTCTTACATCATTTAAAAATTATGGATTTCAATTTGATATTGTGAATGGGATATCTCTTTAAGATTGCGATGATATTAAATTAATATTAGTTAAACAAAATAATAGAAAACGAGATATTCAATTTCTGTAAGAATTAAATAACTTACGACAGTTCCATAAAAAAGGAAACGGTTGATTAAATTTCCGAGAAAAAACTCGTCTCATTAGAACTATAGTAACTCATAGTTACGAACAGCATTTTGACATCTCGGGCTTTATCTTAAAGGAACTCTTTAATTATGAAACCGGCTGTTAAAGTTACAATTATATCCCTGTCAATAAAAAATATATAATATGTATATTTTTTCCCCCTAAGAATATTATTTTGATGAGCTTAAAATTTCATTAAGGGATTTCATATGGAGAAAAGTGGTTGAAGTATCTCCTGGAACAGATTGGAAAATCACAATCGAAACGTGAACTTTCACTGAGATGCTGAGATGATAATGTTGAATGTGTCGGTATGATTGTGATTCGGATGGTACATGTTAGGAGAATATGGAAAGAAATGAAGAAGATTCTCGTCCAAGAGTGGTTGGAAATAGGCTGAAAAAAGAAAAAAAGAAGTATGGTGATTGTTTCTATAACGGATATATATACAAAGATGTAAACGTATAAACATAATATTTATGTCGAGATTCTTTTAGTCATGTGATAAATAAATTGTTTAGTATCACGTTAAATTGTTATCTAGTCTTTTAAATATCAGAGCGAAAATTGTTAAATTGTGAGTAGGTTTATCGATTAAATGAAAGTACAATAGGGACGACGTGAAATAAAATTAGATTTTTAACAAAAGGTACAAAAGGCATGTTTTGGCTACAAGTTCTTTTTAAAATTAACCTTATTTTCTAACTTTACGGGTGTGAAATTAACTGACTACGCGAAGTAAGTGATTGACTAAATATGGATCCAGAGAACTCAATTGAGGAAGAAAAAAGGTGCCGGCGTACAGAGCACATAATTGATGATGACGGTAAATATAAAGTTTTCATTTATATTTATTTATTTATTCATTGGTGCATATATACTTAAATGTTTCTAAAACTGTAGAGGTAATTAAATGAACATATTAAGTAATATTAAAATCACACTAAGGTGCTTTAAATAAAAAGATAAAAAATTACAAACTTTATACAAGACTTGAAGAAAAATTAATGATTTTCTTTTTGTTTTTTTAATGAGTTTGTTTTTTTTATTGTATTGAAAAAATTAATATTTTTTATACAATCTAGGACAATAAATACGTTACACGAGTAACGTTCATGGAATCAGTTAAATTTCATGAACTAGTGATAGATAATAAATTATCAGAAATTATTAAATTATTAAATAATTTTTTAGCTTTTAGGAATGTGAAATAGTCTATAACCTGTAACATATAGTAAATTTACCACCATCAATTTCATACAAAAATATAATACTCTTGAATGTTCTATTCTATTCTATTCTTATCAAGGCCATCCACTTGTTTGCGAGTGTTTTAGAACTCTTGAATGTAAGCACCACTATATGCTCATTTTATTGCATAATAAAAATCTAAAATTCACGAATAACTCTAGCTCTGATTTCGTTGTCATGGAAACATTATACTACAGAGTAGAGTCGTCCAGATTGTCAAAAAACTTTAATGAAAGAAAAATACTTTTTTATTTTGGAGATTTTGAAAATGTCCATTAATATTTACAAGATTGTCTCGAACACAAGCTTCTTTCAACGTTTCTCTTTATTTGAAATCTTAATAAATTTGTTAATTTGATTCGCTTTAAGATCAGACTCTATTACTTTTGATAAATATTTAATAATATGGTTAAAATTTTTATTAATACTTTATTTAAGTGACCTAGATTTCAACTTTTAAATTATATGGTACTATTGTTTTTTAAAATTAAAACTATTACTAGTTTAATATATTATTCCTTAAATTACTTACAATGTAGTCTTATGAATATCTTAATAATACAGTCTTATGGTAATTCTCTAAAGATTAGAGAAATCACTGTTTTTGTTGAATTTAAAAGAGCATGTTATGGGTGGGTATCTGATCTTCCAATGGAGAGATTACAGGATATCTTGGGATTTGTTCCGTGATTTGTTTTGTTTTGTGTGGGGTGATATACATGTGTTAGTATGTGGTGTGGGATTTGTGATGTGTGTGGTTGAGGGATATGTTGTTTTTTTTTCTTGTTTTGTATAGAGAAATGGTTTTTTTGTGTGTTGTTTCATGTATGGACGGTTTACAGCAGTGTTTTCTTGCTATGAATGTGATTGTGTAAATACAGGAGACGAATGCTTTTTGTAATTGTGTTTATGTTTCTATATGAATGATATGTATGTCCTGATATACCTAGTTGGGCAGCATCAATAAAAGTATGTATAAAGTAAAAAAAAATAAAAAAAAAAAATCTTTATGAGAAATTATGATGATTTTAAAAGATTTTTTTAAATTGTCATTTTATGTATCATCTTCATTACAAATTGATGTTTTTTACGTACTTAATTTTGTGTCAATGACAAATATTTATAGTTTAAGTACTTATTTTCCAGATGTAGCTTATGTATGTATTCATAAAACATGTGGAATTCTTTTGGTTCCTCACCATCTCATTTCGACTTGTTAATTGTTTATTGTGTTCAAAATGAAATATTTTTACGTGGGTATTCATTCATTAATCATTCTCAGAATTGTATATTAAGCAATGTAAATAATGACTTCTCGTCTCCCTTTCCAAGTACTAGGTGTGATGAAGAAGTTACATCACCGCATAAACATTCTAATCAGTGCGTATATATTTTTGTTTGTTTGTGTATTTACTTTATAGATACTGTAATAAATTAGACAGAAATGAAGAAAAATAATGCATTCTATGCACATCATCATCCTTTGAGCATATTTAAGACGAAAATTATTACACGTTTCTATTTATTGACGGAGATTATTATTAGTATTGTTTGTGTGATTCCGAGTCAAGGGATTTGTATGAGTTAAGGTATTTATTTATTTATTTATCACTTGTACACGGCGTAAGCCTTTTACACGTTAAACATTATAACAAAGAAAAAACAATTTGACAAACAAAAATTATAAAATGTGAATTGGTAGAAATTTATAAAAATAAACATTAAGATGCAACAAAATGTTTTTTAAAACCCCCCTTAACTGAAGCATCCCCATTCACTAAAATACTTTATGTGCTCGGAAACAGAGTTGTAAAACCTCGGGGTAAGAGATGTCTTTATAATAAATAAATAAATATATAAAAGTTATTAATAACCATGATTATTTATCTATATAAAGAATTAGTAAATTACTTAATTTTTTTTCTGCAAGAGTTTACAATATTTATTTTCTAAGCAAAGCCGTGTTAAGTTACAGTATTCATTTAATAATCTCCTTTAACAATTTCAATAGTGTCTTATACATATTATTTATGAATTTTTAGTAGACTTAGGTACAAAATACTTCAGACATATGTATATTACGATAATATAAAATATTTAAATGAAGTTTATGTAATGTTATTATTTTCTATTTATCTATCGCACCTTTTCCCTTGTGGGTTATGCAAAGAAAACTGATTATCTTTATAAACAAAAAGTAAGATGATTATCTTAACATCTCTCACAAGTGGGTGGCAAGCGAACTGATCGGACATAATGCACATAGATGTCGTCCTCATTGTGCCATAAAGTTTGAGGGTATTTTGAAGAAGACGAGTTTCGGAAAACATTACCATAATACAATACCTAATTAACATAATATTTAAATTGGTGATTATATTGTATGTCACCTATACTGAATGTCTATTTTTAATTGGCACAGGGTAGAATAACTTTTTTTAAGGGGGAAAAATCCATCATGGATATCTAGTGAACTAGGTAATGCCGGACTCCTACCGACTAAAACCGCCCCCTTTATACCCAACCAGTAGTGTACCTATATTTTCTTTTGTCTTTATGACCACCTCTGCAAAATCGCTGACAGCATTCCAGTGGTTAGGACTTTACAGCATCTTCGTTATTATGTTTTCCGACCCCAGGTTCACTTTGAGGAATTGCTCAGCTTCTGCTTGCAAACTTTTCCATCTCCAGCACCGGAATATAGTGTGCTCAGCGTCGTCGGTTTCTCCGCAGCATATGTAGTCTTCAGAACTTGCTTTTTTAATGCCCTTCAGAAACTTATAAAAGGCGTTGTGTCCGCGCTTAGAAATTGTGTGAGCGGAGAGGACCAACTGTTTTTTCGTAATACAGAGGGGGTTTATCTACTACCCTCCTTGTTGTAGATGCCGTCATGATATGGATAGATAGACGGAATATTCAATTAAGTTTCATCTGACCATCTTATTTGATAATACGATCAGGATAAAAGTTATATTGTTATACTTACGTACTTGCTTATATAAATGAATGAAGTCATCGGGTGCTGAAATTAAAGCTATCAGTTCCAATTTGACAATAAATGAACTAGCGTAATTCAGTAAACGTAATGGTACAAGTACAAACAGTAGTAAATGCACAATATAAAGAGAGGTGAAAAGAACAAAAGAAATAAATTTTAAACCAATAATCATCAGTGAAATAGAAATGGGTTTCATTCTTTATTTTAAACTAAAGTGTCCTGTTCATTTCATCTATGATAACGAAGTTTTTGTAGTTGGACAATAACTGATACTTTCAACTTCCATTTTTCTTGCACATTTTGTTTTTCTTAATTGAAACAGCATAATTGCCATCTACAGTTCTTAGCATGTTAGAGAAAAATAAATCTGAAGGTACAACTACACCTCCACAGAAAATCCTACAAGTGAAGTAGCCATTGAGCTTATTCTATGTGAAAACAAACAGACCTTCCTCTCCATAAGAGTTTCCTGAATATATTTGTTTTTTAAAATATTTAAACGACTTATGCTATTTATAAAATATACTACGTAAGGTAATATTAATATAAATTGGATTGAGGTGTTTTCTGCAGCAGTCATTATGTGCATACCGACTTTCAATAATATAGTCTGGACCTTGTGAAGAAATCTTTTTTTTTTTTTTTTTTAAAAAAGATATATCTGGGTTTTGTTATAAACCCAAATACAACCTTATACACCTTCCACAGTAAGCTAAAAGCTTGTGTCGTGAAAGGGGAGTTTGCCGGCAGCTGGGATCGAACCGCGGACCCCTTGTTCAAGAGGCCGAGACTCTACCTCCAGGCTACCAACGAACTCATTTTCAAATCATTTTAGTATGTTACTTATGCAATAAACATGATATTATTAAATTCCTATCAAACATTTCCTCAATATTAATATCTCTTGCAAATGTTTGCAATTGAAACTTCAGTATAACCAACTATTTGATAGGAAACCTTAGGTGCTTTCAAATGCTTTGTGATTATTCTGATGTAAGAGAATATACGCAGTACTGAAAACAATCTCTATTCATCTATATATGTAGGTACCATCATACCATTACAGAACTTCAACTAAGCAAAGGTATTAATAATTGTTATGAAGTAACAAGTTAGCATTTCCATTTGTTCAAGAACGTTAAATTAGTATTACCAATTCAGGCAAAAGGGAAAATATTATATTGTTTACGTCAGTAGACCAACTGCAGTTTTAATAATGACACACAAGCTGTCTTCTCCATGCCAATAAAAAAAGACAGATGTAATGAGTGGCATACCTTATATTGATATAAATATTTGATTTATTTATTGAGTTGAGATTTATTTTGTAAAACTCCATTTTATTTTGTGTAAAGAACAAATTGTTTTTAGTTTTACTGTAATACAGTTTTAAATAGAAAATATAGGGAAAACATTGAGACCTATGAATTCTTTGCTGGGGGTTCTATAGAATAAATGTAAGTGTATCATACGGATAAAACATAATTAGTTTTAGTTTTACTTTATATTTAATTTTATAGTGACTTGGTTTCGATTTTCAAAATCATTGTCAAACTAATCAATTTAGCTCAGACTTTGCTAGTCGTAATCAGGTCATCTTATTATCAAATATAAAATTAAAACCAATTTTGTTTTCTTCCATACATAAACACAGAGTTTAACAAAATAAACTTCAACACAATGAAATAAGTAAGTGTGTATAACATTGACAAAATTACTATCCGTTTCGTCGCTTTTCTGTGGGAGTTGCTAATTAGCTTGATAATGTTATGATCTGGTATATAACTACCAATATCATTCTTGGAGCTATTTTTACCAACTCGTATTATGGTGTGGGAGTCTCCATAGTGGTTTGTAAATATAATAGGGAGGTAGTAAGCTATATATGGTGGATACCAAAGTAATCTCTATACACCTATAGAGTTAATTAACAAGTTTGTAGAAGCAGCTCGTGGGCAGCTTTTTAAAGAAATCCAAAGATACTCGTATTGTTTTCAAAATTCTTTTGTATAAACGACTTATTTTTATAAATATTTACCTACATTATGTGCAAAAAACACACATGTTTTCATTTTTTGTTTGACAATGACTCTTTAACTCAAAACCAGAAC
Organism: Athripsodes cinereus; assembly: GCA_947579605.1. Taxonomy (NCBI): domain Eukaryota; kingdom Metazoa; phylum Arthropoda; class Insecta; order Trichoptera; family Leptoceridae; genus Athripsodes; species Athripsodes cinereus. The sequence continues at coordinate 7,813,671 of OX388315.1, forward strand.
ACTGGTTAATTAACGTCAACTAAATCAATATATTATAATGAATAATATTATTAGTTTTTAGTTCCTCCCATTTCAGTAGTAAAAATTATCTTCGATGCCTGAGAAAATATTTATTCATTTCGTCGAGTTCGTCGGTAGCCTGGAAGTAAAGTCTCAGCCTCGTAAAAAAATGGGGTCCGTGGTTCGATACCAGGTGCCGGCAAACTCCCCTTTTACAACACAAGCTTTTGGTAGCTTACTGTGAAAGGTGTATAAGGTTGTATTTGGGTTTATAATAAAACCCAGATATATGTTTAAAAAAAAATAGCCCTTTAAAGCTCAAGGCAGAAACCAGCTTCCTTTATTGACAACGTCTCTGTACCAATTGATTTACCTTTTTTCACGATATTTCCAACCTTATGATATCATTGTCGTAGAAATGGTGAATTTTTTTACTAAATCAAACATTACACTTTCCAATTAGCAATTATTGGACATTCTCAAAATATGACTTAGCTAACATCATGGAGGTTATATCCAACAAACTTGTTGAACGCAAACAGCACAAATATTTTTCATGTCACAATAAATTTAAGGAATTTAGGATAGGTAATGTGAATCAGAAAATTAAATAAATATTTTCTGGTTGTATGGTGCTTACAAAATAAATGAAAAAATTGTAGGGTGTCATTTCCACTGAAATTCCAGGAAATATTTTTTTATATAAAATACATTTCGATGAGTTTTAAGGTTACAACTCATTTTTAATTTGATTAAATTTGCATATTATTTTTATTTTTTTGGATGATATGTTTTTGGGTGGCATTGTTTACTTACATATTAGAATCGTACGTACAAATACAAAGTTGGTGCATTAAATGTTTTTTTTGTACAAGTATTGTTCATTCCCTCTAATGTATTTTACCCGAATTATAAACAAATCATTTAAAATACAAATAAATTACGCAACCTAAACCTTTTAACCAAATAATCCTACTGAATTAATTTGAATTTAAAATATCCCTATTGTTGTGTAAGATTGAAAGACATTTCTTATACGGCTTTTTTGTTTACTACATAAAGTTGTTTTTGTCGGAGACATTTAAGAATTTTTTTACACAAGCCAAAAGTAGGTATACAGTGTTATAAGTACTGAAAGATTCTAAGATGAAATGATTTCGCTTAAGGTCGTTAAACAGTCTTAGATTATTTCAAGGCGGTTATGTATGGTGTAACTGTCAAAAGTACTATAGTAAAACTATAGTAAATGTCAAAATTATCGAAGAGCTGGTAGACAAAGTGTAAAAATAATAGTAGTTAATTTCCAAATGACTTTTATTAACTTCGCTTATTACAGTCGTATGACAATTTATTATGGCCACCCTAAATATTCCTGTAAAACAGTAGGAAATAATGTTTTGTTTATATTTTTTAGCATTCTTTTTACTCAAAAATTATTATAATTGAAGGTATAAGTATTCCTTTAATTAATAAAGCACATTTTACTTTGATAATACAATTTATTGATAAAATATTTCGAATATTTAGGTGTAGTGCGTCAATATTTTGTCACTCCACCTTTTGCCTCTATCACTGCATGTACTCTTTTTGGCATGCTTTTAATGCAATTTTCTGCCATTTCCTTAAGTCTAGCGTTGTGATTCCAATGATATATGATTCTTTCAATTAAATAAACTTTATTCGTGATATTCTCCTTCGCCACTTCCTTTTTCAGCAGTTCCCAAACATTCTCTATTGGATTAAGGTCCGGAGAGTTTCCTGGCCAATCCAACAATGGAACATTCTGTTCCATTAGATATTTTTTAATTGATTTGGCCGTATGGCATGGTGCCCCATCTTGCATAAAGATTCTTTTATCTCCCGGACCAAACCATTCTGCCAATTGTGGCAACAATCTTTGTTCAAGGACATTTTTATATTGCCCCTGATTCATCATCCCATCAACAATATAAAGTCTTCCCATCCCTTTCCCAGAAATAACTGACCAAATCATCACCGATGTTGGATGTTTGACTGTTTCAATAATGCAGCTGGATAAATATTTCTCTCCAACCTTTCTCTTGACATATTGAGCCTTTTTTGTCAAGACTTGAAAAGTACTTTCATCACTAAAGCAAACCTGAAAATGTAAGGTGATATTTCATTTAGTTGAACTATTAAAGCTTTTTCATGCTTTATGTAAAAATGATTTTTTGTATTACTATTTTTAATAATAATTACCGATTTCCAGTCATCTTCAGTAAAATTCTTGTGTTTTTTCGCCCAATCCAACCTTTTTTGCATCATTTTTGGTGTCAATTTTGGTTTCCTTGCTGGGCGTCTCGAATTGTAACCGAGATCGTGCAGTCGCCTTTGAACTGTTCTCTTAGACATACGAATACCAGATTGCTCCAATTTTTCAGTTATTGCATCGTTTGATGCTTGTCTGTTTTCCAGAACAATCTTCGTCAGTATTCTTTCGCCACGTGGTGTGAGAATTTTTTTTTACCACATTTACCAACCCTCTTTGGAGTCAAGTTCTCCATACGTGATATTTTTTTTTGTATATTTTGAACAGATACTCGAGAAACATCACACCTTTTAGCTATTTCTCTTTGAGAATAACTTGTATTCGTTAGTAGCGTTCGAATCTCTGCCACTTTTTGTGGTGTTAAATCTTTTTTCTTACCCATAACTAAAATAAATTAACAAATTTTAACACCCACAGTTTAGTATTTGCTTAAATATACATAATTTATAAAATATTGTATAAAACATAAATATTTTAACATACAAATATAAAAAAATGTTAAATAAATAATATTTTCATTGATTTGAATACTTACTTTAAAGATATCTTCCTAAAATTTATCAGAAACACCAAAAGAAAATTCGACACGTGTATCGTGAGACCATCAGTAACAATATGGCATTGTACAAAATGGCTGCCAGGAATAACAGTGTTGCCAACAACACAAAAAATGCACTGATTATTTTAAGATCAAACCATATTATACAATTTCAAGTAAACTAAATACGATACTTTTATTACTTATAGCTAAAAAAACCCAAGTATTTTCAAATATGATCAAATTCTATAGGTGGCCATAATAAATTGTCATACGACTGTAGTATTCGGAGACCTCCATCATCAGGTGATTTGAAAAAAGTGAAATATATTCCATATTCCTGATGATGGAGTCGAGAGTCTCCGAATACCAGTAAGCGACGTTAATAAAAGTCATTTGGAAGTTAACTACATACTGTTTTTTTTTCAATTTATCTTGAAATAAACTTCCAACAAGTACTTTCGGTCAATAACATAGAAATAATATAAAAAAAATTCAAACAGTTGTTTATTTGCGTTAAAAGATATTTTAATATTGATGATATCAGAAAGAAATTGACAAAAAAATATGAAAAAATCGGTAATTTTTTACATTTTTAAAATATCAATTGTGGTTTAATTTTTAGTGAAAATAAAGAAAAATCTAATGAAGGTAGTGGTAAAAAGGAACCCAATATGCCACAAAAGATATAAAAGAATAAAAATAGGATGCTATGACCATGTTTACTTGATACATAAAATGGGAGTTTGAAATGAATCTTATGAAAAAATAATAATCTGCGTCATTCAGTTCTTGACGTTTACGATTCATATCTGCTAATGCTTTTGAATATTTTTATCGGTTTTCTTTTACAATTTACCTCTAGTCAACTTCTTGTATTTATTCCTTTATTAATGTAAAATGTAGGTGTATTGATTCAATGCAAATGATTAGTTTATTCTTTTATTTATTTACTTATTCCACATATTTACGGCGTTAGCCTTTGACATGTTAACAATCATATTAAAATTTAAAAAACAACAACAAAAAAACACAAAAAACACAACACAATAACTGATGTGTCACGATATTATCAAAAACAGAAAGAAAGATAATTATTATATTATTATGTCAATCAAAAATATTCAATTAGTCATTGTAAATAAAGGATTCTAGATGTTATTTTAATGAAAAAAACACTTTTCAATATCTGCACATACTATCATGATATTTTCTAACCAGATTTCTGCATGCAAAGAACATTAGTTGTCCTCTCCGTGTTGTAAAAAATACACAGAACGAGTTACATAAGTCAAATCTGAATCAAAGATATTCAGTTCCGACAGTTGAATTACACAATTACTTCTACTAAAAGGTCATCACAGCATATCCCACAAATGGAGTAGCCAGCAGACCAGCTGCATGTAATAAACATGCAAGCCTAGAAAATGCCTAGAAAAATTAAGACATTCGGGATGGGTGAAAAACTCTATGATGTATAATTTCTCCTGGCTTTTAAACGACCAACGAAGTGTGAGCACTTTGATCAATTCTCTGCCGGCTGCTCCATGGAATACAAAAAACAAACAATAAAATTATAAATTATTTTAAGTAAAGAATACATAATATGTATGTATTTATTTGATAAAGTTTACTTTTTCGACCGACGGTTCATGGTGGAAGTTCATATTAATAATTTTTTAAATGAAACACAATATGTAGTCATTCCACTATTGACTTTATGTTACGTTACTTTTTTAAGGCATTTGCCTGACGATGAGAGCGGAAGCTCTTGAAAGCCGGCTCGCAAAAATAAATTAAGTCAATAGTGGAATAACTACATATTGTGTTTCATTTTAAAAAGTATTTATTTGATATATTTTTTACAAAACCTCCACAAATGTGTCAAAAAAACAACTTTTACAACTAAGCTTTTATTGAAAAAAAAAGTGTTGAAAAAAAACATCAACATTAGATGTTTTCTTTTTATTTATGAGTTTATAAGTATCTACCTGTGTTTTGATGTCATCAAAATTATAATGAGTGTAAGAAAATTTTGTCTCTGATATAACACTTTTGAAAGTTTCTTTTGATATTATTCTTTGGCAGTGATGCTTTAGTGAAAAAGTGATGATCGTAAACAAGGCGTGCGATGCATATTTTACAAAGTTTTGTTGTTTTCTTCGACGTGGAATAATATAATGTGCAATAATTTGAGCTTAAAAGTATACGATATACCGAAACCATGAAAGTCAAGCAAAATATTTTCAAAAACATTTCAGTTATCGAAATTTCGACTTATCGAAATTGGTTATTTACAATTTCTCTCCCTCGTACACATGACTCAGATCATTTTGTAAACCCGGCAAATTTAGTTGTGTAGTGTAATTTAAAAAGAATATTTTGGTTTATTGTGTACATTATCTATTCAGTATTAGTAAATATATACATTTTCGATATAATTCATCAAATTCGGATGTTAAAGCTCACTTTTTCTGAACCTCGATTTATTTGAAATGACTCGTTAAATACTTAAATTAAAAATATTAAAATCCAGAGTTTTTTAAAAAAAAAGTATTCTTTGAGATTTAAAGATTCCAATAAATAAGATCCTCATAAGTTAATAATGATTTTTATGTGTCATTCGAGAAACAGAAAAATTCTCAAACAAACAAAAACTTCCGCAAACTTGACGAGTTTTTCGAATGATCGAGATTTTACTGTGTACACACTTACGTGAAATAACACGGAAAAACATCGTTTGAGATACCGTTTTTAATGTAGGCTTCACTGCATCGTAAAAGCTATGGTGAAAAAAAATTAACATAATTTTTTTTGCATAGGCTTAACCCTGAAAACACCCCATATTTTTATTAGGTAGGTTACATGATTTTAATGCGAGGTTAACTATCTGGGTTGTGAGTACTCTTTCCAAACCAAAGTATTTTTATCCTAATGGACATCTTCCCTCGCCGATTTGTCTCTTAATTGGCCGCAGAGTTATAATAGAATATGGTTTTATTTCAAGTACGTTTTGTTTGTTTGTTCATACTTAATATAATGAACAATAGTTACGTACTATGTATTTGATACTTAAAGATTTGTATTTTAGATAAAATTATAGGAATTTAGTACATAGTATTGTAGTTTTAAATTTTTTATAATAGGAAATTAGTCAATTTTGATTGGTAACATATAAAATTTTTCAAAAAATTTTTAATGATACCCCTAGAAAGTACTTATTAGATTAAACAGCTATTTAACTTACATTTTTATAGAAAAATGATATAAAGAAGAGAACCTTATCCTTAACCTTAGAGGGTATCTGAACTTCAAACCTCAATGTATTTTACCAGGTGTTACAATCTACTGCATTGGTCTGCAACGAGTTTCGATTTTCTTCTTCATTCTTCCTTATTTTCTGCCAATCTTTTGAATTCTACGTAGGTGTCACAATTCATGTTCTTCTTCACTTGGTCCATGTAGGTATCTCTTGGTCAGCCTCTATCATTTCGGCCTTGCCCTGCGGGATGGTAATCAGCAAGCCTGGCTTTTCATATTCATCTTCGTTTTCGAAATTGAAGGTTTCAGCCATTCAGCGCAACTTTTAATTGACTAGATAAATTTCATTAAAAAATATAATGGATATTTGCACAACTTTTCCATCTTAACATCTTGCAAAGAAATTCGTATTACCTATAAAAAATAATGATTGGGTGTTACTTAATTCTCCACACGCTATATGAATTTCTATTAATGTATTTCTGTTTGGATGTAATTGAAATTGATTCGCTTTAGCTGCATAATGTGAAGCTTTGAAAGCCATAGTAATATTCAGTTTTATTAGATATCAAATTATAATTATTTGCAGTATAGATAACTCCGTTACATAATCATGCAATATGATTGTGTTTTGTATTGGTTTCTGTATAGAATTCGACAGTTACGTTACGAAATAACAGTAACGGGACACATTTCCAGAGTTCTAGTAAAGTGAGTTTGTACAAACTATTGCATGTGTAGATATGTCTATTAAAATAACTACTACTGTTTTAGTAAAATCTTCAATGAATCGGAGTACATTCTGAGGAAACATTTTAACAATTATATTATCAGTTAGGTTTCTACTACCACTACTATTTCATTACGGCATATCCCACAAGTGGGGTAGCCAGCAGACCAGCTGCATGTAATACACATGCAAGCTGTTCTCTCCATGCCAATATAAAATCAAGACTTTCAGGATGGGTGGCAAACCTCATCGATAAATTTAAGATGTGAAATGTCTTAATTTTTTCGAACACCTGCCTGTTACAGGACACTCGACAACTTACTTGGAAGAGTGGGAGACCAATTCTTTACCGTGTGCTCCAGTTAAGATTCAATAAAGTAAAATGTTTTATGTACATTCAGGATGGAGATATGCTATCCATGCTGAAGGTCACATTTTATAGCACAAAGAGGGTGACCTGTATGTTTTTTTTATTAAATACAGTGAATCTTGTGGGAGAATACTGTGATGGTATATATTTATTTATTTATTCTATTTAGATATTTATTTATTTAGATAGATTTGTTGAATAAACAAATAATAGGTAAAAATAGTTAAGATTAGTTATCGAGAGTCAAAGTAACTAGCCGTTCATAGTTCGACACACCACTGGCTTTGGTCCTAACTAAACTAACGCAGCGACTGTTTGCTTGGCTATGATAATGTCATGGATAATGTATTATGGTTTAATCACTATAAAATTTGATGTGTTTAGGTACACACCTACATACCTAAATTGTATTAAATTTAACAAACCTCCATGCTCCACGTTGCATAATTTTATGGTGTTAAGCAACATTATGTCAACTGTCATCAATCCTAAACAAAGTTAATCTATGTTTAATTAACACTAGGGTAATTCCATACCTACCGGTCCAGAAATAAATAAAATGGTTGCTCGACCATCTCAGAAAAAAATGATTTTTTTTGTGCTATCACCCCAACATGTTGGTAGTTCAAAATGATAATTATTTTAATTTTATTGGTTTTGGTTTTTGTGTGGTGGCCATATTTGTTTTACAAGGCGGAGACATTTTCGCAGTTTAAAGGGTTTGCGAAAACTTGAATATCTCAGGTCCTATTTATTTTATCAACATAAAAATAAAAGTAATTTGTTTATAAGAATATAAGCTTTAAGGTTGTAATAAAACATTTTCACCTAAATATAATTCTAAGGGATGAAATTTCAGTCTACATTCTTAACTCTTTTTTGCAAAAACTCCCATTTTCACGGAAAGATTTTGGACGAAGGGAAAGAGTCCACTCATCAAAACTTTTTTGACAAACAACTAGTTACTAGTTGTGTTGATAAACTAAATTTCAAGTCTCAGACTTGACCCCCCTTTTCACAAAAAAATTTCAAAATTTGGAAATTCTCAAAATTTTCCATTTTCCGAGCTCAATATCTCTGGTGGGGGACTAGGTAAAAATTTGAAATGTCACCCCATAATAGACCTGTACCATAGTATTATGTGGCAAAAATTTGGAGTTTGAGATTTTACTACGAGCAGAGATATGGCAATCACAAAATGTCCAAAAATTAGTACTTCAACGGGCATACCGCATCGGCATATATAGAATATAAAATTGTTTACTAATAGTAAATCAATGTATATTAGATAATATTTACAAAATAGAAATCTAATGAGTGCTACAGACGCATGCTGAAGATTCATTGGTCGGAACACGTCGAAAACGTAGATTTGTTAACCAGGGTAGGTGAAAAAAGGCAACTCCTTAAGAATCAGCCAACAACGAGCTAACTGGCCACAACATCAGGCACCCAGGACTGCTCATCGCTATCGTGGAAGGTAGGACCGAAGGCACAAATGGCAGAGGCCGACCGAGAGACGCGTATATAGGCCAACTGAAGAGGGGCATGAACTGTTGCTCGTACGTAGAGCTGAAAAAACTGGCTGAGAATAGGGAGGAATAGAGAAGAAAATCCAAACTCGTTGCAGACCAATCCAATGGATTGTAACTCATTATATGGAAATCTAAGTAGTATAATACCATGTTATATAATTAAATATCTTTATTTTGTGTGGGGGCGGGGTACTAAAACTCAGGGAGAACTAGCAGTCTGAATCATATTTTAACCTGTTGGATCTTGTTTGAGCAGGCACAGTCATTTATTAGCATGAACGCTGTGTACTCTCCCAGCCTAGGTTAGTTTTCTGTTAGCAGCCAAAGACGAAGGTTGTCTTTGTACTCTTTGTGTCATAGTTTTGAAACATGGAATGTGAAGAAGGCAGAAATCTTTTGAGTTATAAACAGTGCTATTGTTATCATCTGCAAGTACCATGAAGTCAAGTATTTTGTTAAGTACAACCATCTGTTTGAAAATTCTTGTTGTGACCCACTAAAGATCCATAAAAAACTATAATTAAAGGTCTCAGAGAAATCAAAATTTAACATTTACCTAAGGAAAAAAATCACTTAATTAATCTTATTCCTCGAAAATCTTTATGTGCTACCTGCTATAATCGACTTTTTGTAATAAGAGATAATGGCATCAATAATGACTTGAGGCAAGTACATATGTGATTTTATTCCTCTGACGACTGTGATGACATACTTGTGTCAAAAACTGCCTCATTATACCTCCAGAAAGAAGACATAGTTGCATGCATATATGAAGAGCAATGGTACCTTGGAGTTATTGAGGAAATAAGCATCGAAAACAATGACCTGAAAGTTTACTTTTATGAGCTAGCTAGGCCACGAACCTCGTTCAAAGTTTCAAGAGGTGACAAGACCTGGGTACCTATGAATAACATTCTGAGAAAGCTCGAACCAATGGAATTTACAACTGTGACTGGCCGCTTTCACACTATCACCCCTCAATTGTGCGAGGCGATCTCTAAGCTCTTTGTTGTACACCAAAATTGTATTAGCTAGCAGAAAGAAGTTTGCTTTTAAATTAATGTGTGTATAATAGTAAGCCTTGAGACTTCAAGTTATTTTGTGTAAAATGTCTTTTTTGCCAAGAACCATGTCACATATTAATCGACTTAAATACGTTATATTCACCCACTGAATTGTGCATTATTTTGATTCAGGCTGCCAGTTCTCCCAGAATTTTAACCCCCCCACCCCCACAAACAATCAAGATATTTAATTATATAACATGGTATTTTACTATTTGGAATTGTATTTTGTAAATATTATCTAATATACATTGATTTACTATTAGTAAACAATTTTATATTCTATATATGCCGATGCGGTATGCCCGTTGAAGTACTAATTTTTGGACATTTTGTGATTGCCATATCTCTGCTCGTAGTAAAATCTCAAACTCCAAATTTTTGCCACATAATACTATGGTACAGATCTATTATGGGGTGACATTTCAAATTTTTACCTAGTCCCCCACCAGAGATATTGAGCTTGGAAAATGGAAAATTTTGAGAATTTCCAAATTTTGAAATTTTTTTGTCAAAAGGGGGGTCAAGTCTGAGACTTGAAATTTTGTTTGTCAACACAACTAGTACCTAGTTGTTTGTCAAAAAAGTTTTGATGAGTGGACTCTTTCCCTTCGTCCAAAATCTTTCCGTGAAAATGGGAGTTTTTGCAAAAAAGAGTTAAGAATGTAGACTGAAATTTCATCCCTTAGAATTATATTTAGGTGACAATGTTTTATTACAACCCTTAAGCTTATATTCTTATTAACAAATTACTTTTATTTTTATGTTGATAAAATAAATAGAACCTGAGATATTCAAGTTTTCGCAAACCCTTTAAACTGCGAAAATGTCTCCGCCTTGTAAAACAAATATGGCCGCCACACAAAAACTAAAACCAATAAAATTAAAATAATTATCATTTTGAACTACCAACATGTTGGGGTGATAGCACAAAAAAAATCATTTTTTTCTGAGATGGTCGAGCAACCAGTGCTGGACCAGGTGATTTGGACTTACCCACTAACAATTGAACGAGTCATCAAGATTCTCAAAATATGGTTCTGTTAAAACCATCGTCTTTCCTAAATTATAGGGACTATAAAACTTAACGCACCCGGCAGAGATTTGTAATCTAATCCGTGATACAGGAAAGACGATGATCCAGGCTGGGTCATGTTCTGAGAAAGCCCACTGATAGTTGGCCACAATGAGCACTGTTCTTCTGTCCGCAAGGGTTCCGTCGGCCCAGGAGTCCCTCTTTCAAAATATACCGTTCCTATAACAACGACATCAGAGCGCAGGGAATGTTGTGGGAAGAGGTGACGCGATTGGCACAGAGGCGCTCTGAATGGAGGAGGCTGGTTTCTGCTCTGTGTTCCCGAGAGGAGCGTTGAGGGCGATTATGATAAATAAAACTTAAAGTTTAATTAAGCTTACATATTGAATAAAGCAAAGCAAAAATACTATTTAAAGGTTTGGATCGTTACACTTATTTTTGACGAGTTGTTAACGCATTGTTGCAAATCACCATTTAATTTGCATGAATCAAACAGACAACATCTCGCTGAGAATATAATATTATTTATATCTACACACCTATGTAGTAATTATGTTAACATCCCAGGAAATGCTTGCTTTAGAAATTCGCACATTCATAAAATTAAATTAGTATCTTATTGAAGTACTATTTATTATGAATGAACTACGGAAATGTAATAATTCAATATTGTCAATGCCTTCTAGAATGTGAACATCAAACATAAACAATTAACATCTCAATTATAATATTGTAATATATCTATATTGAGATAAAGCACCTCAAGTCAAAGAAATTCTTGTTTCATATATCCACCTTCTACCTTTACCCTTTGGTTTTTCATGGATGAAAGAGGACTCCACATTTTCTCACAATATTCATAATGCTCTGAATTCAACGACGTATTGTTATGGACGTTGTTTAGTGAAAAATAGATTTTCAAAATATTTGAAAACTTACATTCTTTACATTCTCCAAAAATGTCCTAGTGGGTATAATCGGTTTTCCGTATTACAAAACTTTACCAAAGTGCATTTACCATTTTGAATCCATATATATAATATTTTATTACAATGAGTTTTTTGAGATTTTTTTAGATAATTACTGTTTTAATTTGTAATATTGTAACCAATCTACAGTGAAGAATAAAATAAATAAATAATCTTTTTATTTATGATACTTCTTCATTTTGTGCTATGTCAGGTCCTCCCGACGTTGGCGATCACTCCGGTGAAACCTTCCTATCCTGTGCTGCTCTGAATAGGTCATATTTATATTTATGATGCTTCAGAGTTTTTTTATTTTTTTGCTTCTCATATATTTTAGTCATAATTTATTGCTTTTAATTGATCTTTAAGCTAATTGAATAAAAGATTTGTAAGTTATTCGGTATTGAATTTACTGTAATTTGATAGCGATTCATTTAATTTTAATGATTTTTTTCAAAACTTCTCAGGTAAATTTAGGATCTTCGCTGGTCCACCTTTTATTTTTTTCATTTTGCTGTCATGTTCTATAATCGACTGTCTGATCCTGTGTACATTGTAAAGATAAAATAAAATAAAATTTAAAAATCAAACAGGCCAATTCAATTCATTCTTACACACTGAATGCATGAAATAGGTATATAAAAACCATAATACTTGTACACGATGTGATAGTGAGTACCGACATATAATATTATTATACATACATCGTGCTGCATTTTTATCATAAGCGTTAGGAATTTAATCCATCATACACGATAGTTATCGACACAAGCTTTCGATCATCACTTCCAGTAAAGAAATAAGTATTTAAACTTTTTGAAAAATTGCACACTCTTATTTTACGACAGAATGTCTTCCTTCCAGGAAAAAAAACAATTTATAAATGACGTTACGTTAATGTTAAATTACGTGCTTCATAATATTTCTCTCCTCTTTTCTAGTATTATTATAGTATTATTTATCAAGTTGATGCACGTGTATGGCTTAGAGATATCTATTTCTGATTACAACCTTCGACATACTCTTGCAAACCGAAAGGTAAAGTTCTAGGTTTCAAATAAGTACAAATACATGCATATTCTTTGCTTGCAATAAAGGTATTTAATACAATTCAATTTGTGCAACTTGTATACATTCAATGCATGGTTTTACTCTTTGTCTACCATATACAGTAATCAATATGAAGAAAGGAAATACGTGTTTTGGGTTTCAACTCTAATTTTCATATAAACCCGTTTTTATTTTTTTACACCATAAATATTTATTTATTCGATCAATATACGATATCTGCCTTTTACAATACATTATAAAAGATTATGCAGTTTTCAAATTATAAAAAATGGAAAAAAAACAGAGATACAAAATTTTAAATAAGTAAAAACAAACGAAAAACTTAACATTAAATGTTTAAAGTACAACTTAGGTAGGTCCCAAAATATTAGATCGTCTATACCAGTGTTTCCCAAGGTGGGGCACCGCTCTTCCACATATTATTGAAAATTTACCAACTGTTTAGTTAAAAAAGAGGCCGATGGGGCATGGCATAAAGAAGGTTGGGAAACACTGGTCAATACAGTAATGTAGACATGTACAATTGTACAAGTCGGTACGCCATCTATTGTATAAAAGAGTTAACAGAATTAAAAAAAACATACATTTTGGTAGATTTCTTGTTGTAGAAATTATGAGATGTTAATAAAATGTGGTAAGCTATTGCAATGATTAAGTTATACCAGTTATTTATAGATGTTTTATAGTTTCGGTTTGTACCGAAAATTTCAGAACATTGTCCTGCATCGACGAAGTAAGCCACCTTTACTGAGTAATGTGTTATTTTTTATGCCACATAAAAGACGACATGCATGTTTTATGTTAGTTAGTTTACTGACTACACCACACATGAAAGATATTATGGTGACGTTGACAGGTAGGTAGCCCATGGAAGAATTCTGAAAGACTTTTTCTGTGGCGTTCTTGCTGTGCCACCTTCAATTAAGTGCGAGATTGGGAAACTACTTTACTAATTTCTAGTAACAGTAAGTAAACGGTCACATTTATCGACATGTGACATAATGTAAACTTATACTTTTATTTCTACTAAACAAAAAGTGTGAAATATCAAAACTACCTCAATGACGTAAATAATAGAATTGTTTGTGAATTCTAAGATTATAAGTTTTTATTGTTCAATTTGATAGGTGGTACCTTAAAAGTAAGTTGGTTATTGAATTAACTCTATTATGTAGTAAATAAATAAAATATTTTGTTAATACTGCTTATATCTGTGTCGTGTCGCTTATCCGATGTTGTCTGTATTTTAAGTAGCTTATTAGAATAAAAACTTATTTTAAGTAGCTTATTAGAAAAAAACGTAGACGTTTAAATTTATTTTGGTATAACCTATGTATTTAGTTATCTATATATCTTAAATCATTTTATTTATTTATATATTATTATTATTTTATGAATTGTTTTTTTTTTTTTAATGGGTTAGTTGGAAGATATTGCGCTTCAGCGATAAACTCGCCCATTGCACAAAATTATGTATTCAGTGGTAATGTTGTCATGTTTATTTTTTTAATCTTTGTATACTAATTTTGTGCAATTTTTTTATACGCGGCGGCAGAATTGCCATCCACACTTCTCAGCATTATACAACCAGATAAGTCTCCATATGATCAGTCATGGTCACACAAAAACTTAACAGTCTAATGCCGGGAAAAATTCACCTATCCAGATATACAGGATATCAAAGGATTAGACTCAAAACGCGGGATCAAAATACCAGCATTGTGCCTGAAATATCTGTGTTTAAAAACTTTTTTACAATATTACAAGTGTTTATTATAATAGATTTTTGAATTTTAATATACAAATTAACCGGTAAATCTAATTTTTGTAAATTATTTATTAAAGATTTCGGAGTTACCCCTGTAGCTGACATGACTAAAGGTATTATATAAACGGATCTAGAATGCCAAATATTTTTTATTTCTCCTGCTAGTTCTGTATATTTACGTATTTTTTCTGCGACGGTTGTTTGTATATCATGTGTATTTGGGACAGCGATATCTATTAGGTACGTTATTTTATTACGTTTATCATGTAATACTAAATCGGGTCTATTATGATGTATTTGTCTATCTGTCTTTTTTTTTTTTACGCGGCGGCAGAATTGCCATCCACACTTCTCAGCATTATACAACCAGATAAGTCTCCATATGATCAGTCATGATCACACAAAAACTTAACAGTCTAATGCCGGGAAAAATTCACCTATCCAGATATACAGGATATCAAAGGATTAGGCTCAAAACGCGGGATCAAAATACCAGCATTGTGCCTGAAATATCTGTGTTCAGAAACCTTTTTACAATATTACAAGTGTTTATTATAATAGATTTTTGAATTTTAATGTACAAATTAACCGGTAAATCTAATTATTGTAAATTATTTATTAAAGATTTCGGAGTTACCCCTGTAGCTGACATGACTAAAGGTATTATATAAACGGACCTAGAATGCCAAATATTTTTTATTTCTCCTGCTAGTTCTGTATATTTACGTATTTTTTCTGCGACGGTTGTTTGTATATTATGTGTATTTGGGACAGCGATGTCGATTAGGTACGTTATTTTATTACGTTTATCATGTAATACTAAATCGGGTCTATTATGATGTATTTGTCTATCTGTTATTATGGTTTTATCATAATAGAGCCTATAATTTTGATTTTCTAATACCTGTTATTATGGTTTTATTATTATTATTATTATGTCTAAAAATTATATATGTAACCTTATTTTATGAATTAATTTAAAAAATCTTTTAACACGTTTCACAATATAATAATATTATTATTTATGTTTAAAATGAGTCACAGGAAAATATACAAATTTAAAATTAATCTTCAAATTTTTCATTCAAACCTTCACAATAATGACGTTGATATGCAAATGGAAAAATCGTGCGGTCGGCATTAAATTTCAATCACATTTTTAAAAGTGCGCACAGAATTTCGTAGTTTAAAAATAATATTATCAGTATGGGAAAAAACACTTGCAGTCTTCATGGTGTCATAGAAACGGTGTATTGTGAAGGAGGGAGGTTCAAGGCGTGTGGGCGAATCAAAAATCTGTGCCCTTTTTGATCAACTATCACATTACATTCTCAAAACATGACCATCGTAGTCTTACATGACAATTATTATATCATTGAAAGAATAAATATTATGATGCAACTCGTTTTACCCCGTAAGCTTTCTTCAAAATTACGTTATGATTTTAAGTATCAGAATACGCGTTGGCGTCTTAAGATTAGGTACATCTCAGCAGTTGTGTTTTGTCTTCAATCATCACGTTTTTAATTCGATAGAGGTATGCAACAATGGGTCAAGCTACAAAATGGAAAAAATAAATCATAATTCTAACCTGAAAATTGTAATTTGCTTTGCTTAAATTATCGAGAAGCTATGTAAATTCAATCAATCCTCAGCAATTACAATATTTTTTATCAGAAAAAAGTTACAATTCATATATTTTGGGATAAATGACATGAGATTAATGTCTCAGTCTTTGTTCTCTTTCTGATGGCATATTCATCTTTGTTTGGTAGCACATTATATTTGTCATATCCATAGATGAAAAAACGTGTTTTTTTTTAAAGAAAATGGTATATGTGTTCTAAAAAGACAAAAGAAAATGCCGAATGCAAAAACCGATAATAATCGATAGTAAATAGACGAACAAACACATTTGACATGTGACAGCTGTTAGTGTAGCTCAACACACAAAACATTGATTATATAAGTATGTGTGTGTGTGTGTGTGTGTGTGTGTGTGTGTGTGTGTGTGTGAGGGTGTGTGTGTGTGTGTGTGAGAGAGGGTGTGTGTGTGTGAGAGAGGGTGTGTGTGTGTGTGTGTGTGTGTGTGTGTGTGTGTGTGTGTGTGTGTGAGAGGGTGTGTGTGTGTGAGGGTGTGTGTGTGAGGGTGTGTGTGTGTGTGAGAGGGTGTGTGTGTGTGTGTGTGTGTGTGTGTGTGTGTGTGTGTGTGTGTGTGTGAGAGGGTGTGTGTGTGTGAGGGTGTGTGTGTGAGGGTGTGTGTGTGATTGTATGGTTAAAGATGGGTTGCGCGTCCATGTTCCGTCCACGGCACTACCAAATAAGGTGATTGTCTTTTTTTAAACGTAAAAATTATGATTAATTAAATTTAAATATGTAACTTAATGCCATGGTACCTATATTATGAAAAAGTGCATAAAAATTATTATCATTCGTCAGCAAAATTTGTTTGATATTGGTACGGCTTGATACATTGTTGCAAAAAGCACCATCGAATTGTATTAGTTCCTTTTTTGATCTGTCGTAAGAATTCGATAACATGGATCATGTTACAAGGAGACATCAGCAGCAACCCATTTTATTATTATTACTGTAATGTTAGGCAATATTTTTTGTTTTGTTTTTCAAATCACGTGCACGATATTTTTTGTGTTTGTTAAAGTCTAATTTTATCAATCTTTACTATGGAACAGTGTTTCTCAACTCTATTTGGTATACTCTCGATTGCGCCCGTGCGATAAAAAAGTAGGGAACCCCTGTTATAGAATATTATAATATGAGCGGTACGGGTATGATTGAGCGGAAGTATTTATTTATTAGTATTTCATGATCTGTATTATATTTTTCATAGTTTTTTTGTTTGCTTTGCATGCCTTGTGGTATATTTTACATCTTAAATTTTAATGATTATTGATAGTTCTTTTTAGAGATTTTTGATAGTTCTTTTCAGAAATTATTGATAGTTCTTTTAAGAGAGTATTGATAGTTCTTTTTAGAGATTTTCTAATTGTATTTTTTTTGTATGCTTTTTTTGCGGCCACAACACAGCCATGAGGCTAGTTTGGCTAATCTATAAATAGTGTTTTTATATATACTGGTGTAAATGAAAAAAAAATGTACTTGTGAAAATATGAAAATATATAAAATATGTATAATCAAAATTGGAAAGGAAAACCAAACTGCAGAGATACCCAGAAGAATAGGCTTGGGCTGGGCAGTATTTGGAAAATTGAAAAATATACTCACCAGTAAAGATATCCCAAGAAACCTAAAGAAGAAAGTCTACGAAACATGTATCCTCCCAGTGACAACATATGGATTAGAAACCATATCGCTAACTGCAGCAAGTGTCCACAAGTTAAAATGCTCACAAAGATCTATGGAAAGACGAACGTTAGGGGTGAGTCTGAGATATAAAATTAGAAACGAAGACATCAGACACCTAACAAAAGTCACAGATATTATGGATCGTGTTGCAAAGCTTAAGTGGCAATGGGCGGGTCATGTTTAAATAAATAAATATATAAAATATCCCTCATGAAAATTATTTAAATGAAACAATTATTTTGTATTTCCACTCTGAATTTATTAGTCGCGAGCTAAGAAGAGCTTTCTCTCTTATCATCAGACTAGCGTAAAGTTAACCACTATTGAAAAGCTATCCAATAACAAACTATGTATATATTTGTCACCAATATGTAATGTTTCAGAAAAAGCTGATTTTTACAGGATACTATTTGATTCTAATTTTATTATTATAAAAATACATCATTGTATTTCTAACTGATGTTAGATAATTTCAAAATATTTTCTCGTGTTCCGCTTTTCCATATTTTCCTAGTTCAGCCATTCCCAAAGTGGTCCCCCAGGGGTACACGGGAGACTCGACGGGGGTCTACGTTAAAAAAGAGGGTTCACGAATGCATAGTTAAAGTATCGGATAGTAGGTAAGTTTGTAGAAAAAGGTGCTGTTGAAAATATTTTGTTTGAAAACCGAGGAGTTTTTAAATATTTCAAATTCCTATTGCATATCGAAAAAAGCAACGGGGGGGGGGGGGGGGGTAGAAATTCAGAAGTGGTCTATGAGAAAAAAGTTTGGGAACCTCTGAAAGTTTATGCCATTATCACTTATCCTACAGATAAGCTAGCCAGAAGACTTAGGGTACTGAAAATGTACAAAATTCCAAGAGTCGAAAAAGTGGATTAGGTTTCAGAGGATTTGGTATCATGGATCTGAGTTCGGAAATTAAATTTACTTCCACGATAGAATATCATGCAAAACATACTTAATAGAATGTCAATCACAATTTTTCAAAAAATAAAACCCTTGTCTCCATGTAAAAGTAAAAATATCCATGAGAGATACGTTCTATTATAATAAAAATACGTTATGCTACAAAATAGTGCGATATATATTATTATAATAGATAGAAAATGTATCGATATCTGTAATAGTAGTTTGTAATATACAAGAGGAAAGTTGTAATATATGAGTATCCTTATATTTCATTGTTTGGGCAGTTCCATCATAAGATCGTCCTGTCCATTGTGATCTATAATGGGACAATAATGTTATAACACTATCAGACCATTTACAAGAAAGATTCAGCCACTTAACTTAAACATCCCCTACACATTTGCTTTCTTCTATCTTAGTACATTCAAACTTTTATTACATCGGAAAGATATTTAGTAATATATCGAGGGTTGAAGAAATGATATATACATTCATTTTATCACAAATTTTCGTATATCCCTCTACTATATAGTCACTTTGATCTCCTTTTATTTATTTGATTTTATTCTTGCTGTGGAATCCCTGGACCATGTCTTCCTCGGTTGCTCAATAAGAGACTCATATAATTTGTATTACGAGATAACTGAAGTCCAGTATCCGATCATCATATTTTGCCTATTGCAAACTGATACCCTTTCTGTATATTATCAAAAAAAAA